>WQNJ02000084.1:18902500-19465000 GCA_016584745.2 Phylloscopus trochilus trochilus | reverse complement strand
GCCAGCATTTCTCTTATTTTTCTGATGGGTAACCTCAAAATTAGATACTAGGGTTTGTTTGTGGTGTGTGTGTGTGTGTGTGTGTGTGTGTGTGTGTGTGTGTGTGTGTATTTGTGTTTGTGTTATCAGCACAGAAGGGTGCATAGCCCTAGTTTGAGTTATGTGTTTCCAAAGAAAAGAACTGACATCTGACATACACTTCTCTCAGTTTCCCAGTTTTGCCCCTGCTTCCACAGCTGGATTTGGCCAGGCTATGTGGATTAAAAGGTAAATTGAAGAGGTCCAATGGGATCTTGTGCAAAAACAAAAGCTTAGGTTTGGGTTGGACACTGGGTCAGGGTTAAGTGCTCATATCATTTTATTCTGGCAAGCTTTTCTCATAAAATGATATGCCAAGGTGCATATAAATGATGAAGCCTCTTGATCTCAGAGTGGATCTGTTTTATGAACTTTCCATCATTTCAAGCAGAAATGTCACAAATATTTAGCTAGAAACATAGAATATTGTCCTCTAAATTGTGAAAGACATTCTTAATTCAAAAACCTTTCATAACATTGTGTCTCTAGATAGCTTAAATTTAAGGATAATCAGTGTTGAGATTTCCACTGTGTAGATTCCATCTGAACTAGACTGAAATCTGTTTATAATAAACACAGGTGTAATGAGAATGCTCTTTAAAATAAAGAAAAAATTAAGCCTGTGTCTGTTGAGTGCTGTGCAGTTGGTTTAATGGTGTTAATTTGCAGGGGGCTTTCTCTCTGGAAGTTCCCCTAAACTGAAGAGCTGATTAACACCTCCTTCACTTCTGTAATCATGAGATGAAAGTGAAACCACTGGCAAAGTTCCTAGTATCTCTGTGGAAAAGAAAATAAAGCATTTCTGCTACTTTTGTTTGTTTGTTGGGGGGGGGGGGGGGGGGGGCGGCTTGGTTTGATTTTTTGGTGTTTTTGTTTGTTTGTTTTGTTTTGTTGATTTTTGTGGGTTTTTGTTTGTTTGTTTGTTTTTGTTTTGTTTTGGGGTTTTTTTTTGTTACTCAAAAGTGAAAAGGTGAGCTTGCTGAGGTTTCTGTGATCAGTAGAAAAAAAAGGAGCTATTCCATTTCTTTCTGAATACAGCAAGTCCTGCTGATAGGAAAATCAACTATGAAGGAAAAACCCTTGGAGTGAAGAGGGAAGACCCTAACCTTCCCTATCCCCACGAAAAACCTAACAGAGCTGAAACTACAGGCCACCATTTATTATTGATATGTATGATTTGTAATTGGATACAGGGAGTACAGCCTTTCCTGATGCTCTGGATGCTAGAAATGGTGCTCTAAGGAAGCTCCGAGGCTGGGAGAGGATGAATACTGGTCTGGGAGTGGGAGTTCTTGCTGCAGGGTTGAACTTGAGGCTGGCGTTTTGGTAAATTTCCGTAAAATTTCCCTTTACAGAGGAAGGTGACAATACAGCATTCCAGGAGAGCCCATTGCCAGCAGTGAATCAGTTGCATCAAGGGGACCCCAGATGGTTACTAAAATAGTTTTTCCAACGGCAAGGAGAGAGGTGGCAGGAAAGTAGGAGTGGGTGTTTGAAGCTTGTAGCTGCTATTCACAGGACAAGCACATGTCCCATTCCTCATGACTTTCCTCCAGGCACAGTTGCAACAGCCTTGTTCCTGAGATATGTTGGGTTTGCTGCAGATGTATCTAGGAATTTTGGGTTTGATAAGCCAGTGTGCTAAGTCATTACAAGCATCTAAACCAAGCTCCTGGACAAAACAAATGAATACCAGCAAATCATTGTTGAAGTAACTTCCCTGAGGAAGTTATGTCTATATGCTTTACATGTACACAATACTGAGCATGGAAATATCAGATTGGCTGAATAGGGTACTCTGCAGATGCTTTTGAATATCTGTCCATACCATTAGCATATAGCTTGGATTCTGCCTAGCTTTATTGAAATAGTACAATATTTTATGTCTTAAGAAAAAATTAAAAATAGAGATATATATTAAATACTATAATTTGAATTATATTTTATTTGGTGTGTCATTATGGCTTTTGCTAGTTTAATCCTATGTTTAAGTGTAGTGGACAATGATATTGTAGGTGATGTGGGATCAAATACACTCTTAACTGGTTCACAAGCAACTACCATGGTGTGATTTTTTTTTTCAGTAATTAATCAGAGAACAACCATTTATTTAAAATGTTTAACACATATAATACATGTAACATTATTATATACCTACACGTGATACAACTTGGATTGTGGAGCTGCTAGTGCTTTATACTTCCCTTTTAATAAGTGAAGCTAATGTCCTACTGGCAAGTCAATTGATTCCACCATTTTTGAAGTATTACTAATTAAAAACACATTTGAAACACAAAGAATCAAAAGTAAAACCTGGTCCATCAGTATGTGACATGCAAAAAGAGATGTACAAATAAGAAGATATGCTAAGTGCCTCCAATAGCCTGACAATATTTGATTTAGGAATATTTGCTTTTAGTAGCGAACTTAAGTCTCAGAGGACAGTGCAAGAGAGAAAATAGATGTTAATACTTTCTACCTGCAAAATCAGGGGAGAGAAAATGCTTTTGAGGCCGTAATTCTTTTGGGACAGTAGAAAAGACACTGTTGAACATAAATGTCATCTTTTCACAGCTAATGAATCCCTCCTGGAAGCTCTTAGGCTATATGGATCCAAGCTCACCAGGATTACAGTTACCAAGTCTAAGTGTACCTGCAGAGATAGTGCTGGTCCAGGAGAGCTTTATGGATCTTATCCCTTCTTTAATTTCTGTTCCTTGCTGTTTAGTTATTGTGGTATTAGGTCTTAAACTCACTTTAGGCACCTTTTTCTTCATCATGGATTTTATGTAATAGTAACTACCAACTAGCTAGTGTATGTGTTGTCCCCAATACTTTTATTTGGTTTTGCAAAATTTATGCATTGTTATTGAGTAAATATGATGTTCTCTTTGCCATGTTTAAGCCTTCTCTCTCTTTAGTGAGGGTCTATTTTACTGTATTTCCTCTTGGAGAAATGGCTGCATCATGGCTTGTAAAAGTGGGGGCAACAGCAACTTAGAGAGTTCAGTAGAGTGGCACCAGCTTGCCATTAAGGAGAAAGCAGGGGCAAAGGGAGAGCAAACTCCTGTGCTGGAAGTGAGAAACACAGCTGGAATACATGGGTAGGACCAAAGTCCTCACGCATAACAGTGATGATATCACAACAGTGATGATATCACTGTTGAACCCTTTTCTGTTTTTTTCATTTTGGGGGATTTTTCATTGGCCTTTCCAGTCTAGACTTCCTGTTCTATTTCATACTAAGATATTTGGTAAAGAGAATAAAACCTTTTTTGGGAAAAAAACAAAGAAGCCAAAAACGTGGCAATGTGCAGTAGAGATTTTCCTGTGTTCATCAGCTCACTGAAAACATTTAATACTGTTTGGTTTTGGTCTGATTTAAGTTTATATCTACATGCTCATACGGAGGAGAGTAACCTCAGGCATCAGGAGGACATTATTACTATGATGACTAATGAAAAATCCCTTTGTTTATAATTGGCCATTGATTCTTCCCTTGCCCTTCTGCATGAATTCATACACCGTACTGTCCTCCATTTGGAAACTCATACTGGGGAAAACATTTTCTTCCAATAGCTGCTCTTTGAAGTTGTGCCCTCGTACTCATCCTTTCTTGCGACACTTTTCAGAAGCAGAATGTATTTAAATCCTTGCATTTCCAGAATTAACAAAAGCAGCACTCAGAGCAGGACTGCTGTGCTGAAGAGGGGCAGGAAGGGTGGGAGTAGTCTCTGTGCTATAAATCTCCTGACTGTGGGCATGGGATGTACAAAGACTGATCACTTTGCAAAGGAGTTGGCTGTTCTCAGAAAAGCAGAGCAGGCATTCAGGCTGAGCCATTGCAACTGATCTCTTTAACTCTTTATTATGCTCACCTTTTCCTTTTAAGAAATACACACATACCCACCCTATCCCAGAAATGAGCCTACCTGCTTTACAAAAACTGTAGATAAATAATAGCAGTTATCCACCTTGGTTACTCTGACTTTGTCTGTGGCTTTTCCTTGGATCAGATTGAATTGGATGACTTAATGGCAGCAGAAAGCAAAAGACTAACAGTTGTTTGGTGGAGTTACTAATTCAGATAACTGACAAAATGTATGTATAATTCAGTTTATAGATTAAGAAATAAAAAACTCAATTTTTTTTTAGACACTTCAAATGTATTTTTATAAACACAAAATATACTAAGTATATACTGTTTCTTTTTCTTTTTAACCAAGTAAATACATACTCCCATAAGCATA
Organism: Phylloscopus trochilus trochilus; assembly: GCA_016584745.2. Classification (NCBI taxonomy): domain Eukaryota; kingdom Metazoa; phylum Chordata; class Aves; order Passeriformes; family Phylloscopidae; genus Phylloscopus; species Phylloscopus trochilus. Next base: position 19,460,672 of record WQNJ02000084.1, on the reverse strand, counting down.
AAAGTGGTATCCTTCTTCACTGTAATTCCTGGTCTGAGTAGCAGGGAGTAAAATGAACCGTTTGGTGCCAATATCAATTTTATAAATTGCATTCCCTTTTCCACAATTCCCATGAAAAATGTATTCAGCTAGATGAACACTCGGAAAATTTTAACAGGACCTTTGAAATCTGTTTGAGTTCACCTTCTTTAAGAAAAAATATTTTTAAGGGAAGAGTACCATAGATTCTTATGCCTTAGAGGCATTTTTTCCTCCACACATAATGGTGAGACTTTAGTTGTATAATATATGGGTCTTGAAAATATTCTTCATTAAATTGTAAATTGTGCTTAGGAGTATGTGAGTTTGGCTCTTTTCGTTTGTTTTGTATTACTTTTATTGTTGTTATTGACCAGTGCTCATATGATTTTCATAGCACTTTCCATCTGTTGTTTTTTTCCAGTCTTTTCCTGGCCCGAGTCTCGAAAGTGAAGATTTTAACATACCTCCTATAACTCCTCCGTCATTGCCTGACCACTCCCTGGTGCACTTGAATGAGATAGAGTCTGGGTACCACTCTCTGTGTCATCCCATGAACCACAATGGCCTCCTTCCATTCCACCCTCAAAACATGGATCTACCTGAAATTACAGTTTCCAACATGCTTGGCCAAGACGGGACACTGCTTTCCAATTCCCTCTCTGTGGTAAGCACTTTTAGTCTTTCCCTCTGTTCTAAGTGCAAAATCATGGAAATGCAGACCTGCTTGAAATCCTTCAAGGGGGCCCACACCTGCACCACTCACATTTCGGAGTGTGCTGACCTGACTCTGGGGAGGAATACCTTGTATTCCCTGTGTCACATCCTCCCCCCAGCCGAGGTGAGGGGGGATTTTCCACTGAGTTCCTCAAAGCCAGGGTGTGACCTTCCGCCGCCTTGGGTAGAAGTGTTCCTGTTTTACAGGGATGTAAATAATGACAGAAAGAGGCTCAAGGCTCTGACTTCTGCTGGAGCAGGGTTTGGATCCAGATGGCCGTTGTTCTGTATTTGTCTGATGAGGCTCTTTCCATTCTCATTTGCATGTGCTGAGAGCTGTACAAAAGTTTAATATCTACTTTCTTGTTTACCGCACGTTTGGAAAACAGCAAATGTTATTTCTGATTCTAGGCCAAATCTTACAGCCTTTTTACAGTTCCCAGTCCTTAGCCAGCCAGAATCCAATTGAAATGACTGGACAACTTGCTTATAAAGTCTGTCAGATAGTCATTATGGTCGTATTCTTGTGAAGCCTGATATTATAAATCACTTCTTTGAATGTTAAATTGCTTGCAACAACTGCAGAGCTGCTTTTCAAGTTATGTTTTCAAGTGGGCTCTACAATTAATTAGTATACCTCTTGCACAGCAGCTCCAGACAAGATTATTTCACGCTGATGTACAGTTCTAACCCAAAGAGTTCAAAATCCCATGAAAGAGGATGGAGCCTGACACTGTGTGTATCCCAAGGCACTTGAAGCACTAGGTGGGCTAAACGGGCTGCCCAGGAGCTGCAGATCCCAACAGCCAAAGACAAGAACCTATTGTTCCTAGAGATAAAGGGTCTGGGCTTCTCACCAAAAGTTCTGCACTTAGGGACTGATGCTGTTTAGGCTTCCCAGCTTGCTAGCTCCCCACCACGTTATCTAAAAAACATAAATCAGTCCTGGGAACCTGAGAGCTGACACAACACATGGAGGTTTCGGTAGTGAAGGATCTACGTTCATCTCCCCATCAGCCCTTCAGACTAACAGCCCCAAAGCCAGGGGCCATGGTGGCTGGAAAAGACTTAGTTTACAGCAAAAAATGTGCCTTGTTACATGGCTGCATTACAACTTAATTAAAATAAAGCCTTGATTTGCGGGAGCTCTGCATTCCCTCGGAGGATGTCCAAAAAGCAGAGGGCACAAGTATTGTCTTCTTATATGTTGCACAGTTGTTATTGATTTACTAGCATGTTGCACACTTTGTGTTTGAGGTCAGAATCTGACCCCAGGGTTATGTTCAATACTGGGAGGCATGGAGGAGAGGCAGATTTATATAGAGAAATATAAATATGCTCCATGGAAAGAACCTATATTTTCCTTGCTTGTCGACAAAGCTGATGGCATGCATTAAAGAGCTTGAGTGAAATCTTGTGTGGGGTTCTGAGAATCAGAGCTATGAAAGGACTTGAAAAAGTAAGAGAAATGCTTGACACTGTAGTCAAGACAGACAGTATTTCATTGAATTGACCTCTTTTGAGCCATGGTTATGGCTCAGAACTGTGCATTCTTTTAAGCTGTGATATTTTACATTAACCTTTTGCAACAAGCTCTGAACAAAGGGCCTTGAGAGCGTGTAGATCATTGCAGTGAATAATCGCATTGAGGGCAAATACAAAAAAGTTGAATAATATAGCTAGGCAATTTTGCTGTTGGAACTTAGTGAAGATCAGAAGAGATGAAAATCAGATGTCAAGAAAATATGTGCTGAATTTTGACAGTAATTTCTGAGGATTTGTTCAATAAATAAAGCATGATCCTTGAAGTGTCATGCGCTAAGTCAACTGTTATCCCTAACTTACATGCCCTTTTTGCACAAGAGTGCCTCTTACCTAGCAATAGTTTTAACTCAAGCTGCCTTGTCTGTGCAGGGGTTGAAGCTACAGCTCATGTTAGTATAACTGGTACCATGTTAACACCCTGATTTCATACAGTTCAAACACTGCTTGGCAGTGTAGCTCCTCTGATTTGAATTTGATAACCTGAGAGAAATTAACTTGAGGGAAATAAATTAACTCTTCAGTGAATTCAGTGACTTCTTCAGTGAATAGATTGACCCTATTGAAAAAGAAAAACAGGGGATTTTTAGAGTTAACAGTCTTAGTTTGGAACCTTTACAATCCACAACATTTAACATTTTTTTCTTCAATATGACTCTTTTCTTGTGCTATTACTCATCTCCAAGTTTCCTTTTTACTATCTCATCAAATTCTGATCCATTTCACATGTTCTTGTCTAAATCACTCCTCAATGCCTCATATAGAACATAATTTATAAGTTTCTCAAATCTATCTAAACCCTTGGTTCCATGTAATTTCTAGTATATCAAGTACCATTTAGTGTACATGGAAAACATGTGTCTCACTTCATTTTTCAGGGCAATAATGGGTATTTTTAGAAAAAATATTCTTAGAAACAAATCTGTAGGCTGTTCTCTGTCCCTAAATAATTTCACATCTTCAGCAAATTTTACTTATGTTGGGACAAATTCAGCTGCATTGCAATGTGCCTCTGATTGAATTTGGTTTTTTTTCTTTACTTTAAACATCCTTCTTTTTAGCTAGTTTTTAACCCATGTTGGTATTCTAGCAATAATACCTTCTTCTTTATCTGTATTAGAACTAGTAAGTGTTTTTCATTTTGTGTTTTTATAAAGCGTTACTTAATGCTAGCCAAAGGTGAGAAAGGAATCTCAGTGAGCTCAGAAACAGTTGGAAAATAGTTCATACACTAAGTGTAGTATTTTTCTTCTATCTCAACTACCAGGTGTTTTCAGATGAGGATTTCTGTGGTTTTGGACAGATTGAAAATTTGAGATGTACCCTTCCTAAAACCCCTTCAAACCCCTCCCCATCAGAAGTCCCTGTTTCATACTGTGCAGCACTCCCTCCAAGCTGCAGACGAAGTCCTTTTCAGTAAGGATGGCAGGATTTACCCCAATCTCTCTAAGAATTCTCCTCTGCAGAAGTGCTTAAATACACACAATAAGAGCTCACTACCAGCTCAGTGAATTCATATTAGGGATCGGCTTCTTACAGATTTTTACTCTGTGGGAATTCTTTCTAAAAAAATTTTGCAATGCTGGGAAATGAAAATTTCTCATTGCCATTGGCAGTGTCTTAAATTTAGAATTAAACTTCTTTCAAGTTTGTTTTTTATTTTAATAAAAGTAATATGTAAAAGTAATATGAAAGTAATATTTTACTTTCATATTGCATGCCCACTATTAAAAAAAATCAAACAACAAAACCACAAAATTTTTCCTTCTCATTATTCTGCTGTCAGTTCAGATATTTACTTCTATGTTTGTATGTTTCTGTGTTTCTTCTTAGTTGGCATACCGAATATACACATGCACATGCACATTAATTTATATCATGCTGTCACATACAGATTTGTTTAGGCACTCATTATGTCTGGATATCAGGGCTTCAGAAGTCTACAAAATTTGTGCAGAATGTGAGTCATGGTGGTATTAACCCACAGCCCAGCCCCAAACTTGGGAGCCCTCTAAAATCCTCCTTCAAAATGGATATGACTTCTATTCCTGCTTCTTAATTGGATGCAGTTTGATATAGATAGAACTGTTTGTTTAATGAAAGTACTTATGGTCCTGTAAACATGTTTGCTTCTATGTAATGGAATAGGGATCCCTTCCTGGTTTCCTACCAGTTGAAGACTGTGTGGGTTTGGTTAGATCCCAGTTGGGGCTTGACCTGCCAGCCTTTCTCTGTTGGGGTGAGTTTTCCTGAAATATCCCAAAGGATATTTTCAAGGACCACAAGAGTTACCCTTCTAACATTTGCAAAAAATGTATGTTGTATGAGAATGTGTATTTACCTGTAAAAAAGCTTTTGGATGTGTTCTACAAAATGAGTTTTTCTGTGTATCAATAAAATTATAGACATTCCAGCTTCTTTAGTGTATCCTATAGATAGTTGGCTTTTCTGCAAGAAACCAGGGTTAAAAATCACAGTGCTGTTTTTACATAGTGGGAAAAAAACCCAACCTATTTTTGGAGTGCTGATCTTTTTTGAAAATGTGGCTCATGATGATATACCATAGAAAATTCACAGGAAAGAATTAGAAGATTTCAGTTTCTTGAAATGCTTCGAATTTCCAGGTTTTCAGTTTAAAGTGGAAAAGATGTTAAAAGACAATAAAATCAGGGGGTTTATTTCCCAAATTCTCTACTTGTGCTGGCAACAAAAGCCAGCATAATGTATATACTTAGATTTATTGTCATTTTTTGTATACAGTCAAGGCACACTTTGAATTCAAAGGCTACTGTACAACTGTTTTGACAACCACCACATCAGTAGGTAATGTGCAGGACATATGAAACCGAAGCAAAAATGTTTCTTTAGGTCTACAGGGAGTGCAGTACATCAAGGAATTCAGATATATTAGAGCAGCATGAATTTCTAATATGTTGCTCTTATGGAAAAGACCACTGGCATATTGAATAATGCTGCTTTCAAAGCAGAGCAGAAAATGTGATTACAGACAATTTCATTGCTGTTTTTAAAATAAATATTTTTGAAATCTTGAGGTGTTTTATTTCATGTAATGCATAAAATATGTAACAGTGTGCTAGAGCTAAAGATCTTTTAGGTCACGGAAGAGTAGATGATGTCAGCTATAATTATTCAAATGTGGAATAATAGAAGCATTAGTTTAAAGTAAAATGCATGTTACCAAGGCCCAGGTCCTTATATAAAAAAAAGCAATAAAAAGCTCTTTTTTTGCACACTTAGACAGAAGAATAAAGGCAATGAATAATTATTTAACATTATAACTCAATTCGTTAAAGCCCGAACAATTACATTATACTTTTTCATGAATTTTTTAGATATGCAACCCATGAGAGATTAATGTCTTTAAAAAAATGTGGCATTGTATAACAGGGAAGAAAGCAGACAGCTACTTTTTTTTTTTTTTTTTCCTCCTCATTTTTAATCTCAGGTAGAATGAACTTAGTATTTATTATTCACAGTACAGTTGCTAATAAATGCAATAAAGGTGACTCCTGTTGCTGTACCTGGGATGTAATGAAGAGATTTTGTTTTACTGGTTTCATACATGTTAGTGTTCGTGACTCATCTGGAGGCTGACCTATACAGCTGATTTTTTTTTCTTGCACCTTTAAGCATTAGTGCAAACTACTGAGTCAAACAGAAATTCATTATTTCTGATAAACAAGATGAATTACTTTCATAACAAAAAAAAAAAAAAAAGTGTCTTCTAACCTAGGTGTTGAGATTTGAATCATGTTTTGATACTTTTTTCTAGCTTGTATTGCATGCCAGTGGTAGCAGATATGTTTTGTCTCTGGTGAATACTTCACATTTGTGCCTCATTACCAGTCTCTGGTCTTCAGTTTACAACAAAATTTACTGTTATGCTACACAGACCTGCTGCTACTCCAAATTTTATTGCACTGAGTTATTGCCATCAAAACCACCAAATCATAAAGCTAAGGTCATGGAACATCTTGTGTTAAAGTTGTTTGGTTTTTTTTCTCTTATTAAGCAACTTTGTAATCTTCTTTTCCCAAAAAAACCACAAACAAACCAACAGAAAAAAAAAACAAAACAAACAAACAAACAAACAAAAACAAACAAAAAAAAAGAAAAAAACAAACAAACAAAAAGAAAAAAAAGCACAAAAAAAAAAAACACCACCACCCCACCATGCTTTCCAAGCAGCATTTTTTTTATTATTGAAATAAGCCTTGCATGGAAAAAGGTTACAATAGTTAACATATGTTTTGTCAAACATCCTAACCAGCTCATGTCCATCAGCATAACCTTATTGTCTGTAGTAGAATTATGATGATTTATTCCATCAAGGGGTCTGGGACATCATTTTTATCTTTTCTTTCTTCTGATGTCTGCTGCACTCTTTTGTCATCAGAAGGATAACAGAAAGGATATGTAGAGGAGCTGAATAAGATGGAATTTGATCAAGGTTTCATAAATACCCGAATATTGCATATCTGCTACTAGAAGGCTCTTTACTGTGCTACAAAAAACTTATGATGTCAGAAATTACAGCTGTATAAAATCAGAGTGGAAACAAAGCGTGCATTTTTGGCAGTGATAGAGATGTGCCATTTAGCTGTAGTGTACTGTGGCAGGTGACTAGTCCTCTGTGCCTCAGGATTAAATTCAAATGGCACATCTCTCAAAAAAGCTCTGCTCTGTCTGGGGCTGGACTTACAGACCCCATACTACTGCAAAGGGACCAGAACTTTCCCATGGGTCACATTGTTCTTGGGCCCTTCTCAGCAGAAAACATCAGTCCATGCATTCATGGAAGGGGCAACATTGCTGGTACCACCTCAGCTGGTAGCACCTCTACAGTTTTTCCCTCCCAAGAGAAAATCAGCAGAGTAAAAGAAAGCAGTCTGTGGGTACAGACTACTATGGACCCCACCTTCTTCAGGTCAACTAGGACAGGAATTCCTGTGAAAGTATTTGTGGAGCTCTTTTTTCTGGTCTTAAAGTAGTATCTGGTAAAGTTATACTCTCTAAGTACTAAAAGCTTACCTTAAAGACAGAAGAAGTAAATATTTGCACATAACTGTAGGAAAATATTTGTACACCAATGACCAAGATTCTTTTTAGAATAATTCCAGGTCTCGTTTTTAAAACTGAAAATGAAGCTGTTGATTTACTGTCAGCTGGGAAACACAGCATCCTGCTTGTTTGAGTGTGGTTGTTGATAATCCACATGGCTCACATATTTCACAAACTCGGTCAGAAAACAATTTCAGTATAATTTCAAGAACAAATAACAAGGTGGCATATGTTTTATTTTTGAAAACAGCCTTCTATAGAAGATGCTTTGGTGACCTTTTTTCACAGTGGTTGCCCATTGTCTGATAGGAATTTATTTGCTACATAAAAAGTAAGAAAAAGAAATAAGTTTAGTTGCATTAATTTTTTTTTCTTAGACTTTAACCAGATAGACACAGGCTAAGACATGATGAATGTGGTGCAGAGAGAAAGACTTCAGTTGTGGGTGGTAGATTATACAACACCTCACATGTGAAGTACTCACAGGAGTGATTAATGCATAAGCAGCATCATAGCTGCAAGTGTCAAACAAAACAGATAATAGAGTATGCAAATAGAGGAAACATAACTCTCAGAAAATGTCAGAAATTCATGGGTTTCAGCAGCAGAGATTGTTGACTTTAATCTGCTGCTTTTAACATTGCATGTAGTTGTCGAGAACAGCATGATAATGAAATGTTTCTGAAGACTCACACTTTGGCAAAAAAATTCTTAGTGATCTTAAGTCCTCTGTATGGAACAGAAGTGAAATGTCTTTCTCAAAAACTGTGAACATACTTCAGTGAAGACAAAAAGGAAGGAGAAACCCACAGTGCGGATGAAAAGGAGGGCTTTGTACCTCAGGTGGAGTAGCCTCTACTTCCACCTGTTTCATCATTTAAATGCATGAATTTACATTCTTTGAAACTCAAAAGCAGCTGAGAAGACTGCATACCCCTCATGGATTTGTACTGTATTCACCATCTCATCCTATTTTGTTCAGTAGTAGAAAGGTGTGTGAACAAAAGCAGCCCCACTACAGAATGTTCTGTCTTAACTCTCGATGCCATGTGCATGCTGGAAGTTGAGCTGTCACCTGATAGAGTGTGAATTCTCCTCCTTAAATCTTGCATATGTAGAGTCATAGATGTTTAGCAAAATTGTTTCTTTATTTTGAGGGAAAAAGCACAGACTTGGATTTCCAAGTTGAAGGAATTTAAATGATCCAGTTAATAGTCTCAGGAGGTTTTTGCCTGTTTTAGTGTTTTTTACAGAGTTTTAAGTATTATTGTTTGAGTTCACCTGTGACTTTTTACATGAGAAATGGAAGAAAAATATTCTTCATAGTAGTGTTTTGAGATTTGAAGAAATAATCAAAAGAAAAAATAACTCATTTGTTATTTTTATCCCTTTTCCTTTCACAAGGCGATTAAGAAATGCTAAAAGTGTAAGGGTGTCTGCTCTTCCCTAGTCCTTTTAATAACATCAAGATTCATTTTAGATTGATGTTTGCCCCTCTGTTCCCCGTTCCACCTGCTCTTCATTTGTACAAAGCCTGTACTGATGCTCTATGTAAATGCCATGTAGGGATTCCCTGTGGGCAGCGTGTAAAATCTTGAACCTCCACTGTGATGCTGTACTTGAGCCACCTGCATGTGACCCAGCATCTCTGGAGCCTCACTCACACACCTTTGAACTGCACTTTTGGCACGTTGTACATGCTGTTGCCTCTATATTCCAATGCTAAAGATGGGAAAATGAATGTCTTTAATTCATTTTTGTGCATATCATGGATGGATGCAGTCAGAGAAAAGGACTTAAGTACAGAGTGGCAGCAAGAAGCATTATGGAGTGAGGAGCACCTCTAAGGCATGCTTGTGCATATCTTTCAGTGACAAAATCCCCACAATGAATGCTTTCCATCTAAAGTGAAGAAAAGAATTTCAGTTTATCTTACATTTTATCACGGTGTATCCAAAATTCCTCTTTCAACCAATATGCAAGGACATAAAAGAGTCAAAGGAGATGTTATAGGTGGTGATGGGCACTCTGTGTGCCTGCCCTGACCCAGAGCTGAAGTGGACTGCAGTGCTCAGAGTACGTACACACCTATACATATATACCTGGATACACATGTATACATATATATGAACATTTATGTGTCTGTGTATGTGTATGTAAGTATGTAAGTACATATCACGCTGTTAATCACTGAAACCCCCTGCTGGAAAGGGAGTGTAACAGACAGGATGTACCATCTGCAACATCCCCCTTCTCCCCAGATTGTGGATCCACATTGTTGTTAAACAGAGACTGAAACTAGAGGCAAATTATTGAAGTAGATGCAACGGATTTAATGAATGTACTGCACATGGCTGCATTATGCAATTTTTTTGCCAAATCCCTGCGTTATAAGTGAGGTTACAGTAACAGTAACTGATAATGGGTACTGACAGTAACTGATAATGGGTACTTTTGCTAATTGAGTTGATGAAGGAAGTAGCCTAGTTGCTAAAGTGAGATATGGCATATCTAGTGGATAACAAGATGAAACAATTCTTGTTGATATCACATCTTCAGAATTCTGCTTCCTGACAGTAACAATATTGGGTTATAGGTAGCTTCACTTCATCCTTACAAAAATGGTCTAAACTGAAAAAAACCCTGTAAAAGTAGGTATTCCAGTCCCTTAACCAAAACAAGGCCTGCTCATGGAGTATTTACAGGATCAGGCCCTTGATGACTATGCAACACTTTTTTTTATTTGGAAATATGACTTCCTGGTAATAATTTTAAGATTACCTTCATTCACACATAAAGAATTTCAGAGATCAACTCAGTAACTAAGCTTTAGTTTCCAACACATGCCTTAATACTCAAGTGTGGGATCTCAGTTTAATGAATTTTATGACACTCCTCTTCCTTATGTAGTAGCATAAAAACTCTTTAGTGCAATAGGCTTAGTCCTTACCTGGTTATTAAGTGCAGCTTAAATTACCTGACAGAAAGTATGCAGTGTAAAGTAACCACTGGCAGAACTTTTAAAAGTTATTTTTTTGTACACAAAACTACTGACAGCATTTGAAAAAATAATGCCATTGGCACTCTGTTCTTCTGAAGCACCTTTCTTGTGCCTTGAAGTGCTTTGCAGTCACTAATTAGCTGAGAAGGCATTTTACTCATAACAGTGCAAGTAGATGTTAGCAATATCAGTCCCTCCTATCTGTCAAGTACTATACTGTAGGAGAGAAAAACATTTACTTTATTAAAAAGCTAGGAAAATTACATTCACAATGTATGAAGACAAATGAATCTCAAGTTGAAAAAAAAAGATCTTAAAGGAAAAGAAAGGAAATTACTACATAGGGGGACCTGTAATAATGAAAGTGTTACCAGGAGCTAATTTCATGTTTGATACTCAGTAACACAAAGGTGGTTAGCAGTGTGGTGAGAGTCAGCTTTCAGTATTAGAACTAGCAGATGTCCTTACATGTAATAAAAACAGGACTTAACTGCCATGTGCTACACCTCTAAAATAAAGCTTTTACAGTCACTGCATATTATGGTAGCTGAGACTTTTAAGCTCTCAAGCAGCCTGGAGGTGATACAGCAACCTTATTTAAGTGCCATGAAAAAGATGCAGGGATTGCTTTGCTTGTTCTTGAAATGCAATCAGCTCTGGGGAGAAGTGAAGTATCTGTTTAACCACAGAGTGTGATGTTCCACTGCCCCAGATTTCCAGTCCAAGCCCTTACGGGCCGGCTCCATAGCACACGTGTTTCTTCTCACTTGTCATCAGCTTTTGTGAATGCACGGAGAGGAAAACTCACAACAGGGAAGTTCTCTGCCCAGGGCCTGGCCTATGTAATTTTAATTGTGGCTGGCATAGTTGCACTGACTTCATCATTTGTGGCCTCTGCCTCTGATCTACATTGTAGGAGCTCTATGACTGACTGAAAACCTCAGTGGGATTTTCAGAAATATTCTGGCCTGTCCTGTTGATCCTGTCCTACTCTAGCATGAGCTATCCCAGAGTTTCAAAAGAAATACAATTAGCTCTATAACAGATTCATTTGTTCATAAATAATGAGATTTTAGATTTTACAGTATATAAAATTAAAGGCGTGTCAACAAAATTGTTTGTCAATAATGATCCACACTCATAATGCCATCATAATTCTGAAATGTTTTTCTTTGTAACATTTGGAAAATCAGTGCAAGCTGTAAGAAGACTGAAGAAAAAAATATTGTGATCTAATGTCCTGTTTGGAAACAATTTTTATTATTTTGATTATTATATAGTTAAAGACAATATAGGAAAGCTATGCAACAGAAAAAAGTCACATGAGTAACCTGACCTCTTAGATCCTGGATCAGTGCAGCCATAATGTTATGTTACTTACCAAATCACAGAAATTGGTCCAGAGGGAACTGTAATGTCCCTCCTTTAATGTAGTCCAAGATAGGATTTTAAAAGGTCATCTCACTGAAAGCAGGATACTCCATAGATTTGTCATTTCTGACAGATCTTATTTTTTAGAGAATTCATCTAGACTTCTCAAGTAAGCTCTGGATAGAGGTTCTCACCCTTAAAAAATCACCATACTTAACATCCAGCAGGCAGTGGAGGTTAATGAAGATCATTTGATATTCTCAATTGTCTAGTATTTATTTTTAAGGTGTGCTTACATATATGTATATATTTTTATTTATTAAGTGTATATTGATCTAAGAATGTATGATAGGTAATAGATGTTGATGGAACAGCTATGAAATAAATAATCAAGAAGATGTATATTAACTCAGACTGTTTTGGTTCATAACTGACTTGACCATTTAAGAAACAGTAGAAAAATAATCAGCTTTCCCCAAATCTTATTAGCATATAATCATGATCCAGACTGTATTAGCCCATAAACTACACTGAGCAAAATAACTCTTCTTGAAGGTTCAGCTATAGTGTTATTTTATGAAATTGTTTATGTGCATATTTTAAATATTTTATTTATTTATCATCATCCATTACCTAGAAAGTTAAGCTGAAGGAATGGATGTTTATGATACCCAAGAAATGTCACCACAAGTAATGGGATAAAAATAAGCAATGGGTGAAGGTTGGGAAAAAAACCCTTATAATGGCATCTGAATAGTCTGCCAGTTAGTGTTTAAGCACTGGAACATGTATGTGTGGGAAAGTCCTGCACTGGCTGAGAGATGGGTTGGATGATTTAATAGACCTTTCTTTGAGATGTAATTTCTGTAACTGGTTGATAACATACACTAGTGTTCAGATATTTGGACTTGTTTCTTGTTTGTCTGGCAAATTGTTTCTTGTGAAAGGTTATAAATTACAATAAATAGACTTTGCAGAAGATGAGCTGCATTATATTCTTGGAAAGAGTTTTTCAGCTGATATCCAGACATTAATGCCAAAGCAGAAAAAAACCAATAGAGTCCTAATCCCATGGCTTTGCTTGAGCACAGTGCTAGGATGGTGCACTGCCATAAATAATATTTACATTGAATAGAGTTTTCTGTATTCTAGCAGCAATTTAGGATAGAACAGATAGAGAAACACTTAGAAGAATTTTTTCCTTCTGATTTTGCAACAAAGCATTTGCTGCTAGGGATGGAGAGAAGGATGGGGAAAGAAGGGAAAGCAAGCATTTATAAAAATGTTGATGCAGTTGTAATTAGATCCATTTTAGAACCAAAAGTTTTATGCAGAAACTGACAGAAGGATACACAATAATTATAGTTTGCTGACAAGCTGAATAGAGTTTCCTTTTTTTATCTTATGGTTTTAGGAAACCAAACTGTAAATAAATATGCAGTTTGACAGATTGTAATTGCAATCAGCAAGGCGTCTTTTCATTTAATCAGATAGTGTTATTAAAATGGGGTTACAATTAAACATTTTATAGTGTGACGTAGAACTCTATTAAAATTCTCCAGCAAACAGTAATTATCATTTGATGCTTCTGCAGCCGATTTCCATTTGCAGAAATGTTATTGGTTATGACCTTCCAGTGGTTAGGTCTCAGTTTGCTGTTCTTTTCCTACTTTGATACATGATATTAAGTATTCCCCTTTTTTACCTCACTGTGAAGCTTAAAACACTAATTTTGCATTATTTTATTATATTATTTTTTACCCTTGTTAAAACTGCATGATGCTGGCCAAAGCAGGTTTGCACCAGAGGAACTGTGAAATTACCAAAGCATGAATATTCTTAACTTTAGGAATTGTCATTTTGATCAACTCTAAATGTGTGGAAATCCACTCTTTGTTCCCATAGTTTTAATAAACTAAGTAGAAAATATGAAGTTAGAAGTGGTTCGGTATTCTGCCTTTTAAGACTTTTTCAGGATGTAACTTCTCTCTGATATCATCATCCTCTGAGAAGTAGAAAAGAGCAAGAAGAATCATTAGGAGACACAATTTTTGGGACATTCTTCAGGTGCATGTAATCCCACTAATGAAACTACACACAGAAAATGTTTGGAGTGAAGTACATTAGCAAAGAGTGAAAGTCTTTGAAAATGAGACAGCAAAGCTACTGCTGCATTTACTCTGGGGGACATTTTTGGATGAAACATCAGTGGTTTGAAGAAAGACAACATTTTCCTTACTAAAAAAAAACCAAACAAACAGGCAGTAGTTATAAAACATACATTCTTGGTTCTTGTCATTATTAGTTGACAATGATAAAAATAAGGAGGGGAAGAGAAGACAAAAGGAGTAAGGAAAGTCAAACATGCCTTCTTTTGGTGGTAAGTAAAGTTGTATGAATACTTGAGTAAAACAAAAAAAGGAAAGAAATTATTTGACACATTCTGCATTTATTTGAACTTTGCATTATCCTTGACTTGGAACCTCTCTATCTTACTTTTCCTGTTACAACTGTGAGTTGGTTTCCTCTTGTGCTTTCCAACAAGTACCATCACTGCAGAGTAGGCTGATGCACAGTCTGACTCCTTCCTGCATGCCCAACAATTCTCTCTTCACGTGTGTGCATATATGTTTGTTCCTTCAGATCATTTTCCTGAGGAACAGCTTTCAAAAGGTTTGTCAGAGGCAGAGATCTTCCACCTTCACGCCATGCAGTTAAAGAATTGTATTTCCAAAACACTCAGAAATTCAGTGGTCATGTAGAAATACAGCAGATTACGAAGGAACTTGAACCACTTCTGATAGGATAAGCAAATGGTTGACTTTGCTCTTCCTTTCCAACATCAAAACAAGCAGGGCTATAAGAGTTCCCTGACTGGACAGCACAGGATTACTGCCTGTGCAGCTACAGCATCAGTTTGAGGTCACCAGCCTGTGCTAGGCTGTAAATGATCAAGGAAGAGAACTGAAATACTGCTTGCCACTGAGCTTTTCCAATCACAAGCCCACACATGTAAATAGGGAAGTAGCATTAAAAAGTGCATAAAAAAAAAAGAGTAACCACATTCTCCCCAAGTCTGTATTTTTTTCTAACATAAAGGAAACATATATCTAAGTCTAGTGTTCAAAACAAGGAAAAACTAATCCACATCTGACCTGCATATAAGTGGCTTTTTAAGAGCAAATCACATGGTGTATATAGGTGTGAAGGAGAAGATAATCAGGATAAGAAATGCAGGTTGAACCCAAAGAAACAGATCCTTCTTAGGGTTTTGTAGTGCTATACCTCATTGGTACTATCTGAGCACTCTATCTAGCCTTATAATGTTTCCACTATATATTTGAAAAATACAGGCCTAATTGTGAAATTGTACTCACACAAGGGCTCCCTTGGCTGGTATAAAGAAGTATTTCTCAAGAGGAGGAAAGGCCTGAAACAACAAGGTGGCAAATATACATAATATTGGACATTTGCATTCAGCTGAAACCAGAGGTTTGCTTTAATAATGCAGAGAGAGATGCCTGGTCTAGCACATGTGTCTGTCTTTGAATGTCATGTGTTTTAAAAATATGGAAGTTGCACAGGATATATGGTTTCTTCATTGTGGGTTTTTTTGCATTTTCAGTTGTGTACTATATATTCACATACAACTCTGCATTACAATCGAGCCTGTTTGATTACTTTCAATTTTTGCCATAAGATTTTGTCACTCTTGCTGAAAATTTTAAGACATTTTCCTCCAGACTCATTCTTTTTTTTCCCTCTCAGATTTATTTACTACCTTTAGAAGTAGAAAAGTCCAATTTCAATCATGTTAGAAATAGCTCATTTTAGACAAGTACGTGCTGCTCTGCTTACAAAACATATATGAGTGGAATATGCAATTACCACAACTCAGTTTCCTGCCACAGAAACATTTCAGCATTATAGCATTACAGAAATAGAATGACATGCATAATGAAAGATTTCAAGATTCACCCAAGGCATTTATTCTCTTCACCTTAATGTTCTCAGCAGTAGCAGAGTATCCATTAAAAGGTACGATGAATTATGGTTGCTTAGCAACCACGGGGAGCTTGTAACAGCACCAAAGAATGAAATGGCTGGTTGATAAAATGAATTTTCTCTGAGCATTAGCCTGTTGAAACTGCCTTTTCTTGTGGAACATAAAGTGCATTTATTTGTCTCATGCATTTTTTATTAGAAAATTATTTGAGTTCCAGAGACTTGAATCGTTTTGCTACAGGAGATATTTGATTTTAATGTGTTGTACTAAAATAAGTAATAAAAGACATTTTCTTCAAAGTAAAGACACCAAGGAAACCTAGGTAGCTCCTTTTGAAGTTGGGAATAAAATCTTATATAAGGTATGTCATTACTCATTTCCAATTAAGAATGATATTAGCTAGGACTTAAACTTCAATTTTACCTTGAGGGAAAGTTTGAGACAGTTAGCCAATATGCAGTGACAAAAAGGAGAGGTTTGGAATTGATCTCATGGATTCATCATGAGTGAAGTAAGTTTTCTTCTCCCCAGATGGTATGGTAGCCATGTCTCAGAGAAGGTCAGAAGTGGTTGCACATTCATATCTAGCATTCTATTTCTACTAACACTACTTATTTCTGTGCTAAAACTGTGCTCATCATAGGCTTCCATCCAACAGTGAGGAGATGCTTCACTTTCCT
Source organism: Phylloscopus trochilus trochilus (assembly GCA_016584745.2). Lineage (NCBI taxonomy): Eukaryota > Metazoa > Chordata > Aves > Passeriformes > Phylloscopidae > Phylloscopus > Phylloscopus trochilus. Next base: position 19,444,255 of record WQNJ02000084.1, on the reverse strand, counting down.
CTGAGACTCTCTGGGCATTCAACAGCAGTCAGAGTTGGAAGAGCATTTTTGGCAGAAAAGGGTTTTGTTGGAAAATGCCGTAACAGTGAAACCAGAGTTGAGGCAAGGGGAAAGTATCAGTTCATCTTTTTCTGCCAATATTTTCTCAGAATTTGGTCTGCATTGTCAGGACATGAGACAAGGGAGATCAAAAGAGAGTGAGACCTGCCCATTCTAAAATGTCCAGAACATCCAAAATGGATATATGAGACCAAATCTTGGGCTTTTACACAGCATTATTTAGATGACGAGCTTAACCTTTTGGTTTTGTACTCCATAAGAATGCCCAAATGGTTAGTTATTATCAGTTAATAGATAGATCTTTCCTGCAAGACTCAAGACAATGTTATATTTGCTCTTATACAATTTAATAAAGGTCTTTCAAAAGGCTTCAGACTTATTTTACTGTTGAAAATAGTTCTGTTGACTCCAGTGTGAACACCTGAGTGAGAAGAGACCATAACCCTGCTCCTGCATGGTGAATCAGTAGATTGTGGCCTGATGAGAGTGTCCTGAGCTCTCTGCAAGCCCTTGGTGCAAGCTGGACTTGCTGTTGACTTTTCTGGCAACCCAGACGAGGTTGTGTGGGTGCAGTTTGCATGGTGAGGCCGGGTGGCAGCTGCGAGGAATATCTGTGAAGCCAGGGCTGTGGAGAAGACCTTCTTGTCTTAGAAGTGTATCTCTAATTTTGGACTGAGGCTAGAGTAAGAAAGCAAATCTAAAAATCAGGATGAGATGACTCATTTATGTCTTACCTACCTGTCAGGAGAGAATCAGTGTGAGACAGCATTGAAAAAATTGAGGAGTCTTGCAGCAGAGATGCCTTGTCATGGAAATTTTCAACCTGTATTTCTGTCTCCATATGGATTCTGGTGATGCTGCCGAGAGTACTGTGATCAACTTCTCTTGGGAAAGGATGGAACTATTGCAATTAACATGATAGCAAATGTTGGCAGCCTAACAAAAAACAGATTTTAGTTATGTTGACAACATGGCAACATTTTTTACAGACCTTTTTTTACTGCAAATTAAATGCCCTGGGAGATACATAACTACAGACAGTGATAACCTTTTTGGACTAAAATATAATTCCACTCAAGTGAAAATGAAAGGAGACTGATATTAAGCAGTAAGATCTTGCCTCTTTAAAGTGTGTGCTAATAATCAAACATTAAAAATGAAACTCCGGTCATCTACAAAGGTGCAAATTAAAATTCCAGGGAGAGAGCTTGACTGATTTGTTTAACAAAGAGTTTAATACAGCAGAATCCCACTTGAACATAAAACTATTACACTCACAATAATCCTGTCTAGCTGTTGGGAGATCCAAATTAAAACTCTCACTGATATTTGCTTAAATCTCATAAATTGCACAGAATTAGAGCATATTGAAGTTGTGTATTTACTGTGATCTTACTGTCTAATAGGTTTTTAACAATTTAAAATGATGACTGAAAATAAGTATTTTCCCCTCAGATGATTCAAGTAGTGTATATTTTATTCCTGTATTCTAATTTAATACCCACTTGTTTATTAACTTACTAGTGTCAACATGACAAGGCTGTATTGAATGCAGACTAAATGTTCCATTTAAACAGATAATTTATTTTCTTATTAGTATTAAGGTGTTATGAGGAGATTATTCAGTTGAAGTTGGTGGATTAATACTACTTCTCAAGGAGATATTTTCATGCTCATTTACTGTGTTCCATTGTTTCCATTCATATGTATAGAAGAACAGATGTTTGTTTCTTTTCCACTTGTGATTCCAATGATTTAGTAGCAATATTACTTACTGTGTTCTGTTCCACTCCTCAGTACTCTCTGGAGGATTTAATTTATGGATTTTTTTTTTTTTGTATGAAAGTCTCAAAATTGTATGAACACATGAAATTCATAGCAGTTTAGAAAAGGAATTGCAGTCCTACTGAACATCTCAAATGACTGGCAAGTATTACAAAATTAGAATTGGTGACCTCTTTTCTCCAGCCCAGCTGCAGTGACATATTCAAGTCTTTAAGGTCAGGTGGGCAAGTAGAGGTTTTAAATTTGTTCCTGTCAGTAAGATCCCCCACATTTTAGTTAGGACACGTTGCAGATACTGACTTAGGAAAAAAAGATAATAAACTGGGAGTGATAACGGTAAAATGTGATAAATTAGTAGCCTCAGATAGCCACTGCTTTTTCCAGGTTTTGATAGTATGATAAAACCAATCTTGGCATTCACAGTGCAGTCCTTCTTTTCTGAGACTGATCTAATAAAACAAGAATGTGCACACACCCACCTAAGAAGTAATCATTATTCATGCTTTGTGGAAAAAGGTAGAGTTCCAGGTCTGCAGTTCTTGCTCACAGATGCATTATATAAGGAATTACGTTAGTGTAATTCATGAAAATGTACGGTTGTGCCAGCTGGAGAACATAGAGTCAATCCTGTCTGATGTTGCATATCAGCAAGAATTATTGAACAAGGAGCTAACCACTGTTGCAGTAAAGCAGTGAGCAAAGTTAAAGGAGTAGAGAAGGCTTATTATGTGAAATGTCCAGACATAAATGGCACCAAAATAGAACTCGAAGTGTACATTTGTGTGTGAATATAGTTGCGACCGCAGAACTGTTGCTGTGCTTTGGCTGTGGCCCTCTTCCAAAAGAACTTGTTATATCATAGCAACATGCCTAGTGCTTTTTTTGCATGAATATAATAAAATCAGGATGAGATTTGACCAAATGCACTGCCATAACCACTGCATACATTTATGTGAAATTGTCAGATGTGAAGTATGTTGCATAAGAGCACTCTATTTCTTACAGCTTCTTGAATAAATAATGTACATAAGCCTCCTCAGAAACAAAGTCAATAACAAGCTGTCTGGTTACATGTGCCTTTGTATGACTTCTGGTTAACTCAAAAGCCCCAAATATGAGATACAGAGCTCTGGAATATGGTGTGGGTTTGAGATGCTCTCTGGGGAACCTTTATCTGCATATAGGGTCTTTTTTAATATGTGACAGTTTTATATCAAGGATAATGATCTTTATATAATAAGTAATCTAAATACAGTCAAACACATCATGAGTGAACATGGTTTATTTGGTAGAACTGTTTCATAGATCAAATTTTAGATTTCTTTTTAGTGGCTACATTGAAAAGGATATTTCTGCTGTTTTCTGGCATGTAATATATCTGTCGCTTAAAGTGGAAGGCATGTCACTCTGGTTTTTCTGTTGACACATGCTGCAGTCTGTTGGGAGTGTGAAAGCCAAGAAAACCACCTTGTGATATTCTTCTCACTTTGCACAGACATGCCAAGATATGCTGCCTTGCTGAATTACCAACCAGAAAACATTGGCAAATTCTGGGCAGTGACCAGAGAGCCAGCTAATACATTCTTACTGTTCTCACCAGTAAATGAAGAATCTTTAGAAATTTCTATTCAGTGCAGTTCTTGAAAACATATATGCTGATTCAGGGTCTTAATGCCTCCAGTTTCAGTCAAAGACAACTTTCTACTATCATCTTTACAATTGCTATTGAGGTTTATGCCAAGTCCTTTAAAATATTGGCTAAAAAGGCTACCCTGTTTAGCCCCAAGAAGGAGACATATGGTAAAACAAAATCTCAAGCTTAGTTCAGAGTTTGTGTCAAAAACTGACGTAATGGCCAGCAGCAGAGGGGGAAAAGAAGGCAAAGGAACTGCCCGTGTCAGGTTTTGAAAAGCAGCTATTCCAAAACGCAGAAGGCAGTTGTGTATGGCAAAATGTCCATTTACCTAAGGAGATGGTTCATGTCCTTTTAAAATAAGACAGTATTTTCATTTTCCAGCTCAGTCTGTATGTGTTGTGTGCACACAGTAACAATTTTTTTGCTTAAGTTTCTTAGTTGCCCTAGCAGTTGAATGTGTCATTTCAGGTAGTTTGATGGACATTTAGCTACTAGGAAATGTAAATCGTAGTATTCATCAGTATTTATTCATGTACATGCAGAGTAGGAGAGTATCACAGTCAAATATGAATTTACAAGTTTAATAATTGATGTAAATTCTGCCTTCATACTGACATTACCGTCAACAATAATGTGTGTACATATCTGAAAGGAGAGATGATTCCTTGGGTGTTAGTATAGAAATTCAAGTAAAAATCTGTCATTTCCCATTAAAGATGGCAAACATAATGAAGAGTATTTAGTGTAAATACGAAGGAAGGAATATTAGTCTTTCATGCCTGATTTCCCAGCCCTGAACCTTCAGGTCTCCAAACATATGCAATTGGCAAAGCTACCTTAGCTGAAAAATCATATTAAGATCTTTCCAGAACAGGTGTCTGTCTTTACTGCCTACTGCACTAAGTACAGAATAGAGACATGATGTCTCTGGTGAACTGCTGAAGGATCCTTCAGAGACATTCTCAGGCTTCCACTGCATTTCTGTGCAATTCACATAGTTCCTCTGATATGGTCACAATCCAAACTACAGGGAGGTTAGACAGGTTAAAGTGAACAGTGGAAGGAGAGATCAGATTGAGGACTTAATGACTGACAGACAAGGCTACTACTGAGTCTTCTAGGTCATGATTCAAATCCCATAAAAATATTTGGAAAGGCTTGCAATGTTTCTGATGGACTTAGACCATTTTTATGCATAGAAGTTCTCTTATCTTGGTTTTTACTTTTGCTTGAGAAATTTCTGTCTGTTTCTCTGTCTGAAATGGGGGAAAAGATGTTTATCTGCATTACCAGCACATAGTGTTTGGAGGGTGCAGTAAAATAGAGTGGTGGGATTCAAAATGTATGCAAAAACTCTTTTGTACTTAAAAATCCTGCATTATAGATCCCTTGTACAAATAAATTATCTGCTTTACCTTTCTCATTGTGAAGTTAATGCATTTTCTTAACCTTATACCTGTTTGTTTTGTTAGAGAAAGCAGAAGCTATTCTGTTTCTGTGTTCTTCCTCAATGCAGAATTTGAGTTGAAGGATTACATTTATTTTATCTGAGTATGGGAAAAAAACCACACCACCAAACAATACAGATACTATAAAAAACCTCATAAATTTGTGACAGTCTCTGCTTCCCAGGTCTTAATCGAGGATTTCTCATCTTCATTCATTGTCAGTTTTTCCAGAGCAGATTGAGATAAATGTCTTTTATCACCCAACAATTGCAGGTGCATATTCCACTTGGAGGAGGTGGTGGTAAGTGTATGTATTAGATAGACAGAGTATAAAGGGCAAAAATTTTCCCCTATGGAGAGAATGGGCAATAAAAGCAAGCAAGAATTTATGCTGTGTCTTTGTGTATCTGTGCAACGTTGTCCTGATGTAATGCCTCTAGACTTCTGCTCATGGTCCATCCCTCCTCTCCTTCGGCTGAGTGTGATACCCAGAGAACCCTCCTCAAGAGGTGTGCTGGGTGAGGACAGCATAAACAAAATCCTCCTGGTTACTGGCATGGGTCAAGAAGTGGGGCTGCAGGTTTACGGTGGCAGCAGTAAGGAGCACATGGTGGTTAAAAAATGCCTGGGAAATGTGGAGATCCTTCAAACGGCTTCAGGAAGGAATAGTATAGCGGTGGCTTGCAGGGGAGCACTCTGAGCAGCTGGAGGGCTTTCCAAAATCCATCCTGTAATGCTCAGACTCATTCCTGATGCCAGGAGATGTTGTCTTGTGGTATCTTTTCACTTAGCTCTTCATACATATGTTTTCTGGAGGAAGTAAACAGTACTCTCAGATCTAGGGAAATCATTTGCATTTCATTAGTCCATAATTTTAGATTTTATCTTGACGGGAGTTTTTCCCTGGACCCCGGAAAACTGCATTAAGCAGTATGCATCGGATGTTGCCCTTCTTTGATTTAGCTTTATTAAAATCCTGATAACACAAGTTTCACTTGGATGAGGATAGAGAGGCATTTAATGTCTTTGCTTCCTTTTAGTTTAACTGAAGAGTTTTCAACCTCAGTCCATAGCAGAATTTTTAGTTTGGCATGGGAATCATCTGTTTATTGTCTTGCTTTCTGGAAGGCATTTGTGCAGTGAGCCAGATTGTTGTCTATTCTGACACTGGGTTTTTTCCTGGCATGAATAAAGATACTTCTGTGAAGATTTTATAATTCGCACAGTGAGACCTGTACCCGTTCTGCAGTGCCTGTATGTTTTTACAAGCCCACTAAACCATCCACTCCTGGCTGGAGGAGCAGTCCAGTAGCAGGAATTGAGAATTCATTTGCAAAGACTGGACATGAGCAGAGTGCCAAGAGAAAAGTTTGTTTTGGTAGAATTGTACCTAGATGTAGCAGCAGCACAGAGTTAGGCAAATTTTGGCTAGTGTTCCTGCCAGACAGAGACTGGTGTGATTTGCACTACTTTAATCATTCTAAAGGTAACCTGGCCAGCAAGTTACATGCCATGTCTTGAATGGATGAAAATTCTCATTATGTGCTATTGAGCTTGTGTTGGCCACTAGTAGTTCTGTTCTGTGCCAATTTATGCTTATCAAGTATTAAAGTACTGCCTTGACTTGGGATAGTTCAAGGAGTCTTTGTGAGATGTAATTTCATAACCATGTAAAAGACCTGGGGTTTGTTCCAAAACATACACATCCAACTAGAACCAGCTAAACATTTTCTACTGGCATTTCTAATAGAGATTCTCTCATTTTTAGAAGATTTTAAGGATATTTTCATGACTTTTTGAAGACTTCTGTGCTGGTTACTTAGTTGGTGATTTCTTTGTTAGCATGTGCAAGTGTTCATTTATACTTTTGGCATCCTTATTTTACCATTTGCCTCTGTGGAGGAAAAGCTTTTTAAAATATGCCAGTGAAATGTTAACTAAGAGTAAAATGATCATATTTTAAGGTTATATTTTCTGGTTCTCATGGAGTGCTTTCTTGGGATGAAATTGTCAGTGGGATGTTTTAATTCTACCCATCCATGTTGGCTGGTCTGAGAGCTCCATTTTGTGCAAAATGGCATTTTTAATTTGCAATTAAAAAATCTCCCAACCTTCTGTAAGTTTGACTACATGCCCACCCCTCTCTTTTTGCATTCAGAAGAACCTGTCATCCTCCTGTGGGGGATTTCTTACGAATTAAAGAAAGGAGAATTGGCCTGTAGAGATTCCACTGTAAATACAGTAAGAGAAATTATCTTATAACATTAGTGCTGTTAACTGTACTATTCAAAGCTATTCAGATCACCTTGTTCTTGTCTTTGCAGGCATTCTTATTTCCAAAGTACTTCTACCCCTAATAATACCTTAAGAGAGCCAGATTAGTTAGATAGAAGCACAACTCCTCCCATTTCAGACTGCAAACACAAAATTGAGCTTGTAAACATACAGACTTGGCCTTTTGAATATCTGGTTCTAAATGTTTCATAGCCCTTATGCAATACACCCTTATAATTGAATTACAGAGAGAGGATAACATGTTATTGTGATGTCTTCTGTAGGGTTCATAATAATTCTTATCATGTATTTCCAGAAGACGTTATTTTGTTTTATTCTTGGCATTGCAGACAAGCCTTTAATGTATTTAGTCTGGACGGGGTCCTTGTGTAAGAGCTACTTGCTCAAGCAAGGACTATTCAAATGGGTAAGGACAAATCACTTGGGGCTTATTTCTGACACTTAGGCACAATACTGTGCAAGAAGAAGAAAACAAAGTGGAAATAGCTTTTCATAGAAACTCACAGACATGGTGGCATTTGTGTCTGTCCGAGTGCTGTCTTTACTCACCCAGCACCTGGGTCGAAGGAGCAGCATGACCACCTGTGTCTCTCACAGCCCATCTTTGTCATCCTGTGCATGGTCCCAGAGGGGACTGCCTTTGAGCAATTGCTCCCAGACAGCAATGCCTGTGCCTCTCCAAATGAAAGGGCTGTGATCCTGCCTTGTCCTGTGTGGTAGTGGGTCTTTCCACACACCTCCCACGCTGTGTGGCAGTGCAATGCTCATGGAAGGCAGCAACGAAAAATAGGGGGTGCCAGGCTTGCACAGCCCCTCATGAACGAGGCTGTGTGTGGTAGCCAAGGAGGGGACAGGTCAGGTACCCTGTTTGACACAGGGAGGTTTTAGCATGACTGCAGTAATGTTGCAGAGGAACCCATGAGTGTTGGACTTAACATGAAGTTTGCTGAATGCCATGAATAAATTGTTCAGTGTTCAATGGGTATTAATTAAAAGCATGTGTGAAAGTAAAAAGTTGGAGTTGCATATTGATAGATCTGAGCTATAGTTAAGCTACTTAAGTACTAACTAGAAGTGTATGTGATACAGTAAAAGATTTGCATAACATAAACATTGTGAGTATCAAGTTGTGGCCCATATACTTCCTGTGATATTATCTTTGCTAATCTTATGGCTTAGAGCTGCATGCCTGACAAGCTACTTATACATTATAATAAACTGTTATTGTACAAGCACCCGTGCAGAGTAACCATAGTTACACACACAGTACCTTTCTTTTGGTTAAAGTAAACACAAATATAATCATTGGGGTCAGTACTGGAGCTTAGTAGGTTAAGTTTGCTGCCAGCAGTGAATAAAAGGAATGTATCCAGCAGTTCAAAGTAAAATTCACTCACCCTTTTATGAAGATTGAAATATGCTATTACAGTAAATCATTACAATGATTTGTTTTATTTTTGTCTTTGTGATATGATTACTTTGAGTCATCAACATTTTTGTTAGAGAACCTGAAAAAAAATCTTTACTACCAGCCTCATCATCTCAGTAGAGTAGCTTGACAGTCCATTCTAATGCATTTTAACCAACTTATAAATCATTTTCTGGAGGCTAATGATTTATTACTGCTGTAATGAACTTCAGAGGCATCAATACATTAGTATCCACTTTGAAAAAAAGCCATTGTCAAGTCCTATTGGAATGATGATCAGTTTACTATTGTTATTAATGACCCTGATCAACTCTTTGAATCTATGGAAAACCCTGTTAGATGACAGAGGTCTTCCATTTGGGCAAAAATCAATGCATATGTAAAATAAAATTATGTGACTTTCTGGACCTTTTATCAGTGCCTGTGTTCCCATTGTCTGCAAAGATTCAGAACTACTTGTAATTTCACCAAAGCTGGCGTGGTTCAGGAATTGGAATCCCTGGAAATACATTATATTCAAAGTTAAGCAATGTCACAGTTCTAGGAGAGACTGCTTGTCGCTTTTTTTCCCTAAACACTTTCCAGGTGTAGATATGCGCTGGCTGTGATGTTTCAAATGGAATTATCATTACTATATTCTGTATTTTATTTCTGTGATGGAAGGAGTCTGTAATACAGGGAAGTTAAATGCTACAGACTATATGTACCAAGTGCTGGCTCTCAGGTTTCTGAAGTATAGTGCTTTTTCCCTTTCTTTTTGAAATAGAAAATAGACCTCAGTGGCTTGACCAAAATAGTAATTATCATGTTAGGGTTTTTTTTCAATGTTCAAAGATGTCAGAAATTTGACCTTTGAGGCTTTTAAATCTGACCTTGTTGCTTCTTTCCATTCATTAAGCTACAACCTTTGCTCTCTTGTCATAAAAGATAAATGAAGATTCACACAATCTTTATTTAAGAGAAGATTTATTGTTTACATTAATGTAGATTAAGTAGGAGCAAACCAATTATTTATTGTGCCAATCATGTCTTCTTGAACTTTAAGTTAGTTATCACAGTTCTATAATTACCATTTCCAAATGTTCATTGCAAACTGAAAACATTAATAGATTTTGTAAATGTCTTTGAACATGTTATTTTGTATGAATAAGTGGAAGATTATATCTAAACTCTCATGTAATGATCCAGAGAAAGAAATTAAATTTTAAAATTCAATAGACAAAATATAGGCTTCATACACATAACATTGTCTTAAAACTATTCTTTTGCTCAGTATCTCCTGCTCTGAAAACAAAAAATTGAATTTTCTCTTGACAAAGAAGTACATTTGTTGACAAATTAAAAACTAGGGGAAAATTGTCAACTTAGGAGTTGTTCAAATTCTTCTTTTTGCTTATATAGCTGTTGATGAAGACATGGATAAGCAAGACCATACTGTTAAGAATTAGTACACTGAGATAAAAACCTGGGTTTTGTTACTGAGTTTGGTTTCATTTTCAGTTTTGTGAATGTATCCATCTGAAAGGAATTCGTTTGAAATTGCACATTTAATGCTAAATTATAACTAACACTATGGATTCACAAAGTGACAGGAAGAAAAGAGGCAAGAATACCCTCCAGCATGTGTGCTACCACATCCCCTGAGGTCTGGCTGAATCCAGCATAAATGTTTTTTCAGACATCTCAAGGGAAGGATATATTGCACTCCCAGGAGCGATCACCTCTCTCCTTGCTTCAGGCATGACAGTGCCAGAGGCAGACATGGTACTTCTGGAAATGTGGAGAGAATCTTGCTCTTCCACCATTCATGTTCACCAAGACCTGTAGCTGCTCACTTTAGCTGTGAAGCTCAGTGTTAACCAGAGGATGGTTTCACTTCTGGCATCTAGTGTGTGTGTGTAAGGTGGGAGACGTATGTGAAACACAATCTTCCAAAGAGGCAGGAAAATCAGCTTTGGACATAACAGATTGTGAGAGTAGTGCTGCTTTTAAACAGAATTCTGGAGGTGGGCACCAGTGGCAGCAGCTTGAAGTCCATTTTGCAGAATATTTTAGACTAATATTAAAGCTAAGCAAAACCTATACAACTGTGGAAATCAATGTGTACATTGAAATGTTAGTTATGTTGGGGGATCATCCTGATATGTTGTAGCATAACATTTCATACATTTCTGGTCCTGACTTTTTGAGGCCTTGGGAGCCAAAGTATAGTTTAGTTCCTTGATTCGTATGCAGTTCAGTGAGGCTTTGCTTCTTAAGCATGTCAGATGAGATCAAGCTTTGCAAATGCTCACAAGTTAACTAGCCAGACCTGCCATCTCAGAGCTACATTGGAAAATAACCCAAAGCCGTGTGTCGTGTATCCACCATGCCTCTGAGAAGGACACATGGAGAGATTGTTCAGGTCAGCCTACACACTGCAACTTGGGAGGAACAAATTAGGTAACAGTGGGATAGCAATTAGGGATAGCTGCTTCATTCAGCAGTTTTAGAAGGCTAAGTAGCATGGCACTCATTTCACTGAACATCTGCTACATAAATTAAATAGTTTCCAGGAGTTATCACAGAAATTGAAAGCTGTGTTCTAATTCCAATTACTTTATTTTACTGTTATTCCTAGTGTAAATGGGAGCTGAACTGTACAAAATACTCTCTTTAAAATATACACCTATATCATACCTGCTGAATTCTTTGTTAAAATCAAGATTTAATTTAGTTATTAAGCATTTTATTAAACATTTTCCTTACATTTAGAATGGGATTTAGTTGAATCATTTCTCATCTAGCTATCAGTACATATTATTTTGTTCTATTCTATAACTTTTTTTTAGATATGCTCTTGTATTGATGATTTCCCTAATTTAATTAGTTTACTTACTGAAACATATTGATTTCTCCCATGAGAAAACACAGTAACTTTGTTGTTACAAGAACTGAATTCAGAGAATGTAGATTTAAAGTACTCGTTCTACTTTTTTTAAAAAAAAGTGCATTTATTTCTCTGTGTGGGAGAGCGCTTTGCATTTCACCAATATGGTCAGGAAAACAAGATGTCCACAAGATTGTGTGCAAATAACTCATTAAGATTGGTAATTCTAAATTTACAAGAAACTATAGCCCCGGTTTATATCCAGTCAATGTCAAAAGAAAGAAGAAAATGCTAGTTTTTTTCTGTCCCTGAATCAGAATCTCTGTGCTAAAACCCATCACAGACTACTCTAAAGAACCATTTTCAAATGCAGGGTTACCTGATTTCATTTTTTTTTTTGCAGATTCTCAAAATTCCTTCCAGGGGAAGGGGAGATTTCCTGTTGTACTTTCTACAATATTAATTACAGCATCTGGATTTGCTAGAGGCAGTAACAGAAAGATGTCTCTTGTTAAATTGTTGACAGTAAAACCAGAATATTATTTTTAAAGTCAGTAAAGATTTTCACAGTAGTTGCCAGCTTCAGTGGTCCAGTCAGACTTTAAAGATTATCACAAGTGACAACCACTGAGTATGTCTAAAAATTGAATATAACTCTGCAATAAAGGGATGCTCAGATGATTCAGAATTCTAATCTACATATTCTAAAATTTCAGTCTTAGAATGCTGCCATAATATTATTGTTAGCAAATAGCATGAAATGAGGTGTAAGGAAAAAAAGCATTAAAGCAAAATAATTAGAAAATGAGATAAAGCTTAAAAACATGGCTTGTATGTGGGCACAACTACTCACTCACCTATATTTCAGCTGGGGAAATGAAAATTATCCAATGAATTTTAACACCTTGTGGAGTTCTTGTTTGCCCTTTGAGCATGTTTATTTCTGCTAGTCCTGAAATTACAGAATTAATTTCAAGCTGAAAAATTTGAGCATCACATTGATATCATTCAAAAGTACTTCTAGTGTGTTCTGTCTACCAACATTGTTTGCAAACATATCAAGATTAATTGGTTACAAATCTGCTATCTTTTTCTAAAATTAAGGAAAGCATTTTGGATGCAAGGACAGCTTGTCAAACTCCAGACTGCAACAGATACAAAGGATTTTAGGCCACAGTGTCAGAAGGATGAAGGCACTACTTCTTTGTTTCTTTTCATAATGTTGTGGTTTTTTTCCTTTTTGTTGTACTTCCTAACTAGCAGTGATAATTACTTACATGCAAAATATTTTTCATTCAAACATAAGACTTAGCATCTGTTCTGTTAAACACTGCAAATTGTAGCTATTTTTCAGAATATTACAATACCACTGATACAGTATGATATAAAGCAATGCTTATCATTTTTCAGTACTTGAAAATTAAATAATTTTAGCAATGCTTTGAAGAGATAGAAGTATTACTTGGGCACGGGCAGGGATTTGACTGTTTGTTTGTATATGTCAGCCCTCCTCTCTTTTTTTTTGTGCTGGAATGGGCTTGGTTTAGGTAGCAGAGGTTGGTTATTCAACTAGAAATTATTTAAGAATTCAGTTATTCAAATTATTTAAGAATTCTATTAGCAAAATAGAGCCCCACTTACTATCCTATGATTTTGTTGACTCTACAGTGGTGGCAGGAGTAAAATTTAATATACTAAAATTTAATACACTAAAAAGATTAATTGGAGTTATTGAGGGGAGCAAGCATTCTAGATATGACCATATCTGAACAATCTCACTTAAAAACCCACACTTCTTATGGCTCAACTTTGAGAATAAACGTGGTCTTTTCTGGTGCCATAAATGTCAACCATAGGATGTGCATGTGCACTGTGTAAAAGCAGTTCAGAATTTTTTAAATAAATCTCTACGTTCTCTACATTTAAAAATACATATATATAAAGTTTTCAATATTTTTTCCTAAATATTTTAGACATAGGAACTGAAATTCTTAAAAATTGTCTTTATGAAAGATTAGGAGTAATCAAATGCATGGACTTTATTTTAAGGTTTCCATAATGGGATGTAGTTTTTACACAGTGTTACAGAAAGGCACTTTAGGATATATATATATATATTTTATTATTATTATTTTGGTACAGCTCTCCTTAAAATCCTAGAATGTAAATGTAATGCCAGTGCATTACATGCATAACTCTTTTAATAGTTAATGATGAAGGCCAACAGAAGCATCTAAGTATGTTTTTGTTTTATTCTTGTCTTCCCAAAAATTGAAACAAACAAGCCAAGATTTTTGTTAGTAATACGGTTTTAAGTGTAGCAACAGATGTATAATTTGTTGAAATGCCTCTCAGTTGAATGCAGTATGTTTCCTTTATTCTTCAGAGAAGGGGGACACTTGTAAACTCATTCAATTGCTTATCTGTAAACACCACTGGGGACTATGCTTTGGTCTTACATTCATGAGGAGCACGTCTGCTTTTCTCAGATGAAGAGTTAGACACTTAAAATGACAATTTCACTTACTGTAAATTACACTGTACATACGTAGCTTGTCTGTCTGAAAATCGTTGGGCATCTTGACTACCAGAAAGGGTATGTTGCATATTTAAAATAAGAGAAGGGAGGTTAATTGAAGGAACTTAACCTCTCTAGTTGCATTACTCATATCCCACTCTTTCAAAATAAAATGTACAAAAAGGCAAATGTATATGCTGAAGTTGAATTTTTTCCATTTGTTGTTTTTTTTTTTTTTTTTCCATATGCTTCTAATTTACTTATTCCACTAGTTGCTCATGCATCCTTCATCATTCCTTCGTTGGTTATTAGTTATTAGTATTCATTAGTCCCAAGATCTATGTACTAAACCTGGGAAGGTAATTATGAAAATTGCCCATGCAAATTGGGTAAAGGCACACATAAATTACCAGTTAGAGACTTAGCTAGTAGTCTGCTTGCATATTTACCCGAATTGCATTCATAATTGCAGCAATTATGTGAACAGTCATGGATGCAGCTCTGCACACGCGGCAATTACGTTCTAAAATTTCTTCATGAAGTGACTAAAATCATTACTTTGCTGAGAAAAGTATGGGAAGATAAGGCAGTTACAAAACTCATGATTGCTAGTACAGGATGACCCTGTTCTAGGTTATTAATGAAACTTAAAAGAGCTGTGCTGACACCATATGGAGTTACACACTGGTTGAATGGCAGACAGGTGTGAAAACTCAGTTAATATGAAGGCAGCCAGTGGCATGAGAACAAGAAAAAAGACTGCAGATAAGCCTTTGTGTTATTTGGGATGTTCCTCTGTCATGTCATTTTAAGATTATGTGAATTCTAAGTTTCCTAACTGTTACCTATTCTACTCCATAGTATGTGAGTACTTGCCTGGCCAGAGAGGCTTCCAGGGTTACCTTCTGGCAGTATAAAAGTTTGGCACGTAGATCCCATCTTACATTTGGGTTCATTTTCTCCAATTACACTAATCTGGATTGGACCTGTTAGTACGTTGAAAATTAGAACCTCTGTCAACAGATCTGATTTATGGGCAGCAGAAGAATTTGGGGATTTCAGAATAAGCTTGGTGTGCTCACAAGCCTGAGAAATGTAAGCTCTGTTTTGTGATCTATTAATGTTATCAACTATCATCACGTTTCATTCCAGGTAACAAACAGTAGGTTAGATGGTCCAAACAGAAGTTAGAAGTATAATGTGGTTAGACCATCATCCAAGAAGGAGTGGAAAGGTGAAATGCATCCTAGAGGTCTTCAGATTTTCTATAAAATGAGGCAACTATTCATCCAGACTAAAGCACTTCAACACTTTGATGGGCTTGTGAGGCTGCACTGGGAAAACACCAGGGCCATTTCTTTGGAATGTTGTCTTCTCTGTGGACACCACCACTCTGAAGACACAGCGATTACAGCCTTCTCTAGCTTGAGGAATTCTTTCTAAAGCCCAGCTTTGCAGGATCTAGATAATCTATCATGTTATCATTGTATCCATCACTTTCTTCCCCATAAAGTCATCATTTCCAAAGCTTGAAAGTTCTTGTATTGTGTGGCTTTCTTTATTGTCCTGAGCTCCTGTTCTGTAAATTTCTTTATTCACTATTTTCTCCCTTGCAAATAGCAATTGGTTCCTCCCTAATTTTCCCTATGAAACTTTTCTGTATTGTAGTGAGTTTCATACAAAATAGGTGATTTTTTTTCTCCTATCTGTGTTAGGGTATGCAAAACAAGTATTATATCATAACACATTCTTACCAAGCACTCCACTCTGCTTCTTTGGCATTCAGGGATGGAGTTAAATCACTGTACGTATATATTATCATCAAATATTGCATTCCCAGGTGTTGGTTGCTGCTCAGCAGCCAGATGAAGGTACAAATTTGTAAGATGAAGGGGAAAAGGAAAGTTTTCTCACCAAACCAAGGTAGCAGCTTTATTCTAAAGATGAATGGGACAATAAGAGCTTCATAATCAAAAAGAATAGAGTGAATGATGAGTTTAAAAAGAAATAAGAACCTGAGATTGCCCAAAGTATTTCTTTTCAAAAAGTTATGGGTTTTGCTTTATTCTCTAAAGTTGTTTTGGTAAATTGATCAGGCTGTATTAAGTAAGACATCCACATTTAGGAATATCAAACGAGGAAAATAAAGATATATTCTTAATTAAAAATATGGTTCCCCAGATTATCTTCAGTTGCATGCCAATATAATGGACATTAAGCAAAATAAATTTACTAATTTTCATCTTTTGAGACTGCTGGATATCTGTTCATCTTCTACATAGTTGAAAATAAAATAATTGAGATTTTTTCCTGTTTCAGAATTATAATATTGGACTTGGCAAGATGCAGATGGATAATTACACTGGAGATGTTAAATAGGTTTTAGAGACAAAATTGTAAATAATACAATTCAGAAGAATGATGGACTTATTAGCATATCATTAAATTGCCTTTTCCCTGAGAGCCAAGCATATTTTTCATAGCTTACCAAAAGTGTCTTGCCCAGCAGTAACACATGTGCTTAACATTTGCAAAACCCACAATATTTGACAATGGCATTAAGTTTATATTGCAGAGGAAATTACGACAATACAGTTACAAATATCAGTAAGTTTATCATTTGATAACAAGATCATATGTATGAAAACCAATCTTTTCTTAAACATTTTGCAGACCTTTTGTTTCAACTTCCATTAGTTCTATCACTCATGCTGAGAATTTACAGAGCTGCAACATAGCAACAGAAAGATTTCTTAAAAGATTCTTTCACTAATGTAATTTAAACCATTCAACTCATTTTTATTAGTCTAATTTTTAAAAAAAAGATTTTGTACTCAATGAAAAGTAGAATCATGTGGGATATGCTGTGTTTTTTCAGAGCTATGGTATCAGCTAGAAAAGATATCTTTCTCAAGGAAAATTAACTTAGTCCAGAAACTCACAAGATGCACAAACAAACCCTGGATGACTTTGGGTTTCAGGTGAATGATGGATAATGTGCAGTCATAATTCTGTGCAGTTTAGTACCAGGGTGGCAGGACGTCACAGGAAAGTTCCTCTGGTTTAATGCAACTGCTGCATATGGGAATGCAAGAGCAAGCACAGCACCACAGATCCTACTGAAATGGCTGGCAAAACAGTTTGCTTAGACAGAGGTGGAATTTATCAATGGGCCTTCAGGGCACTGACCTGACTCTTCCTTAATCCAGCCATGCCTAAAGTTACTCATGTCCAGACTTTGCTTAATGATTAATTCTGTAGAAGGTTTTGTTGCAGTCTCAAGGCCTTTTGTAAGTCACAGCCCCAGACGGGACCCTATGGCTCTGGGAAATAATTTCAAAGCTGTTCCACATCACAGTGCCCAAGAGGAAGAATATAGAAAATGGCAGACTAAGTCTGCCTGATCTGGGGTTCAAAAATCCAGCTTCATACTCCATTGGAGGGGAAACAAGATCCATTAAATGTTTGCACAGAACAGCAGGAAATCTCATAAACCTAATGACAGGGGGTAGTGAGATGACTAGAGAACATAGAGGACTCTGGTTTTAGTTCTTTCTCTGCCCACTGTGTCACAGAAATTTTCATTTGAGGTTCCTTCTGCCCTATATCTCTGTTCAGTGTCTAAACAGGTAGATGACATTGAAAAGACAGCTGCTCCCCCTTGCAAAAACTTTTTCAGTGAAGTAGCATATTTAGATTAAATCTCATTGACAGTACTTTAAAAATTCCTCGTTCTAGTTGATGTGCTGCTCCTTTGGAAAGGAATTTCTTGTGACTGAGATGAGAAATTGGTTTAGATCATTTAGGGTTTTCCTGTACCACCCCAGTATTGTACCAACCTGTCACAGCTGGTTTAGAGTGATTTTCTAACCAGAAGGAATTTTTTGACTCTTCCCACATGGACATAACTATACATTGCTATACATTACTTGAAAAGTACCCAATACAAATTCCTTTACTTGGTGGTAGGGAGAGTTGGGTGGTATGGTCAGGGTACGTTGGTGTGTTAAAGCAGATACAGCAAACAGCATGTGGCAGGTGATACTCACATTGCCCAACTCACTGCAGGAGGAGTTTGACACTGCTGTGCTGAACACCATAGAAAAAAACCCAGAACAGAACAGACTGGAGTGGGATACCATGGAGCAGAAGCCAACAAAGGTTACAGCAACCTCACACTGGTGACTCTGTTGTTGTTGGTCACAAGAGCAGAGTGGTGCAAAGGCAACAGCAGCTGCCTGCATCCCCTTTTACCTCCTACCCTACTCCCAAGCACACTGTCAACATTATTTCCAAAGATCTAGTTTGTATTCTTAGACTTAATCATTTCATGTCCCCTGGATGCCTCTATTTTTATTGTATAAAAGAAGGTGAGATAATATTGTGTCTCTCAGGCATCTTTCTGACTTCATTTCTTTTGATGAAAGGCTATTGATTCAGGTGTGTTTGAGTGAATCTGTGAATATACTGCTTACTCAGGAGTTCTTTAGCATCACTAAAGTAAATGTGAAATGCATGATTGTTTTCCTTATGCAAATAACTACTGAAATAGAAAATTTTTCTTATGTTTTTTGCAAAAAAAAAAACCAAAAAACTTCACACACACACACAAAAAAAAAAAGCCAAACAAACCAACAAAACCAGTTTAGTGATAATGCTGTTATCAGGAGTTGTGTGGTAGAATATCTGCCTTGTACCTCCTAGATTCCATTTGTCTGCTGTCAACCTATACCTGCTGTTAAGCATTAGACACTTTAAAAAAGAGAAAAAGATAACACAAATTATTCACCATTAATTCTTTAAAATGAGTCCCTATTAAAAGCTTAATTGTTTGCTGAGAGGGTCCAAATTAGTGGACTTTGCAAGATCAAACAAAATTGAAGATATTTGTCCAAATTAAAATGGAAACATGCATCCAGAATATACCAAATGAACATGTATGCTCCTGTAATAATAATTTTATTATCTTCAGCTTCCAGGCCAGACTTTTAATTATGACCCTTTATATCAGTGAAAACCATGTATTCAGGATTAAAAACCTATTTCTTTAACTAGTCTAGTTAAAGACTGTGGTTTGATATATTCTATGCTACAACTTTTATAAAAACCAGAGAACACTTCTAATAACACTTTTCTAATTTCATGGTTCAGTGCACAGTCAGTAAAGATTTAAATAATTCAGAAAGAAAGCCTATTCTGTTTCTTTATTAGAAGTTTGAGTCAGGCAAATTCTTTGACATTTAATAGGTTTTTAACCCTTTTAATAACTTCTTATAATGAAATTTATTGGAAGTTGTTTTAAATAAAGGGTTATTATATTAGAGTGAATAGCAGTCAGTAGTTTTTTATGATTAGTTTTGAGACCTTGGCCCTGTGTGACTCAAAGGATATTAAAACATAAAGTAGAAAAGAATGTTAATAGTCACCAAATTAACTGTGTACCAAAAAATATAGAAACTGTATATGACTGCATTTTTGTCATTATGTGATCATACTATAAAATTTTACAGTCAATTTTTGAGTATATAATAGCTTTAAAGGGGCTTAATATCATTTACAGAACCAGTACTATATAAAACAACCTGAAGTGGTTTAATTTTTAACAGAATGATTTTGGAAAGATTAGTGTAGTAGATTTAAAAGGAGTGGGGGGTTTTATTATTTTTCATTTAGGGTTTTCTTTACATGTGAGGTTTCTGCTGTTTAATTTTAAGACTGTTTTCCTAATCAACAGAAATTTTGAATGATCCTTTTCAACTTATTCTAAAAATGCAGTAGGTGTAGTACATAAAATACTCCCATGTATAGCACTAGAATATTCCCCAAATACCCACTTACTTTAAAACTTAGTCTTTCATTATACAGTTAGCTGATACAGAAGAGAATTATAAAAATGAGACGATGAAAACACACCTCCCCTCCCTCTGTTAGGTGGTGCTTTGAGTTATTTCCTTTAAATGTGTTTTGAATGGTTCTCTGTGGTCATTTTGCAGTAACCTTGGCTCTCATAAAAATCTTTCTTTGCACTTGTTCACTCATAGGTGACAAGTCTTGGTTGCACAAATGACTTCTACTTTAACTTAATGAAAACAAAGACTGGATAAGTTGTGAATCTTTGGGTTTGATCATTCTGTTCATCACAGGACATACGTGCCAAGTACCAGTTTTAGTCACTCTAATCAGTAAACCCAAACTTCCTGTCAGATTTTAGACCATCAAATATTTGGGTCACTTTTTTGTTTTTCTCTGGTGTATAAATACAGATGTTCAAGTTATCTCAAGTTTTAAGCTCTCTCATGGAAGAGCATCACCATGATGGAAAACAACAGATGAAACTGCACAGTTTGCTTTTGATTCACTTAATCATTAATCTAGAATCCTGATCATCAGCATACACTGAAAACCCACGAGGTACCACTGCTTGATCACCTGTATGGACTGAATAGAAGGTGTCTAAAATTGATATTTCTGGTTTTTTTACACCCTCTTTTAAGTTTGAACGTAGGGCTGTATAGAGCTATAGAATATCTTGTGTTGGAAGAGACCCACAAGGATTCTTTTGTCCAAGTCCTGATCCTGCACAGAAGCAAAGTCACACCATTTCCCTGAGAGCACTTTTTGAACTCTCAGGCTTGATGCTGTGACCACCTCCCTGGGGAGCCTGTTCATCATTTGTACGATGAATGTTACTTGCATTTTGTAGCGCTAAAACCAAAAATATATTATTAGGTCTTTTTGGTTTTTCAATTGTCTTGATCAAATATTGTATCATTTCCCAAGCACAATCCCTTCTCAGTGTGCCTGTTCTGACAAACTTGGATGGCAACTTTAGTATTATCTTTTCTTCTCTCTTGAAACCTTCACTTAATGAATCAAGTGAAGATGTAGGAATTAACTTTTTTTTCTTCTCTTTTTTAATGAGCATCCCTGTGTCACTGGAAAACATCTTGCAGATGTGCATTGGCTTATGGTAGAAGACAATTAAAATGCCTGAAATAAAAGTAGTAACACTTGAAGCAAATTTCACAGCTTTTCAGGAGGTTGGCACAACCAGTGCTAATACTGCATTTTAATGTATTATTTGGGAGCAGAGAAACATTCAGACTTAATACAGCACAGGTAGTAGCACAGGTTTCCTGGGAATATAATGAGAATACTGCTATTAACTGAGGCCCCTTCTGCCTACCAAAGAATGTCCAAGACATCTACAATTGATTGAACCATAGATTCATATAGTCTGAAAAATTGTTACTCTCTGACTTGCCTTGACCACTCAGACAAGAAGCAAAGAGCTGTCAGGCACTTCTGCAGTGTCCATCAAAAATATTCACAAGAGCATTCAACTTGTAGAAAACTATGCAAAAATCATTGCAAAACCTGATGATGTAGCAATAATAATGTCTGCTGTGCCTTGATATGAATTTTCTCAGAGTAGTGAGATATGTGAATTTATTTGCTTCAGTGAGTAAGCCTTGTGTATTTCTCCTTATGTTTTAATGTTTTCATCTCCAGCGAATTATCCCTAGTGTTTCTTGCATGTACTTGGACCTGTTGTATTTACTTTGATCTGTTAAGGCAACCTGTCTTTCTTCTTTCATTTAGTGATAACATTTATTATAAATTAATCTAAATAGGGAGGGACAATTGGGACTTCTACAGCTTTTCAGAGAGATGTTGCCTCACGGTTATTAATTATATCTAGAAAAATAACGTGAATTATTTTGCTAACAGCACATTCCCTTTGAAACTTCCTGTCTAATGCTTCTCAGAAAAAATTATTTGCTTCTTAAAGCTACATTCTGGGACATTACATTGCAAGAGTCCTGCAATTTAACTCTCTCTGTATCTTGCATGGGTTAACCAGTTTTTATCAAAAAGGCTGATAATTCAGTTTGGGGTTTTTTATTGTTATGTGCTACATTCTGTGAGAGATGGAGGATTCTATCTGAATGCTGTGTCAGACAAAAATATCTGTGTTTTGTGGGCTTTGGAGCACAATATTTCAAGGAATATGAAGGTTATTGGATATAGTTCAGAGGACAGCAGAAAGAATGATCAGAGGTGTAGAAAACACAGTATACAAACAAAGTCTTTCAATCTTCAGGTTTAGTTGTTTAGTCTAAAGAAGAAAAAAAATGAAAGGAAATTCATAATAGTCTTCTAGTGTGTACAACTTTTCTGTAAAGAAGGAGAAAAACATTCCTCATGTCCACTGGGAGCAAAGCAAAAAGTAGTAGGTTTAAATTACAACAAAGGAGATTTAGGTGAGACATTATGGAAAAAAGCCCTTTCCACAGTAAGGATAGTTAAGCACAAGAATTGCCTAGGGAGGTTATGAAGAGGTTAGACAAACATATGTCAGAAATGATTTAGGTATAGCTAATCCTGCTGTGAGATAATGTTGGGCTAAATGACCTTTTGAGGTCCCTTCTAGCACTATTTTCTGTGATTCTGTGATTCTGTGATTAGGATACTGTACTCACATTGTCCTGCAGTGAGATGTTTCTTTAGAGGGATGATATCACTGTGTTCAGCACTGTATGCTTTGCTTTGTTTTTACTCTAAGATGATGGGATGAGCAATAGTATAATGTTTAAAGCTCTTTAGCCTTATTCTTAGTACCTCAGGAGTTTTGAGCAGGCCATTAGGAGCTCGTCTTCAACTGGACAGCCCTGTTCTAGTTTTGCACTACTCATGTGTCAAAAAGGGGCTTTGGTACACACCTTAGGTTTAGGGACTTGTACTGTCTTTCAGCTTGCAGTCAAACACTTATATGGCTGAATGCTCAGTTTCCGCTTATAAGAAAAATGCAAACAGAAAAAAAAAATTGCCATGAAAAGAAATGAATCATAGCTTCCCCATTAGCAAAACCAAAATAAAACCAGGCACGTTCTAAAGCTGCCTGTAACTCAAGTTGTGAAACATCCTGGAACTGACAGATGGAGAATGATATTAAAGTGCCTGATATTATCATTATTACCTCATCACAGAGACTGTTGAAGACATCAGTTTAAGACTGTCCTTATCCTCTGTAATACTCAAAACTCTTTAACTTTGTTCTTCCATTTGGCATCCTGCCATCCGTCAGGACTTCTGTTCGGCTTTGCATTCGGCAGGAGTGGGCTTGCAGTGTTGCCTCTGCATACTGAATATGGCTCCAGCACAGCTACACAGCGGTGGGCTTTGTAAAACTCCATCTGGAGGAACAAGGATTATGAGGTTTCAGATTTTGAAGTCGTTTAGAAGAAATTGGTCATACATTTTGACAGAGAGTGTGTCTGATTAGTGTTACTATTCTGCACAGATGAGGTTGTCACAGCATCTGCGGCAGGAAAATACCATTATGCCACAGCAGTGACCCGAGTGTATAGTTTTCATGCCTGAGTGTGTTCTTGAACCTACAGAGGAGATGGAACAGTTCTTGGTTTTGTTGATCCTTTAGGAACATGAAAATTCATGTTTTCCATGGTGCAATCTTCCAACTTTTTGCATTTACGTGAGTAGTTGCCCATGCTTACTCAAGGAATGAGCAGTTTCCACTTTTTTAGACAATCACACTTTTTCAGCAGGTAGGAGCAGGATGGGAGAAGGCAGGCTCTGCAGTGCATGGTAAAGAGGTGAGCCAGAAGCCTCATCTGCAGATGTGAATCTTGTGTGTGGATCCTGAGTGCCGCAGCTCTGTGCCATGGACTTACACTGGCTTGTTCTCTGCAGGCAGGTCCCTTGGGTGAGGGTTTCTGGCTTAGCATCTGAAAAAGAAAATTTACTGTTAAACAAGCTTATTTGCTGCTCACACCTGGTTTTCTGAAGGTAGCCTGGTATTCATCTGATTTAAAAATTCAGGAGAGAAGCTGAATTCCCGTGAAAAGAAAAATACTGGGTTTTTTTTACTCCACCACCTCATTTGCAGTCCTCAGAATTTCCCTAGTGAAGGGTTCTCTTGCAAATATATATACACATGTATTTTGTATGGGGATACATTCAGTACTGCTCAGTTGTTGTTGTATTATCTGAAAACAGCCTATGTTCAGTACTGGAGTTAAAATTGTATGGCAGACTATTTAAAAATATATGTTGTTTAAAGAAGACAAGTACAGGTTGTTCTGTATTATCTATCTGATATTTGAAGCCCTTAAAGGAGAGATCTTTTTGAATAATAGAAGAATCAGGCAATCACAGAATGGGTCAGGTTGGAAGGGACCACAGTGGGTCATCTGGTCGCAGCTTCCTGCTAAGGCAAGGTCATCCCAGAGCACATGGCACAAGATTCCATTCAGATGGTTCTTGAATATCTCCAGTGAGGGAGACTCCACAATCTCTCTGGGCAATCTGTTCCAGTGCACAGTCACCCACTCATTCACACAATAAAGAAGTTCTTCCACATATTCAGGTAGATCTTCCTGTGCATCAGTTAAAGCAACTGTATCATATTTTATTTGAGGGAAAGTAATTAAAATGGTAGCCTTTGCTCTGTTTTTAGAGATAGAGAATTTTAAAGTTCGTTCAAAATAGGAGTTTCATATAGTGGTTGTTACGTTTCTAGAGTTCATAAAATCATTAGGATGCCTACCCTTCTTAAAAAGCAGTCAAGGTTTTCCAGCCTTTCATGAAAGGGTTTATTCTGCACCACCAGATGCTGCCCCATGAAAGCCCAAGGGCTCAGCCCCTGCAGGGTGAAGGGAGGGCACACACCCACACAGAGTGCAGCAGACAGGGTGAAGGGAGGCCTTTGGGGAGAGTTTTTCCTCCCTGTGTCCAGCACACGAGGCAGTGTGTGGGTTCCCATCCCCTTACTGTTCGCCCCATGCTGGCCAAGACGAGCTGGAGACGCCCCAGCACTGCTCCATTTTTCCCAGCTGCTGCCCAGCTCAAGAGCTGGATCCAGAGCAAAGCATCTGAGCAGCAGTTACAGCTTCGTGGGCACAACTGCCTTGATACACTTGTCTGCTAGAGGTAGAGATAATGACAGCTTCCAAGGCTAATATGCTTGGCAAGGAGAGAGCTGATACTGGAGGGAAGGGACCAAGAAATCAGTAGTAATTTAAAAATATAAAAGTCTACCGGGATTCAAATTTCAGCATTCAACTGACTTCGTCCACTGTGCTCTCTGTGCTCATCTCCTCCGGTGCTTTAATAGTCATTAAATGAAGTTGGAGAACAAGTTTGTATCTATAACTCTTTTTTACCCAAAGCTAATTTGTTGCTGTGGGACACAATGAATGAGACACAGACTCAGGATTCAGAAGGCTGATGCTCCGAAAAAGGGGCTGGTTTATTCTCAGAACTTATTTTTATACTTTTTTACAATGTGCCCACCTAAGAGGTGGGATCTTTTGACTCATTGGCCACACTAAGGGTCAACAAGCAAAGTCTCTCCTTAGGAGAGAAATGTGAAAAACAAGATAGTTTACAGAGTGTGACTTTGTTTACTATTTTAAATCTCTGGGAAAGAACTTAAGAAAAACTCAAACAGTGACTACACTAATAAATTTCTAAAATAACATAAATACAGGTATAATTGTGATGCCACATTGTCAGAAGCCAATTCAAATGCTTTTCAGAGACACAAGTACAAGTAAAGTGGTAAGTATGCCATAACTAATGGTGTTATTAGTTTGATTTACTGCCAACCAATCACCTTAACAAAAATCAATCTCCAAGCTCATAAAATAAAACATCTCCCTAAAATTGGTACATTTTTACACTGTCAATAATAAGAGAAAAGGTGAAGTTGCAGGTTTATCTTTACTTTTTCCTGTGTGTTACTGGTTGAAAAGTATCTTACAGATTGCTGTGATATGTGGGAGTGTGTATATGAGCAAGAGATAGGTTATAGAAGTCATGAGCTATAAAAAGATTAAAAAAAAATAAAATCTGAGTGATCTTTAGACAATTCAGATGGCATGTGTAACAGAGACTGTCAGTAGAATAAATGTGGCTATGTTAATATATTGAACCACTAACACGTGTCCTTATCATAATGGAACTTACACAATGGTATCTCCTGTCAGATTCTACTTTATACATACATGCAGGTTTGTCTGATGCCCAGAAAGACAACTGTATCTATTTCATTTCAGCTCTGAATTGATACTTCCATTTTAAATCACCCACAGAACATCTTAGCTTAAATCTGAGCTTCTCTCTGGTACTATTTGTCGTGTTTCTGTATGAGTATACTGAAAAGAGGTTACAGACAATCTGCTGAGGTCTGTGTGCATGGTGCATTTTGACCTCTAGACAAGAAAGGAGTTTCATCCTCCAGTGCTTTTAATTTTTATCCTTGCAGAGACTGAATCTGTTGCTTGCATTCAAATAGTATGTCTCGTTAATGCTAAGAAGCAGTGACCCACATAGCACAATGGATGCAATTGTCAATCCTGCGATTTTTGAGCTTTCCATTCATATGTCTTAGCAGCAAATCGACTCAGAAATCATTTAATCAGTCTGTCAATGCATCCTTCTTGTCAATGGTTTGAATCCTGAAAAGTCCAGTTTCTCATTGGGCAGCACCCAACAGCAGGTAAAATAGATTTGGACCTAATACTAGATATTCAGACTCTGAAAATTCCCAGCCGCTCCCAAATCACAACTCAAACCCACCAAAATCCTAAATTAAAAAAGCAGGATCTGGAAATTATCTTGAATTTTGCAGATGTTTGTGTTCTGGTCTAAGTCTGAACTTCAGAGTGCAAAGCTGTCCCTGTTTGTTAGCATTTCAGAAATACTCTACACACAGTTACAGAAAGCAGTGCCCTTTTGCTCCCACCATGAAAAAACCTGAGCTTTCATTGCTTTTTTTTTTTTTTTTTTTCCTGCTATTTCCAAGGGCTGAGGCTAGAGCCTGAACTCTTTATAACAGTCAGTGTTATGCAAATGTCAATCATATCCTTACTATGTTTATTTTCAGTATTTACATGTTTATTTAAGTACTTGCCATTTCGTTTAAGCCTTACATAGCCAATCAGGCCAACCGAGGTCTAAAGGAACAGAACACTTTATTAGTGATATGCTTAATACAGTTTTTTTCCTCTTGTAGATGCAAGATTTACGGAATACAGAAGGAGCCCAGTATAGTTCCCATCCTCAGATGGCAACCATGAGGCCAAGGGTTCAACCTGCAGATATTAGGCAGCCAGGAATGATGCAGCACGGGCAGCTGACTACTATTAACCAGTCCCAGCTCAGTGCACAGCTTGGTTTGAATATGGGTGGAAACAGTGTTCCTCACAACTCGCCCTCTCCACCTGGAAGCAAATCTGCAACTCCTTCACCATCCAGTTCAGTCCATGAAGATGAAGGAGAAGATAGCTCTAAGGTAGGCTTAGATGCTAGGATTACTATGTAAATGGTGGATATTTTTAGGACCTGCTAAATGATTGATATGGCCACAGTTATTAAGGTGCTACTTTATACATGATTGGTGGTTCACTGAAGTGCATAAAGGGTTATGAATACAGAACTTACTATATTCAGACAATTCATCAGGCAGCTTGAGTAAATTACATCATTCCTCTTTGTGAGAGCAAACTGGAATACTGTTAAACGCTGAAAGGATAGTCATTCCTTTAGGACTTTAATAAAAGGGATTGAGTTTTCTCACTTGCATAGCAGGGATGTTTGTTCCCAGTTAAAGATCAAGTTACTGCTATAAAAAGTATGAACAGTCTGTGCAATATGCTAGTCTTTGCTACTTGGTCACAGGATGAGTAAACAGAACATCATAGCAACCAGAACAGAATGATCCTATGAACTTTAAAAACCTTACCTTAAAAATCTGGAAGACCCTGTATGCATTTATACTTTTGAGAGGTGCTGACACTTCATCGTGACATGTTTAAGCTTCATTTTCATGTCAGTACAGGAAGAAGTGATAAGAGTAATTTACATAGTAAATTTCTTTAAAGGATAAATGTCAATCTGTATAGCAGGTTTAGCATGCAAAAATCTCCTAAATCTCCCCAAAATCCTGAAAACCTCTCAGAAATACACAAGTCTATTATCTTAATTTTGCAGACAGAAAAACTGAGACACAGGAAGGCTGGGACTTTGTACTAAGTCATCCCTTAAAGCAGTAATGTAGCATGTCAAAGCTGAGAACCTCCTCAGCCCTGTTTTGTGGTCACTAGAAAATAGCCACCCTGCTAGAGCACTCCTGCAGTGCAGTGTGTGCCACATGCAGAGCAGTGTGTACCACAGCCACGTCTGGTGGGGGAAACTTGCAGACTTGCAGGGAATGTGAAGAAAACATATTGTGAGTCACTGAGGAGGTATAATCCAGTCAAGAAATGTAAGTCTGATTTGTTTTAACATTATATTGTTTTTCGTGCCTCAAGCTATAAAATAATCATGTAATTGGAGACATATGTTTTACTACATTTTGAATAAATTCTGATTCCAAAGTTTTATTTCAGGACTTTGCCCTGATTTCACAAACTTTAGGTTTTAAAAATTACTGAATAATTCATATATTTTAAATGAGCACTTCCTTACTGAGGGAGACTTTAGAATACAGCTATATAAAAATAATTCCAGGCAACTTTTACTTTTTCAGAATAATTTATTTGCTACTCCTGTTGCATTGTTAATATTTTTACATTGCTAGGACTGTGCAAGATGCTCTAAACTTTTGGAGAAAATATCCATTCAAATGCTTAGGATTCCCTTTCTACTTCCATCAAGTAGAGAGGAACTTGATTTGAGCAAGTACTTATTTAACTTATATCTTTAATGTCCTTTTTCACTGTAGCACTTTGTGCTGGCAAAAGTGTAGGGTTGTGGTCTCAAGCAAGCAGTAGTAATCTGAAGCTAATGTTTTTAATAGAGAAATACAAAGAACTGCAGACTAAGTAAAACTTAGTTCTTTCTTTGTGAACGCCAGTTTATATAGTGTTCAACTTTTAACGAGGATGTTACTTTGAAAACCTCTTTTTAAAATTTTCTCATGCTCAGTCTAAGCAGAAAAAAAATTACAAATGGCACAATGCACGACACAAAATTAAATCCAGTGTGCTAAAGTAGATACATTGCCTTAAAATTATATTCATAATTTTACTTCCAAGAGAAAAGTTTTAAAGGTTATTACATTTGTTTAATATTGACAGAGGACTTAAATTCTTCTCCATCTAGTATGGTTTAAACAGGAAGCTTTGTGGGGAGCAGATAATGCCATACTTGTCTTCTGTGGGATTTCTTAGGGCTTCATGAAAACACCTGAGGTTGGCCACCAGTAGTCCCCTCTGTAAAAAACAAGAGGGGTTGAATAATCAGCCTAAGGAGTTGAGTATACTGTTGTACTTCAAGATTTAAAGCTCTCTGCTGTGTATCTTTGTGTCGCATTGCTCTTCCTGGAAGCTGCCAGTGAGTGGATATGAATACTCAAAATAAACGTTTTCCATGGACACCTTTCTCCCCAGATACACCAGTATTACATTCTATCAGAGTTGCTTTGGAGGGACCTGTGAAAGTTCTCACTCTAGAAATCCTCTTCCCAATGGAAGAAGGCACTTGTTGGGGACAGCAACAGATAGACCAGCTGTTCTGTCTCTTATGAGAACATATACCTTTTAACTGAATATAACTTCGCGGAATTTGGATTTTTCCCTTCGCTTTATAAACTACCATGGAGATGTGTGGTATTATTTAATAGATCAGGGCCAGAGCTCTTTAGCCAGTCCTTCTGTAGGAGTGCACATGTTGCATCATGGAATCACTGTTGGAGTTTACTTCATGGAGTCTGAGATGTTCCCGCCATGAGCACTGAGAAAAAACCAAGTGCCCCTGAACTCACCGTGCCATAATTAGCAATAATGACATTCTCCCCATTTAACCAGCGGGACAAGATGTTTGCCTGTGTACCCACACTGATCAAAAAGACAAAGTACATTTCCAAATGGAAAATCACCTCAGTGTCAGATGACCTTCCTCAGTTTATGCCAGCTGAAATGTGTGAAAGAGAAGCCACTGGTCTTTTCATAGCATATTTGGTAAAGAGGTCCCTAGCAACTATACCTATTTCTATTTAGGGAAAAAATACATAAATCGCAATATCCTGTCCATGATTTTATAGAAAGCACATGATAGAAGGTATAAAAAAACTTTATGTACACATTTCGACTAAAAGTATAATTGTTACCCTATGAACCACTGATTCCCATGCTTGAAGGAAATGACCATTTCAGCTGAATATATATATTCCAAATTCCAGTACTGAGCTTTACAAACTGATGTAGTTGTTCGTGTACTGAGCTTCTCAGATGTTCACCCTATGATAAATATTCAAATTGTTGTAAGCCTTATCCAACATATACAGAACTAATGGCAGCAGCTGCTAAATATTATTTGGCAGTACTCATTCTCATAAAGACTCTTTCATATAGGCTGTTCAGACTTCAACTGCCCTATATTTTCTTGCTCAGAGAAAGGGAAAGGAACTGCATTATAGAGGGCTCAGTTTCCCTTCATGCTATTGCTCTAAAAGCAGGACGGCTGAGGTTGCTTGACCATAAGATCAGTGACAAGTGTAGCATAATTATAAGGTTGGATATACATTCAGAGAGCTGCTAAGACCATGGAACTGTGAAATGTAGTCTCAGACTAAGGGTATTGTCTCTGCAAGGGGTGCACATCACTAAAGCTCCTTAATTCTTCTAAATCTCATATGTGGGGCTATCGTTAGAAAAAGAAAAAAGGGAGAACTTAAAAATTAGTAGTTGTAAGTAACTATAAAAATATTCTAAACAAAGTGGCCACTTAGCACATGCCTTATTCTGACCACCTCAACACTGGAATATTGCATTTATGTAATTCTTGCCATATTTCACACTGTTGGATCGTTAAACATGTACTTCGTTATTGCCAAGCATAATTGTGAGCTGCTGGAAGCATTACTGGTTTGTAAATAAGTATTTCTTCATAGATAGATAACAGGGTTTTCTGCCATGTTCATTTGCATATCACTTATGACAGAAATTCAAATAATGTATTTTAGAGGGAAGATACCAAGAGGACTGCAAGTAGCAAGAATTAAATAACAGAAACACAATTACTAAAGAACTGCTGCAGCATATTCTCCGTATGTGGCAGAGGTTTTACAATATTTACTTTATATGATAGGAGTTATAAGTGGAATTCTGTGTTGTCTGTTCAGCCTATTATGCAGATGGTGCTTGATTAAAATCTATTTTAAACTACAGCGATTACTGCAAGATAGTGTGCATAAAACAGCTCTCCTAGCTCCATTAAAGGCTTTGGTACTATTGCAGTTTATTTTAAATATGCTTATAGACATTTTCCAGGTTCTCAAGGGACATTTAGATATCAACGATGTTCCTTGCTTGATAGTTTTAAATCCTACACTAGATATTCTTGTGATCTATTATGTGTGCAACATGGTTAATGTACACTTTTTTAAAGTGAAAGATTATTGCTTTCTTGTGATAAATAAGTTAAATACATCACCATAATTAAGCAATAAGCCATGACAGGAGGTGGATTACCATGAGCTAACTACACCTCCAGGGATTTTGAGGCACAAGTCTATGCCTAGCAGAATATATATGGTTTTTATTTTATTTTCCATCTGTCTCTGCTTTGGTGGTTAGAAGTGGAGTCTATGAAGCTGATAGACTGATGGGAGCATAAGGTAGGCCATCATCTCAGCCATTTGCAAGGTTATTAGTACTGGAATTCTGGTATTCTTTTTATTTCGTTATTTTCATATAAGACAAACAGAATTTCCCCTGTGAGTACTCCGTTTTTAACAGTTTTTGAAGTATCTTGATCATTAAGATTGGAGAATAAGTTTTTAGAGCTGTTCACAGAACAGCTTACCAGAAGGCACTTACACAAGTTTCTGTAGTATATCACCTAGTTTAAGGGTAGTTGAAGTAATGCAGTATCCTAACCTACAGTGAACTTTTAAATCTCATTGGTTCAAAAACAAACTGAATGCAGAAAAATGTTAGCAAATCACACAGGTAAAATTTTAACTCTAGAACTAATTATTTCAAAGTCTTCTTACCCATGGAGTTTACACTGGACTTCTGAAAAGTTTAGACTCAAAGTTCTCAAATTAGAGCCCTAGTTAATTATACTTTGACTGCTAGTTTTGTGTACCCTGTAGAATTAAAAGATATCAAGAGACAAAAGGCTGGATAACTGAATAAAGGGTAGCACAATTTTGGTTTTCCATATTTTCCAAATGCTGACAATAGGCTGCATGTCTATTAAGTTTTTATTAAAGTTGCAACGATTGTAGCATAATGCTCAGAAAACAAGAAACTTCATATTCAAGTTGTGGTCATCACTTTGTTGCTGTTTTTCGTAAGCCACAGAGATTCAGACAGTTCACTGTAGTCACTTGGGTTCTGCTGGACACCACATAGTGAGGCATATGGGAAAATTGAAGTTATTTTTCTCAGAATGAGGATTTCCAGCCATTTTCCTCATGCAGTTCCAATGATTTGAACACCTCTATCCTCCTGTGCCACTTGATATGCATTATTAAAAAATAATAATAGAAGGAAGTGAAAGAAGTCATGCCTAGTAGATCCTTAGCCTGGAGCATACCATTTATGCTCTTGATCTTCTCTTCTCTTGAAAATGCTTATGATGCACAGTGCTTTGGTCATGCCGACAAAAGAAAAAAGCCTTTGAACCCACTTGTAAGATCACACACCATTTCTACAGTTACAGTAAATTAAGTGATCATATCAAGAAAAGCTACTTTGCCATGGAGCTCCAATGTGTTGAAGAATCAGGTTATTGTCCCTTTATGTGCTTGTAAGTCGCTGAATCCTAGAATCATTTAGCTTGGAAAAGACCTTTAAGATCATTGAGTCTAATTGTTAACCTCAGAGTTCCGAGCTCGCCACTAAACCATATGATCAGGAGCCACATCTACACATCTTTTAAATGTCTCCAGCGAGAATGACTCCACCACTTCCCTGGGCAGCATCTTCCAAGGCTTGACAATCTTTTTGGTGAAGAATTCTTTCCTAATATCCAATCTAAACTTCCCCAGGGGCAACTTGAGGCCATTTTTTCTCATTCCATGACGTGTAACTTGGGTCAAGAGACCAACACTCACCTTGATACAACTTTCAAGCAGTTGTAGAGTGATAAGGTCTCTCCTGAGCCTTCTTTTCTCCAGGCTAAACAACCCCTGTTTCCTCAGCTGCTCCTCACAAGACTTGAGCTCCAGACCTTCACCAGCTTCACTAGGAAAATAGGGTGCATTGGTGTTTACACAAATGCTCATGTGCAGGGCTTTTTTCGGGTGGTGCATAAATAAGGTATGTGAGTTTTCCTCCATATACCATTCCTCTTTCACTCTTTTCCTCAAACCATTTGCTTTTACATAGGCAGATGTAAAAACTACTTAGCTAAATCCAGAGAGGTCAAAACTGATCTTTTAAAGGACTCTAAACTTTCTATATTGGTAAAGGTTTTTTTCTTTAGACTTTAATTAGAAGATGTGTAGGGAAACGTCTGTAACTTGAATTGCTTGGTTCACAACTAGGTTTTCTTCAAATTCCCTGGAAGATGTACTACCAGCTGTAGAAGAAATTGATTTGCACAGTAGTCTGGGGTCATTCTGGGGAAGGATGAGAACAAGCAAAAGGTAGAAATGATGGTGTTCCTGCGGTCTGCAGGTGGTTCTTGTTACTGAACTGATACTCAGGCTATAGAGAAACTAATTTCATTTGAATTTTCTCATTATTTTCTTGTTATAGCCACTAGCAAGAAAACTTAGAAAAGGTGAAAAGATGACCAGAGATTACAGCAATTATATGCAAGAGAAATATAAAGTATTTAAGGGAAAAATAGCATTATCTGAAATACTTATAGTGAATTTTATACATTTGATTAATGCAGATAGTGTCAACATTTGGGTGATCAAAGATAACAACAGAAATTCCATTTCTGCATGCAAAATCCAAAGTTTTTGCATCACAGAGGCTATAACAGTGGTTGGAGTGAATTAAACTGGCTTTTTTTTTATAGTACTTT
The DNA here is from genome assembly GCA_016584745.2 of Phylloscopus trochilus trochilus. Taxonomy (NCBI): domain Eukaryota; kingdom Metazoa; phylum Chordata; class Aves; order Passeriformes; family Phylloscopidae; genus Phylloscopus; species Phylloscopus trochilus. Next base: position 19,410,202 of record WQNJ02000084.1, on the reverse strand, counting down.
CCTAATTGTATGTTACAGGTCAATGGTGGCGAGAAGAGACCTGCTTCAGATATAGGAAAGAAACCCAAAACTCCCAAAAAGAAGAAGAAGAAGGATCCAAATGAGCCACAGAAGCCTGTGTCTGCCTATGCATTATTCTTTCGAGACACTCAAGCAGCCATCAAGGGCCAAAACCCCAATGCTACTTTTGGTGAAGTCTCTAAAATTGTAGCTTCAATGTGGGACGGCTTAGGAGAAGAACAAAAACAGGTACAATATGTGCTGTGGCTCAGAGGCTTTGTTTCAGGAAAGTGTTATTAGGGTCATCTGAGGACTGTAGGCAGTTTCTTTTGTTAGCCAGAATGAAACTTGAATATGTGCCTTCTCAGGAACATGATTTAAAGAGACTGAGATAAGGAGAGTATAGTTTTATTTCATCTGTATGAAACCCCTAAAAGAGTTTACCTTGTTTTGGGATGTGGCACAAGTTTTAGGATTATATTTAGGAATGTTTTATCCTGAAGTCTGTGGGTCTAGGATTTTACAATGTCATTGCCCTGTATTGAAACTGCCATGTAAGAAGACCTTGCCAAATCTGTGCAGTGGGAGCTGGCTGAGCTCTCACTTGCAGATGTTTCCCTTCCCCATGATCCCAGGATGCCAGAAGTGAAGCTGGGCTCACATTTGCTCCCAAACCACCTGGCTTTTATGAAAGAAGTTAATGATGTATTGACTCAAAGAGACCCAGGGTGGATGCAGGCAATGGGCAGCCTCTAGCATATATGCGGGCTGTGGAAATCACTTCCTAAGGTTCCTCCTGCCATCCATGGAAAGAAAGCCTTGGTTCTGCAATGAGGCCAGCAGAGCTGGACCTGAAACTTTGCAGAAATCCTTCCAAGTCAGTCGAAGCTGTGTAAAAGTGGGCAACGCTGGAAGCTCATCACATTTAAGTGGTGACAGCTGGTAAATACCATTGATCCTCACTGTAGAATACCATTGCTCTTCTGTTGTTATTGGTTGCATTTTTACTAAATGCCAACAGAATGCATTGGATTGATAAAGGAATGGGAACTTCAAGAAAGCAACAGATATGGAAGGAAAGGATGTGCTGGGTGAGAGTTTTACTGGTTACAGGAGATGTGGATTTGGGTTGATGTTAGCACAAAGAGTGGAAAAGTTCTGGGAATTAACTGAATCTCATTCATTCATACACTGTTATTACAAAATTACAGTTGAAAAACTAAGAATTAAAGAGAACTTTTTAATGATACTTTGGTACGTAAAATTATTTGGGCTTGGGGGAAAAAAAAAAAAAAGGAAGGGTTACTTTGCTAATAACTGGGTGGTGTAGGTACATCTAGGTCCTCGTAAAGGATACCAGTGTAAAAAGAATCAAGATTTGCCACTCAATAACAAACAAAACAAAAAAAAAAAAAAAAAAAAAAAAAAAAAAAAAAAAAAAAAAAAAACAGCTTTTGTTATCTAGCATCCACCAATGAATAAGGCCAGCATTTGGAAGGTTTAGCTGGAGGAAAGATAACTTTCTGAGCACAGGGATCAGTAAAGTCACTTGGACTGGCACATTAGAGTTATTTTCTTGTGTTGAGCCTATTCCCTTTTTTAACGTGCCCAGAAAAGGCCAACCTAACAGACTGTAAAATGCACATTTCCTTCAAGCTTGTCATGTGAGTACTACCACCAAAATATTAAAGCCCTTCTGTAGAAATGTGTAAGAAAAGTGCATGAAACCCTGAATTTCCAGCTTTAACTTCAATTTCCTATTCATGGTTGAGAGCAAAATTTGGGTAAGTCCTATGCTGTAAGAACAGAACAAAATATATTTTCCTTATCTCTGTTGTTGTTAATTTAAGTTGAAACACAGATGAATGATGTGTTATGGAATCCATATGACACATGCATGCAAAAATGGCTGCAACTGTGTTTTTAAGCCAATTCTTTAAAGAGTTTGGGTTAGCATATCTTTGTTTCTTTTTTACTCATTTTGCCTATACATTATCATCTATTAAGCACATTTTTAAAATTCCAGGCCCAAGCCCTTTCTAATCTAACACTATACAAAAATAATAAAAGATAGTGCCCGTTAAAAAAAAAATAAAAAAAGAAGGCAATCCTATTTTCTAGAATAAATTTAAACTCATTTTTTATTCCATTAAGGATCTAATAGAACAAAGTAATGGTTACAAGACATCTTAAATGACTAGATAGTCTGTATTTTAAAGGCCTGATTTTTCAGTTCCAGAGCATTAGTAACTGCTATGAAAGTGCTATGAAACCTATGTCTCTGCTAGGAAAATTGGACTCTAAAAATACAAATGATTAATGTAGCATTTGGTATTTGGCATTGAAGAAGATTCAGAAATTCAAAAATAGTTAAATAAAGAAACAATAACATCATTAGAGGACTACTTTATTGATGAATTACACTTGCTGAAAATGATTCAATTATCACAAAGCTTCTGGCTTATGTTTTGGAAGCTAATGCTTATTCTGGAATTTAAATAGAAATATGTTTCCAAATTATGTTTCCTGAATTGGAACTCCTTTTACTATTTAAATAGTAAATATAAATGAATCAGAAAGTAGAACATAATGCAGCTATTGAGAAAGAAGAATAACCTCATGTTTTCATGCTAAAATGAAATCTTCTTTGTTCCTATGATCTGAGCCAATTTTTCTGAAATGCATAGAATTCTTGTTTATTCTTGAAGATTGACCACAGAATAAATAAAAGTGTAGAAACTCAGTACAATAATGACCTAAGGGCAGTATATGTATGTCCAAGACTTTGCTACAAAATTTTGATAACCTGGCATATTACACTGTAGCTTGAAAAGCTTTGTGCAATTATCACATATGTTTTTCAAACTGTGAAGAACTAGGAAAGTGTTGTTTGAGAAAGTAGGATTTGAATGACAAAAAAGGAAATGGTGTTATGAACTAGCTGATGGTGGGTGCCTTACTGAAGTTAGGAGAGGGTTATGCTTAAAATGGATTGCACTCTGATACTCTTACCATGAGAATAATGCAATTTATTAGACTAAAGTAGATACCAGTTCATTTCCCCCTTATTTTATCTTGTGAAGACATTTGATTTTTGAATCATATGTTCCCATTAATTTCTGTGTGTAGAAAGCCCACTTGCAAACAATGCTGGTGTATGCCTGCATTTTTTTTTCCAAGTCTGTCTACACAGAATCTAGAAGTTAAAGGGAGTTTAGTAGTCATGGCGGACTTTGTCATGGACTTCTCAAATTCTGGATGGAGTACAATAATTATTCATGAACAAATGCAGGCACTGTGCATTTTTTCTTCATTTTTCACTGTAAATGCTTTCTAAAATTGTTCATATTGAAAAATCTGTGAATGGTAGGCAGCAGTAGTATATTGAGGTTCATCCTCCTCAGTGCTGTAGCCATAGCACTGGAATATTTTTTTTCAGTGACTTTTCCAGTTCCTCTCCTCTGATCACAAATACTGTTTTCTCCTTAGTACTACACTTCTGTGCTTCCCATTTCCATAGCTTATCTATGTACATCTTTGCCCTTTGCACACTTTTTTTACTGCAAAGGGGAGATAAACAGCCCCTAGGAAATAGGGATCAGCATGCTAAATGGTTGAGTTGCTGGCTTTCAGACAGAACACTGGTTTAAACTGGGTAAAAAGGCTATTTAGGTCATTTTCTGTCCTTAGATGAAAAAGGAAAGTAATTTTAAATCAGTACCAGATGTGCTGGTACTAAATGAACCTTAAGTTTCTAATTGGAGTCCTAGTAAAGCTGTAATAGATGTGGCAAATTACAAACAAAATGTTCTTGTTTACTTTAGTGTAACTTTAAAACTTCAGCCAAAGACCTTAATAAATGTTCTGTTACTCTAAAAATGGAATTCAATGTCTATTCAACATTCAACAAAATTAATCTCTGGTGTAACGTCAGTGACTTAACTGGAATTCTAGTAGGAATTAATTTGGCCTCCTATGAACAGCTTAGTGTGCATACTTGTGTGTGTGTGTGTGTGTGTGTGTGTGTGTGTTTGCTTCAACGTTGTGCTGGTCCTGCAGCTGAGAGAAGGAGGGATTCACCTCGGGCACCCAAAACTTAGCAATCACAAGAAGCAGGTGAAACAACTGTTTGAGTGCTGTGACAGATGCTTTCTTTCAGGCTGCATAATTCATAGACAGTAATATTAGCTGCAACAGTTCAGCTCAATAGCAACACCTCATTATTTTATCCCTCAGTATTTATTCCTATGGTTGACGCCTCATGAAATTACTGTTAATGTGTTTATATAAGGGCAGATCTGACACAAGTGGGAAGAATTTAATTTCCCACTCATTCTTTCCTGCTGATGTGTCCTCTTCCCCTGGTAGAAGTGGCAAGTGTAAATAGTTAATTTGCTTCAATTATGAGCCTGTCCTGCTAAATTAGAAGCAGCAGGAATATGAAGAGCCAGAATTATACATATGAGGCAGCTGACAAATCCTCCGAGCTCACAAAATCAAATCATTTACTCCTCATTGGTGCTCAAAGACCTACTAGACAAAACCTGCAGTTTATCCTTTAACATCTGATGGAACTCAGATTGTATGTTACCAATACTTGCGTAGAATGAAGTCCCTGTGCATTAGTGTCAATGTTTGTGACAATTTTACGATTTTAACTATACCCCACAAGCTTTCAGGGGTTTTTATTTTGTCTCTAAAAGTAACCCAGACTAATTTGGGATGAAAAAATAATAAAGTGTGTATTATGAATTTCTCTTTTGACCACAGGGATGTTTTAGACACAGAAGCACATTATCCACAGCTGGGATGGATCAGGCAGATCAGGAGGGGGTTTACAAGTAATGCTGGCCAACACCTCTGATACTCTTACCATGAGAATAATGCCTCATATCTCCACAGCTTCTCTCATGATGTGAGACATCACAAATCAGATCAAAGCAGATCCAAGATCAGTGTTTCAATAAGTCTTCACTCTGCCTGTCCTCTGGGAACACCCAACCTAGACCCTCCCTCCCAGGGTGTGATGGTGCCCCATCCCATGACATGACAAATAAGATCATCCACCCCATGGCTGGAAGAGCCAGCATGTCCCCATTGCATTGCCATGTATGTGGGGGGCCTGGTGTCAGGATGTCAGGCAGTTCAGGGGACTGGCTGCTGAAAAAGCTTCAGGAGATGTGCAGACCATGAGGTCAAAGTAGTCAATAGCATTTTTAAAACAAATTTTCAGTTTCTTCCCTTATATGTGCTGGTATACTCAAACAGACATTTGTTTATCTATCTCTTATTCTCCCTCTAAAACCCTTACTTGCTCTGTGCTAATGAAGCAATCTCCAAGGAATAACTAACACACTTATAAGAGGATGAGAATGTACCTCCAGTTTGGTGGATAAACAACCACACAAGGTTTAGCTTTGTTTGATTTTTGTAAATGAGAATAGGAACAGAAAGCACATCTGTGTGTGCACACTGCCAAAGTGAATTATAGGCAAAATGGATTCTGGAATAGACACAACACACAACCTTACATCTCTCCTCCCAGCTACCTGCACCAGCAATGGTGCTTTCACTAGTGTTGCATCTTAGGTGTGTTTGGGAGATGCCCTGTTTTTCTTCACAAATTTCTATATTGCAATTGCATCTCTACCTTTTGAAGGTCTAGACTAAGGTATTAAGATTTTGAAACAACTGATCCTCATCTTGGTGTATTCTCCTCCCTTCCTCTGAAGGCAAATGGGCTTAATGAGCTGGAACACAAATGGGCCAATAATAGACACATGCTAAACTCAGATGCAACTTGTGTCTTTGTACCTATACGTAAATTTACATCTTCAGGTTCTTCTATAGCCCTGGTTTCTACATGGCCAGTCCTTGAACCCCTTAACTTCTACTGACCTCAGAGGGGAGAAGTATCTGGCCCTCTGGAAGCACTCAGAAAAAATGGAAAATTTGTTTTAAAAATGCTAGTGACTACTTTGACCTCATGGTCTGCACATCTTCTGAAGTCACAGGGAACATCAGACACTCCCTGCTCAGGGTGGATTTCTAACATCCATTTGCAGCACACAACAAACATGGCTCCTAAAGAAATATTGCACAAGGCCCCTGAGTTATGAAATGTTGACTTTACCTCCACTTCACCTTCTTATTGTACTTGGAAGCAGCTGGGCCAAAAGGACCCTAGATTTCAAATACTGCTGTAGCAATGTGCATAAATAATAGCCTTAATTTTCAACTTATTCTTCTTCCTCAGCTTTTGGCCATACATTGACTTCAATAGGAACATGACTACTATGTCATTTGCACATAAAACTGGATTTAAGCCCAATTATTATACCTCCATTTAGGCTCACATCCTTATTATTTTAAAAAGAGTAGCAACAGGTAGAAATAGTTACCAGATAAACTTCAACTTTCATCCAACATGCTTCTGATGAAGTGTACAGTCCTGCTTCTGTAAGTTGAAAGCATCAAAACTATGAGGTCAGATTTAGGCCTGGCACAAATGGCTGCAATTTCCAGTGTTCTCCATAGAGTCTCATTTTTTGTGCTAGAGCTGGATTTGGCCTGTGATCTTTCCCCCACATGCCAGAAAGACAGAATTCCTTCCCCTAAGCCTCTAATATGTCATCAGTAACTTTTCCATGCTCTGCAGTCAAAGAGACTACTGAGCCATATAGCTAGCCCTGGGCCTCTTTGTTACTGTATGTACTTAGATTAAAAATCAAATGGTAACATATTTCAATGTCCATTAAGCAATTCTGAGGATGTTTTTTTTCTGACTGCTCTGGGAATATCTTTCTCCATGTTTCAGATGAGTGTGTGCAGCTCTAGGTGCCTTTGCTGCAAAATCAGGAGATTAAAACTAGAGATATGTCTCCCACTAGGAAAAAAATACAAGTTTTCTCTATGAGCCGACATATTTAGGGCCAGGAATGACAATCTGAATGTGGAATTTAATTCTGGATTGGAGCCTACTGTATTTTATCAGATGACATTCCTGTAACTGTAGTCCGTGAAAATGACACTCCCATGGGATATAACACTGCAGAGACCAAGAATACAAAATCGGTCTTGCTGCTTTTCAATTTGCTATTTTTGCATACACTGTTTTGCGGGGTTTCTGGAACCCAGAACACCACCCAAACAAATGTGGGCACTTTTACATTATTTTAAAAATATAAATAAACCTTGCTTGCAAGTCTCAGCTCTAAGGAGATATCCACAAGATAAACAGAAAACTTCCCTTTCTTTGTCATCCTCATACCATCTATTTAGGTAAAGCCAGGGAAGTAGCATGGTTCATTCCAATTAGCTTTGTCAGCTAGGAGGCACAGAGCTTTTGCAGACTTCCATGAAGCAAAAATTCTGAAAGTCTCTTTTTCTCCAAAAATTACGAGTCAGTTTATTCACTGTCTCCAAGTCTAGTATCATCTCTAGTAACAAAGGGGGCTTTAGTCACAAGCAATAGTTTTCCATTAGCACCCGGTAGTCAAAACTGGATGTGGTTGCAGACATTTGAGTGCCTGTTTTGGCTCTTGAGATGACTGGGAGAAGGGAGATCTGTTCCCCTCAGGCAATAAGGGTGTAAGCCACAAGTGACAGGGTAGTAATCCCACTGCCTAGTGTGTTATGATATGTTGATAATCCTCCACAAGCAAGTTGAGAGGAAGTTCATTGTGAAAAAATGGCTACCCAGAACAAATACCTGGCTTAAGACATTACAGGTATATCTTGACCATGTATATATACATATATCAGTAATGTATCATATACATGTATATATACATGTATCAGTAATGAACTTCATATTATAGAATACATAAAAAAGCACAGGAGACATAAAGCCTGCCTCAAGGAATTTATGATGCAAAAAGACAAGAACTAAACATCAGTTAAAATACATAAAGTAAAGCACGACCAGAATTTGGCAGCATAAGGCAAAAGTGCTTAAGTTCTTCTGTAGTTTTCATTTGGTGAATTTGAGTGGTAGTTCTATAACTTGCCACCCCTCTCTCTCCAAGTGGAATTGTGGTGCGTTCAGTTTAGGGATGTGCATCACTGCTGATGAGAAGAGTTCAGTCCTTGCTGTAGGCTGCAGTAGCTCTGGTGGGCCGCCTGCATGGTCAGCCCAGGAAACCTGAGCCAAAGTTTGCTGGTGCAATGGCCTGGGGGCTGGCACCAGCCTGTGAGAGCCCAGGGCATTCGTTTTCCCTGGTGGACTAATTCAAATTCTCTCTTCACTCTCTACTTCTCTACTTCTATGCACAGAGTAGGGTTTTGTGCTCGCTCCCTTTTCCATGTTTTACTGTACAGTGCAAGGGAACTTGAAGCTGCCTTGGAAGTGCAATTAAACAAGGACCTATGTACTATGCTGTCTGCACTTGCATGTGTGGAGGAAAATAATGCCAGCAAGTTCCATTTAGAGACAAATGTATGCAGTCTTGGTGTTTGGGGGTTTCTATAATATGCTGAAGAGAAAAAGAATAAATTAAACTGACCTACCCTGCATATACAAAAATATGTCTTTTTCTGCCAACATTCATTTTTCCACTACTGGGATAATATAGAAAATAAAATACTGTGTAAGGACACAAATATGCTGCTGAATCAGAATGGGCCTTTGCTGCCTGAGTGACAATCAGTTGACGTTCAATTATCATGTTAATTGAATTAAAGCAAAGTGGAAATTGCCTAATTCCATAACTATAGGTTCCTGTCAAGTTTCTTATTTAATAATTGTTGCTTGCTTGACAGAGGACAGGAAAATGACCTTATAGGAGATTACTGAGATGCTATAAATAAAATTAAATGTTCCCACTATACAATATAGATAAGCAACAGGACAGAATTTTGCTTTATGATACAGAAAAAATGTTAATTGTGTTATTGGATATGATGTGTTTTATAATTTGGCACTGTCTTAAGCATGAAGCTTAAAATACCTTCAGCTATTATCTAGAGCACACTTGAATGATGACACAAGCCTTTTTCCTCCCCAAAAGTGCTGCAAGGATGCAGGTCTTACAACAACACAAAACTATTTAAGCCTGAGGGCTAAAAAATTTTCACAGCTGCAGAAAAAAAAATTTAAAAAAAGAGTTTAAGAGAAGCAGCTGACTTGTTCATACCTGTTTGAAGTACTGCTGAAAATGCTGAAGACACTCCTTATTTGCTCTGCCTTCATAAGCGCCCAGTATAAGTCCAGTCCAGCACAAAACCAATGAATTGGTTCCACTGCCAGGGCCACATTCATTTGCCTTCAGAGAAAAATATTAACAGCCAGACTAGACCTTTTTGCTTTTTATGTTACCATGTGTTTACTCCCCAGACAGGCAGAACTTACCCTAATTTTTAGTCTAGGCCATGACCAACTAACTTCCAAAACTGGCAGGAGGATCATCAGCCTACTTGCATGCTAACCTAAGCAATGGGCACCTTCAGAAGGACATAGTGAGAGCTCAACCTGTTGTCCTCAGAGAAAACACCAATGCTTTTCCAGAGACAAAGTGGGGTGAGGTGATCACCTTCCAGACAAGCCAGCCTGCAGGGGCCATTCTTGCCAATGCAAAAATCAAATCAGGCTGGGGTCATCTAAAACTTTTTTCCCACCCAGTAAGGACTTTTTTTACTATTATGACCTCCTGTTAAATCATTAAACTTTATAGTGCCAGGGAAGACATGGTGTTCATGTGTTTATTATTCGTTCACCAAAAGATTGGAGAGGTCAAGGCAGTGTGTACACTGAACATGGTAGATGTGTAGGTAGGACATAATTAAGTAACAGGGGTCTGATGATGTTTCTGTGAAGTAGTGATGTTTTAGATGGAGATTTGCAGAATTGTTGTTAGCTTCACATTATTGAGTTAACCTTGTGCAATATGACTATTTGCAGGAAAAGTCAGGTCCCAGAGGTCTCTTTCAATTATGCTGTGACTGTAAGAGCACAGCAGGAGTGTCTATTTTTTATATTTGTGTAATGCAAAATAAAACCCAATGTGAAAGCAGTGGATACATGATCTTTTGAAGAACATTATTCTGTGTAAGATTCTTTGTTCAGCTCTGTTTTTCAAGTTGGATATTAAAATGATGCAGAGACGTTGCAATATACAAAGCAGTATAACTTAGTCTTTGTTCTGTAGGTCAAGCTGAATGCATTCTACCAGCTAGGAACAGACTGCTGACTAATTTTTTGTTTTCAAAACAAATAGCAATTGCCCTAATAATCACAAATGATCACAACTTAAGAAGCAAATTGCTACCTTTTTATTTTTATTTGCAGAACAATAGGAGATCAACGAACACAACATATTTATCTTAATCTGGAGAAATTACAACGGTGCAAAGATACAGTTGCACAGCTAAAACCAATCTTTTTCCCTTTCTGTCTTTATATTTACAATTTTAGAAACCTAAGACTTCTCTGTTTCCATTATGATCTTTTGCTTCCCTGGGAAGCAGAATCTTTAATCCTTTTAGGCAGCCTCTCAGTTTTGCCAGCCTGTATCTGAGGTTTGTTCTGCGTCTGAAAGCAAAGCATTAGTGAAACAAAAAAATTGTTTCACGAGTACATTCTTTATAAGAACTGTTGTACTGGATCCTTCCAGCCTTTGTAGTCTGCAACTGCATTGTCCTCTGTGTGTACACTCTGTGCTGCCAGGTCCTCTCCATTACGGGACTGCTGGTTTTACTGAAGCATTGGAAGATCAAAAGAGAACACTTTAAAGTTTCATAAAGTTTATCTTTCTGGGGAGGAGACATTCATGTGTGCTTTTAGCTGTGAAATTCAGAAGAACACCCCAAAACTGTCCTTCTAAATAGCTTTGCCTGTCTTTTTGCTTTGAATCAATAGCCCAGTTAACCAGGTAGTGAGGAATGGGAGGGGGAAGGTGGACAGTCTTACTTTCCTCATGGAGGCTTTCCACAGGTGCCCAGGCTGTGCATTTGGCAGAAGTGAACAACAAAGCTGCAGTTTCATTTTGATTTTGTTCAGTATTATGAACCCCAAATGCCCATCCACATGTGGATTAACCTCTGGCATGTGACTTAAAATCATAAAAAATAAAAATTAAAAAGCAAATTTTCTTTCCCTTTATTTTTCTGCCTCACTTTTAAACCTTTATATTTTTTATAATTTTTTCCTTTCAACAAGAAAGATGAGGAGTCAGCCCTGCTTAGTTACATAAAGCCCAAATGCATGCATGACTCCTAAATCTACCCCTTCAGGAAAAGACCCAAAACATGCAGTAGTGAGAAACTCATGACAATATTTGCAAACAGATATGTTGAGTTGTTCCTAAATCAGTCACTGACATGGACAACAGCAAGTCATTAACTAGGCTACATGGGTCAGAAGCTGGTTCTCCTCCTGAGAGCTTTCAACCCTAAATATCTACACATGCTTTTCTAACATCATGTTACTGTAGTGCTATGAGGTCCTGCCTAACCCTGCAGATAATCTTTGATCTTGAAATCTGGGCAAAATTGAAGTGATTCTCCAAGGTCTTTAATCTATTATGAGATTGTGCACATGCCACATTTAAAATAATTTGGTGAGTTGAGAGAAATGTGCAGAAATAGATCCATGCCTCTGAGAAGTTAATTAGACCGATATGGGATCAAGACTGGAATAATGACTAACATTTATTATCCTTAGCAGCTCCATGGGCTTCTTTGACTGCCCCCAACAGTTCACCCAGGGAAGAGACAAATTCTCTTGGCTAATCTGTGCTGCTGTCATCTCCTCCTTCATTTAGCTCAAATGTCTTTCTGCAAGTTCTCATCTTCCCCAGAGGGTTTTAACTGGTCCCACAAGTGGAAGCCAGTGGGGAGGGTCACACCTACCTTCCCCCCATCCCCAAAGGTCCCATTTGAAACTACGTCCCAAACTTCACTTTGAGCAATTAAACCTGAGATGCTATGAGGGATATTGTTTTTTCAGTACTGCTGGTTAGTTAAATGGTGTTTCACAGTTGGAACAATATTTTCTTTAAAGTATTTGATGTTTATTATTTCACTCCTTAAGCAATATGAGGAGGAAAGGCTGTTTACTTAGAAAGACATTATGAAAATGCATGAGACACACCAGTGATATATAAAAACAAAACCAGATTAATTTACCAATGTGCCACTCTTTGTTTTTAGGTATACAAAAAGAAAACTGAAGCTGCCAAGAAGGAGTATCTGAAGCAGTTAGCTGCCTACAGAGCAAGCCTTGTATCCAAGGTAACACATAATATATATACATACACACATATACATAGTGACATATTGCAAACCATTTTCAGCTGAGCACCACAGTATTTAGTGCAAATAGCCTTGTTTATTATCACCTTAAACTTGCACTTAAGTTGCAAATGTGCAATAAACACAGTCATCTGTCCACATAAAGGTGTCCTTTCCCTCCTGGTCATCAAGACAGCACTTCAGTTTGGGAGTAGCATGCCAGTTAACAGGGGAAGGAGATAGTGGTTAACAGACCTCCATATAACAAACATGCCAGGCAGCCACTGTGCTACTGTAAGGGAAAATATATATACATATACATATACATATATATATGTATGTATGTATGTATGTATATATATATGTGTATATATATATATATCACGCACACAATGCCTGGGTTTGGTTTTGGGGGTTTTTTTAGTGCTGCTTTTTACCCTGAAATCACAAAACAGAAATAGTCAAATTAAGCTGATACTGCAGATTTTCATAAGAAATGTGCATTTCCATTTTAGGTCCAGCAAGCCATTGTGAGCACAGCATAGGTCACCACTAAGACAGTGGTGGAACATTCTTGACTGGAACATACCAAATAAATAGCCAGTAGCAATTTTCTAAATAGATTTATTCAAACATTCTCAGTGCCCATAATTTTGCAGTAGACTCTTTAGAATTTGTAATAGACTTTTAAATATGCAGAAGAATGTGAAATTACTGTACTGTGTCAATGTGAAAAACCCATTGAGCAAGTTCAGAATCATACCAGTTAGAACCACTTGGTTTGGGTCTATCAAAACAATTTTAGATATATTTTGTTTTTACTTAAATAAAATCAATTTTAGAGGTAAAAAGCACAGTATGAGGGACTGGCATTTAGGACATGAGATGAACTTCTTGTTTAGTCTCAAAGTATTTCTGGGGTCCTGCACACAATACTACTCTGTATACTATATTAATTTTTCAGGGGGTTTGCTATATGATTGGCTGTGCAAGGACTTTTCATGCATGTTTCTGCATTATCTCGTATTTGGTCAGTGTTTGTTCTGAATTTAAAAGTCTGAAATATGGGTGTCACCTAAGTCACTTTTGGTGATTGTGTCCTGTAACTTTCCATTTTTTAGGTGCCATTATAAATACTCCTGTATTTGGTTAAATTAATTTACAGTATACCTTTAATTTCTGTATTAGGACTCTTTGGCTCCAGAAATAATCATTGCCTTCAGAAAGACTATCATGTGAACACAAGCAAATCTTGTTGAAATAGCTAGCTTATTAGCAAAAGATAGGTCTAAAAAGCTCAAAATATTCCAAGTTTTAACCCACCTTTTCACTTGAGAAGATAACTTGGCTATCATTATTTATCACATCCTGGACTATTTATGTAACAATCTATGTGGCTTAATTTTGAATGCACAATATAAAAAAGGGATTTTTTTAAAAAGATAAGTATATTATGGCATTTTCTGAAGTTCATTTTTTAGAAAAAATTTGGAAGATTGTTGATCAGTTCAGTGCATGAATCCATTTGTGCACATATTCAAATTTGTTGTTAGTCAGAAAAGCACTGAAGCATTTTCTTAACTTTTAAGCAATTATTTAAATTCTGCCCATAATGCAATGTTTTCCTTTAGTGTGGAAAGTGTAAAAATATAAACTTAATGAAGCTGAGTACTGATTGCTTATTCCCATGAACACACTCAATGAATCTAACAGAGCTGGCATGTAACTAAAGCAAGTCCAATTTGGAATAAGGATGTAAAATAACCATTTGTAATATAATATCAGTATATTCTACATTATCATTATTAAATATTTATATGGCACCAGAAGAGTTGTAGTTCCTTAGACAAGCCTGTAAGCATGAGAAAATATATATAATACATAATTAAGGCTATTTGGAGTCAATTTGGTCTTTTATGTCCATGTTGTTTCATTACTATCCATAAAAACTACTTTTAGACAGTATTATTAAGATTTCAAGACCTCATTATCAAAGGTTTTGACATGCCAAAAGTAACAAAGTTTTTTTCCAAAAATTCTTTATTACCATATTAATAATTTCCTCACATATATATTTTATACTTTGTACCTCACTCAGTGGTATCTCACACTTATAATCAGGTGTTCACCCTGGATCCTCCTGAGTTATATTTACTGCATGTTGTCTAACCTTGCAGCTTTATAGAATTTTCTGTGCTGCTCATCCCAACAGTGCTTTGGTGTAAAGAAATTCTCACTAACACTTGGGAGCAGGAAGTTTATATTTTCCATATTTTCAAACACATTTAAATCATTGTGAAATCAGGTTCTCAGTGATTTTGTGTGTTCTCCTTGGAAGATCTTCTTTCAAAGTATTTGAACAACATTAAGCCCTTCATGTTCATAGTAGAGGCCCAATGACTTCAAGGTGGTAGCTATGAGATGTTCAGTTGTGCTTCATATCCCTTCAGAACATGCTTTTGCTATCCAAATGTTATCTAAGTATCAAACTCTTTCATATCCCCTCCTAGAGGTCTCTGCAGGAAGAAGCAGGCACAAATAGGCAAGGGTTCTGCTCTGGCCACCTCTGCCCAGCTCAGCAGGTGCCTTACACCTCCCAGAGCAGCTGCTTTTCCTGCTTCCTATCTTTTTGACACTGATTCTGCTGCCTTTTTCATGAAGTATTACTGGTTTTTAAACTAGTGAGCATGAGAGAGTCTTTGTGTATGTTTTTCTGCATTTATTTGAAAGTCTTCTCTTTTCTGAAAAGCAAGGACTGGATACATGCCATGTTCTACCTCAGTGGTCCAGACATGGAATTGAATTCACGGCACCCATCTTGGCCATTTGAGATTCCAGAATAGTCAAAGTAGAAGGTTGCAGAGAAACAGGGTAGAACTCCTATTGCCAGGACACTTCCTAGCCTCTGCCTGACAGCAGAATAATGAAATTCAGACACACTGCTGCTCATCCCAAGCTCTGGGGTGGAAGTGGAGCATCTGGTGGAGAGTGGCCTTCTCCATGACACTCAGCTCCATGCCCCGTTTTTTCTCCCCTCCCCTCCCCTCCCCTCCCCTCCCCTCCCCTCCCCTCCCCTCCCCTCCCCTCCCCTCCCCTCCCCTCCCCTTATAAATTGCTTAGAAAGCTGAGCAGTTCTGTTTGGAGTTTGGCACACACACACACACACAGAGGTCACACAGAGCCACAGTGTGTATCATATCAGACTGTGTTATTTGACAAAATCATGGCTGAAAAGAGTGGAAGTGTCACCAGCAACTCTGGTAATAGGATTGCCATACCATCTCTAGTACACTTTTAGATGTTTTCATGATATTTTTATAAGACATGTATGGCTACCACCCAGTAAATAATGTAAACCTATGATTGTATAAATATGTCAGTATGCATTAATTCCCATTCATTTCCTGCATTTTTCTTCTTTTTTTTTTTTTCCTGGTTGAAATTAATGGGTGTGTTGTTGAGTTTGTTCATGTGTGTAAGAACTGATAGGTAAAGTAAAAACACATAACAAAGCACTATATCTTCTGCTATGCAGATTGCCATATTGCTTACAGTACTGACTAAGCCTTTGCATTGTAAACAAGTGTCTTTATATTTGCCCTTAGTTGCAACTTTTAGTACTATTCAGGTCCAGAAATGCAGTCTCTGGAATCTGGTAATTTGTACAGCATTACATAAAATGCTGTGAATTGCAATTTTACTTTTTTTCATGAAACAAGCACTTTTTCTAGCCTAACCAGCCTTTTTTTTTCCAGCTGACATTAGAGTTTTTGCTGCATCTTTCAAATATATATATTTAATACAGATATATATGGGTAAATATTAAATACTTTCATATATTGCATATGTTCATCTATGAATATTTATAAAACAATATATGCATGCTATTTATTCAACATGCATAATATATTTATGGGCATATAATTGATACATATATGTATGTTAATTATAACCGTACAAATGTATCTGTTTCAGTAGTACAAAAAAGATTTCTCTTCCCTGTTTTATTCTTTTAGACCAGATGAATCTTTAATTCTCTCTGTGTAGTGACACAATTTCAAGTTTCATGAAGATATATATTAACAACTATGGCTGAAGCTGAAACATCTCAGCAGGGGGAATATTATTCAAATTCAAAATATTCAAGCATATTTCAAAATTCCGATATTGTATCTAAGTCAAAGTGTTGTCCTCACTTGACTTTGAAGTGAGCACATTGGACATTTTTCAGTTTTGTGGACAGTGCAAATCCTTTGGACATGTAAAATTGCTTCTTGAAACATGTGGCAGACTTAGCTTTTCCGAGTCCATCATCTTGCAAGTGTAGTTCATAAGAAAACTAAAGGTCATATCTGTAAGTCTGACATTGCCTTAATGCCATTAGCACAGTAATTTGTAACCAGACTTCTGGGGACCCAAAGTATCTGTTACACTGCCTATGTTGTAATAAAAATGATCAGCCTAAGGAATTCAGGACTCTTAAAAATGCAGTGGACATACATCAAAACATTTGACCTACTTGTAAAAAGCAATATGGAGACCATGATTAAGAAAAACAAACCAACAAAACAAATAAACAAGCAAACAAACCCCCAAGTAATAACAAAAACAACAGCAACAAAACAAAACCCCAAAATAACCCAAAACTAAAATGGTAAAATTGGTATTAGTTTCCAATTTCATATATATATGTGGTGAGAATACTTGCCTAACATATAAAAAAACAAAAAAGATATATTAGGTCTCCCTGATCATTCATTTCCCAACTCCTAAATAAATGTGTATGTGCAGGTGTGCTCTCTCCACAAATTGTTTTCTGTTACTGCATAACTTCATATGAAGTTATAAATCTGAAACTTCAGTGGCCAAGTTTCAGATTTAGGGGGGCACTGTATCCTAGCTCACTCCTTCCTGAAGTAAGCAGCTGCTGGGGTTTAAGACATTTCTTTTGGGAATAAAATTCTTAGTATCTCTTGACAAGACTTAGTGACAGAACTGTCTTGTCTCCTTGGTCAGTGTTTTAACAAGTTGGCTATTGCATGCAAGGAGAGCAGCATCCCTTCTGCTGCTGGCAAAGAGGCACCTGCTTCTGAGAACAGCTTTTCCTACATTATATCTAGCCCTAGTGCATGCAGATGTTTTTGGAATTTCATAAACCAGTTAGGCTGTTCTCAGTGAAAGCATAAGAGAAAGAATAAATACAAAATACAGTTATGTTTGATGCATGTTTGGGTTTTTTGTTTGTTTTTTGTAGCTGTTAAAATGCTACAAGGCATATGGCAATATTTCTCTTAAAGCAGTAACAAAACAATCCCAGAATGATGACATACACATACATGCTTTACTTTTTACCATTAGAATTGCTAGATGGAAAAACTATAATGAAAAGCTTCCAAAGCAGGCACTTCATGCTTCTGTGATACCTCATTCTTTCATTATTTCTGGAGTTATTATGATGTAGGCAGAAATTTTCAAAGAATTGTAAATTAAATCCTTTATGTCAAATATGTGATGTTATCAGAGCATCTGCTAAGTAAAGGTGTATTTATAAAACAGTTGTCTAATCTCATCATAACACAAGTCCAAACTTTTTTTTTTGTCTAGCAAGGAAACCAATGATCTACTGCAGCTGAAAATAAAGAGCAAACTATATTTAAGTTAGTGCCATGAATTTGATTTGAGGCTAAGTCATGTGACACTTTACATTCAGCAGTGCAAAAACTGAGAGATGCTCTCACATAATTTCTGCCAAAAAAGTGGCAGAAATGTCTTGATCTTGATAGAAGCCAGATTTTGATTTGAAGAGGAATTGTGTTTGTTTCTGAAGTGAGTTAATAAAACTAGATTTCACTATTAGCCTAGTGCTTCCATTTGGGGAATTAAAACACTTGTATCAAATTAAAGTTGCATATCCTTTATCACATGTACCCAGGTTACATTCATAAAACATCCATTTTTACTTACATATCCTAAATGAATCCATGACAATCCCCTGTAGATGATGACAAAATGTATATTTAGATTTGAAGATGTTCTTCTGAGCCACCTTGACTAATTATAGATGACAATCCATGGCTTACTCCTTTGTTTCTGAAACATCAAGAATGTGTCAAAAAGCTTTCTGAACTCTCTGGGGTCCCAGATGTTGTTATTGCATTAGGTGACTGGAATTAACAAAATAGGAATCGTCATTTGCTAAGAGCCTCTTGTGACTTAGGTAGGAAGGCAGCTGCACTGCAAATATGCATATGAGTTATCTACTGGAGTGGGTAGAGTTAAATCAAAGGACTCTCTCTAGGAGTTAAAGAGCTAAGCAGAAAGAGAAAGCAGTGCTAGAGAGAAGTCAATCTCTCATAAACATCTTCACAGGGGTATTAATAAAATGGCTGAGCCCATTCAGGCTAGAAAAAGGGATTCTTCTCAAGGACAGGCTTGGGGTTGGAAGTGACCTAAAATGTCAAAAACATTACAAACAGACAGGATTATGTGAACACAGAAAAGCTGAGAGAAGGAATAAACAATTCAAGATGCTCCTTCCACCAAAGACACAGCAAAGACAGCAGATGCAAACTTAAGCTTAGGTAAGCTTTGTAGGAGCTGCATAAATATGAGCCAATTTCCTTCTATCTGCCTCTTTAATGTCACAGTACTGAGGATAACTCATTTTTAAGCTGAGTCAGGCCTGCCTAAGTTTGATCACAGCCTGCACAGCCTGGACTATCCTGGTGCCAGCTGACATAATCGCTGCTGTTTCCTGAATGTAACCTTCATTCTGGTCACAGAGTCCAAAAGTTGTTGAATTCCTCAGCATGGCTCAAGGACAGACACCCATCACTAGGTGTGAGCATGGCACCATCATGGAAAGGAGCAGTGTGGCAGCTATGTAGGTTTATGATACATATTCATGTAAAACCTGAATTAGATTTAGCTCTTTCCAGGCTCTGAAATACTCACATAGTACATGTTCTGGTCTGCAGAGAGAGGATGCCAGACCTCCATTTCTCATTTAAAGAGAAACACCTGTTTCCCATTTAAAATAGAACTATGTTACACCATTATGGCTTTGTAAAAACAAAACAAAACAAAACAAAACAAAACAAAACAAAACAAAACAAAACAAAACAAAACAAAACAAACTTCTGAATTTGGAATATACTGTGTTTGCCCAAAGTAAAGCTGCTTGCCTGCACTGCTTGTTGTTTGCATATTGGCCACAAGGCTCACTTTGCCCTTGAGGAGGTCTCCCAGCATATATTTAAAGGACACATAAGCATCTAGTAGTACCAAGAACGTTTACTGAATGTTCCAAATATATTTTCTGAATATTTTACTACAAAGGAGGGCTTAATTGGTGTTATTAATAAAGAAGTGTTTTGATAATATCTCATCTGTAAACAACTGAAATTATATTGCTCCAACTGAAAGGCTTTGATCATTATTTTTTTTTAAATCAATAGAACAAGAAAAAAAAACAAACACCTTTTTCTCTGTAAATAGAACATCTCTGGTTTCTTTTTAGACAACACTGACTTTTTAGTTTTATATTGCAAGAAGCAATATTAGTTGAGCACTGCTTACTAGAATGAAATTATTGTAAAAATCTATTTAATTCCCACATATTATTCTATAGTAGATAAGAATTCTGAATATGAGGCATGTATAAATTATGTAAGTTGAAGATGTCCATATACATAATGTGTGAATACATCTATGTAGTCCTACTTGATGACAACATTTCTAACAAAAACTGCATTAACATGTTAACAAAGGAAATAAGTATAGGCACTTGTAGATTCTAGGTGTACTTCTTATGGGTCAGAGGTCAAAAGTAGTGATCATCAATTTGGAATGATTCTCAGCCTCTGTTAGTCAGATCCTAGCTGGTTTTCATGCAAAATGAAATGGACATCCAGACATTAATACTTAAGTGACAGTAACACTGTTGGGCCGTGATCCAAAATCTGTTTGAATTAATAATAGATTTTCCTTTAAATTCAGTAGTCTAAGGATCAGGCCCTTAGGGTACTGCCTTGTTAAAACATGTCCTTGCTTTACTTTCGACCACATGGATGTTTATGTTCCAACAGAAATGGGACTAGAATCTCCAACAGTAACCAGAAGGCAGACACAATTTGGAAAGAGAATCAATACCCATGTGTAGGTTTCAAGAGCTGTTTGGTTACACAGATACATAGGTGAGAGTTTGAAGTGTGAGCTTTCAAAGTGCTTCAAAGTTTTCAAATTATATCCCAAAGGGAGCCGTGGAGATGCCAAAATGGCATCATCTAGGCTGTTTTTTCTGTAACACAGCTAGATTGAGCAAGATGTCTTTGACAAAAATAATTTCTCAACCACAGGAGTGAGTTGGACAGGATGAGGGAAATCCCAATGTCACTTGCCTCTAAGGAACAGGCACACTCCCTGTGCCTGGCTGCAGTCTGGTAAGAATGACCACTGGTCCTAGGGCAGTTCCCTTCAGAAAAGAAGCACAACCAAGTGAGCAACGCTTAACCCCTTATTCCTAATTTAATTCTTTAGTTTGGCAACAGAGCATAAGGAGTTTTGGAATACAGTAGGGGAACAGAGGTGCATGGGAAAGCTCTCTTTGCACTAAAATTAAAAGAAAAGTCATGGGTTTGGTGAAAATCGGGGGGAAGAGCTTGAATCAGCACTTTCCAAACTTTTTTGCAAAATTATCAATCCTTAATGCTTTCTCTTAAGAACAGCACTCTTCTGTATCACCACACACTTTCTTGAAAATATTATACAAATAAAATAATTTTGTGGACCAAAGGTTATGCACCACCAGTAGTTTTAGTTAATATAATTATATTTGTTATCATCAGAATTAAAGTAGTACTTATTTTGTTCCTTCCCTTTTCCTATGCCTCTTCTACTTTCACTATCTTTCTCTTGGGATTGCAAAATGTTCTTCCCTTTTTTCCTTCATGTTTCAGTAAAACAGCAGATTCTTTTGGGGGAGGGGGTGGGAAGTGGATTTGTGTTGTGCCTAAAGGGCAGTCATACTTTCTCTGTATCATTCCATTGCCTTGGCCTACCTTCCTTGTCTTCAACTTCTGATTTTTTTTTTGTTTATTTAATTTAGACAAGATTATATTAGGTGATGATGTTGAAGGAGAGGCAGGTCCAGAGGAAATCCTTCTCCTAAACTATGAAGAATGTGAATATTTACAGTGAGGCTTCAACTTGTTCTCCAGAACAAGTATAAGCTACTGAAAGAGCATAAAGGACTGCTATGAAAAACTAGTTTGTCACCCTAGTGCATGTTCACCAATGTATGTGTGAAATACCACCACCTACCATTAACTAAATGTGATATTCTGTCACCCTCTAGTGGTGGGTCTACACCACCATTCTTCAGCTACTAGTGATGGGAGATGCTCTCACTACATGCCTAGTAGCATTTTTAGCATTTAGGAGTTACTAAGCCCCAGTGTTTGGTGGCCTGTGTGTATGGATTTGTAATTTTGGTCTCCACTGCATATATCTGAATTTTATCCTAGAACTCCATCCTATAAAGTAGTGATGTCAATTATCTGTGTTGGTTTTAAGCAGATTAATTAAAGGTTTGGGAGAGCTTTTTAAATTATTTTTGTGCTCTTCTCCTTGGATAAGTCAAGAGAAAATTGGCTGAAATCCAACCTGCAAAGTAGGGAACATAATTGTGCATTTGAAGCCCATATTGGACAGTCAAATCCATTCTTCCTTAATTCAAATTTTTACCCATAATAAAAGTCCTTATCTAAGACTGTCTGATGCTGCACCTGACCAGTGCAATGCCCATCCTTCTCCGTGAAAGCAGCTATTGGGCCAAAAATCATGGTGTGACCTATGTGTCATACATGATTCTTTCACAGCAAAGTGACAACACAAAGACAAAATATTTTACATCACATATTTTATTAGCTCCAACAATATTTACAAAATCTGTGTTTCTGACCTAGCTGCAAAAAAAAAGCTGGAAGTGCAGTATGCTGGAGAATGGCATTTAATGGGTTCATTTATCAAGATTCCAGTAACTGATAATATTGATGTGTTTTAAACTGATATTGGACAATTTGATTTCAGATCACATATGACTTAAAGCATTCTAAGTTACAGCAAAATAATTTCTCTTAAACTGAAGTGTTGTGCTTTTTACTGGATCAAGAGGTGGTGAAACATATAGAAATCTGATTCATAGCTTGAGACAACTGAAATTGTCCCTTTTGATTGCTTTTCAGAGCTCTTCTCAGAGGTGTAGTAAGTGTTATTCATCTCTGACCAGAGACCATGCAGCTCCTCTTAACATAATTCAGCGTTTAAAGTATCAAATTATGCTATCTATATGTCTGTAATTTTATCAGTGTGGGCCATGCATCCATCACTTATGTGTGAACTCAGAATTGTCCAATAATTAGACTGGCTTCCTGTATCTTTGTTAAAGGGGTGTATGGCAGTATCTTTGTAGTTACAAATGAAATAGAAGTGTGTATCAGTATGTCAGCAAAGGCTTTTTGCAGCACTCACCTCACCAGGAGGATTAGTTTAGCCAGTCTGCCCTTAGACACTTCAGGAGCAATTATCCCTGCCTGGACCACACAGAGCCTGCCAGCTACATCATGGAAAGACAAGCTGTTTCCATGAGGGGACTACATTCTCAGTAAAACTTCCAAGTCTCTCAAGAAAGAAAACAGCCTGCACCTCCTGTAATGTGTAATAAGCATGGGACACCCAAGAGGAGTCTCCTGACCATGCTGCTAATTAGCAAACCTTCTGAATTGCTGAAATTTCAGCACACATGCCAGTCGTTGCTTCTACACTCACGAGAGTGTTCTAAAAATACAACTGGGAAGAGAGGGGGGAAACTCTTCCCATGTTTTCATGAACATAAATTCAGTGTTTAAAAAATAATACCCAAATAATGGCAGATTTTTCATCTCCTTTCAGGCTTTTATGTCTGCATCTGAATCCTGCAAACATGCACATAATACATATTGCACACGTGTACACCCACATGCAAGCAGAGCTAGGCAGATCCACAGAGACAGAGATTTGCATTAATTTTTTCATATTCATTTAATTTTCCTTCATTTACTGGAGAAAACAAGGGGGTTTTTGGCTAATGGAACTGCAGTTATACATAGGGAAAAGGAAGTTATCATTCTCGTTTTTATCATCGCATATAATGAAGCAATTTCAGCAAGGCTCATGTCAACAGATTGTTGGTGATGGTGCATCCTTCAGAAAGAATTCAAATAGACTTCACTGACCCTGCAGTGCTGAGACTAACATGAAACCTACTCTGACTTGTAAACTGAGCAAACATGACACGGAAATCACAGAGTAAGGGCCTGTATGCCTCTTTCAGCCTTGCTTTGACAAAGTGACTTTCTCCAGAGGGACATTTCTGCCGTTTTTTTCCAGCATGTTTCATCTTTCACTGGCTATTAATCCCAGTATGACTTAACTTCAAATTATGATTCCCACCTATATGTGAGTTAATTCTTAAATTTCTTTTTCATCATTTATTTGAGCACACAGTTAGCACTCCGGATATCTAAGAAAATAAATGTATGAAAAACAATTGAGCAAACTGAGTTTAATCAAATGTAGCAAGTTATAAATATTAGAGCAAAAAGAATTATTAAAATTCATATTCATTAATGGAGAGGTTTTATTAGTAGTAACTTTAAGAAATCAGGCCAGACCATAATATTTCTGAAAATCGTGCAGTTTCTCCTATTCTATGCAGTATTCTTCCAGCTTTAGACTAAAGATAACTTCCCTATATCTGACACAGGCTAACATTTATATAGCCATAAGTTTTAAGCAGAATTTTCAGAGCCTTATGGATTGGATTAATAAAGCATGTTTTGTTAAAAGAGAAATTATTCAGAGTATTCCTATTTCTCTTAATGCATGGCCTCTGTAATATGTTTGTTGACATGGATAGCATTCCAACACAAAATACTTCAAAATAAAGGCATTGGCACAGCAACTAATTTATTTGGTCCATGCAGCAGAACAGCTGAGGATGGGGTTTAGCCCCTCCATCACGTTAACTAACTGATAAATAACTATTAGCAATATCAATGTATATGGTAAAAGACCCTGAAAATCTTATCCATGGTTTTCAGATGGGAAAACAAGACTTGTCAATAATCACTACAGAGCTTTGCTGTAACCCACCCTCCTTTCAACTAGGCCATGAATTCTGAGGACAGTAATAGTGGCTGCTTATGTGAAAAAATGTGTCAGGCTTGGTTGTCTTGGTTGTGTAAGATATTAGATTAGTGATGGCAGTTCCAAATTTGGAAAAATAATATGCCAGGCTAGACCAGGAAACAAAGGATCTAAATTACCTTTTTTTTACAATGTTGAAGGCAAAAGTGTAAGGTGAAAGGGATTAATTATTTTTCTAGAGCAATAACCAGACTCCATTTTGAGGAAAATTTGATGGTGCAGATAAATGTTTGCCCATGGTGTGGCTGTTAAACACACTTCAGGGGGTAGATCAGCTGTATTTGGTGGCTTCTAAGTATTTTCTGATTTTTGTTTTCCCCAACAGAGCTACAGCGATCCTGTTGATGTTAAAGCCTCCCCACAACCTCAGATGATGAATTCAAAGCAGTCAGTGTTTCATGGGCCTGCCCAGGCTCACTCCGCACTGTACCTCAGTTCCCACTACCACCAACAACCAGGAATGAACCCTCACATCACTGCCATGCATGCCAACATCCCCAGGAACATAGCGCCCAAGCCCAACAACCAAATGCCAGTGACTGTTTCCATAGCAAACATGGCTGTGTCCCCACCACCACCTCTTCAGATTAGCCCCCCTCTGCACCAGCATCTCAACATCCAGCAGCACCAGCCGATCCCAATGCAGCAGTCCATTGGAAACCAGCTACCAATGCAGGTCCAGTCTGCTTTACACTCGCCTACAATGCAGCAAGTAAGTCGGAACTTTTCAGTTCTCTGCGGAATTATTTTATTTTTGGGGAGGGCGTGGGGACTGGAGTCATCCAGAAGCTGGCATAGTGAGAGAAATTTCGATTAGCTTTAATTTTGCAGGTTCCAAACCCATGATAGTGTAGGCTTAGTCTTTCAAGGGCAAGAACAAATGAAAGAGCTTAACTGGATGACAGAAAACTGCAGTAGAAGTGTTTGTGCTAGCAACAGTGTCCATCATCATCCATAGATCATCTGCACATCTGTGACTGCCCTGAAACACTGAAATGCAAACCTTTCATGAGTCACATTTCGCAAACAAAAGGCAGGCATGCCTAAAAAAAATATATGATTGTAGCTCATGCTGTTATGCCTGTGCGGACTCTGATGTGGAACTGTCAGAGGAAACATAAAGTAACCCAGGTTGTGTCGAACATGCTAGATTAAGTGAACACAAGTGTGTTACATTATGCCACATTCATAACTTCATTTTGCTAAAGAGGTATACCTTCTGTTTACTGGAAATAAATGGGCTGTGTCCAGCATTCCAATATGGGGCATTTTGTTTGGTTTTTTCCCCTCTACTCTGAATGTTTTAGATAGTTGATTCTCAATATATTTCCTACGACTTCTGGGCTAATGCAGACCATCCATGATATTGTGCCTTCCAGGCTTACAGAGGAATATAAAGAGGGCAGATAAACTGTTGATTTCATGAGAGAAAATTTCCTTTTGTATTGTATGAGATCTGACTATCAATAATAATATCTTGCTTTGCAAAGTGACATTAAAATGCATGGAATTGCAAGAATCTATGAAATTTGTATACACAAAACTTGTCAGTACTGGCTGATAATACATAGTCATGAACTTGCTCCATGTTTTAAATTTCTCTAAAAATTCACCTTTGCTAACAAGGCATTTGCATTTGCTTTCCAAGACAGAAACATTTCATTTCAAGACCGGTCTTTAGAGTTGGGAATACTTGAACACAAACTATAGCTTCTTGCTGGGAGAGTAGTTTAACAGGGCAAGAGATTTTCCAAATCAGAAAGGAAACACCAAAAGTGTTGAAAGCAGTCTGGACTGACAAACTTAGTTGTTCAGAAGTCACAGTATGCTCAGGATGATTTTGATTTATTCAGAGACTTTGATCTTAGTCTCAGGAGTGATTTGGAATAATCAGGAAGGGAAACTTGTGAAGTGTTCACAACTTTTTCCAAGTCCAGTTAATTTTTCACTATCAGAGAAAACAGACTCAACAGACATATGAGCACAGATATGTGGAGTCATGTATTCATGGAGGTTTTCCTGCAGTTAGTATATATGTTCCAGGAGAGCCATGCTCAAGTCTCAGAAACTCAGGAGTTGACCCCAGGCCTGGGCAGCTGGAATTAACTAGAGGAAGTCCTAGGTGGGTGAGCCAGGAGAGTCTGTCTGGACATCCTAAGCCTGCAGGAATCCTGGTTGAACCTGCAGGCTCAGAGCAGTGAGAGACAAAGCAATACTCTGGTTCATTTACCAAACACAAAAAATTACATCTGTGACAGCAACCTGTTGAGATCTATAGCTATGTCTCAACGAGTTTTTATTGCACAGTGATTCAGTCTCCAAGTTCAGATTGTTTGCCAGCTTCAGTGTCACTTGAATATTACTTGTCCAATGCAGAACTCCTTATGTCTTTTCCAGAATTGTTAAGCATAATTTATTTAATATATTTGAAATCTGTCTCTATTAAGTGAATTAATAGTACAATTGGGGTGAGCAAAAGATGTAATGCAGGCGTTAGATACTTACATATTTATATATAAGACATCTTTTTTTTTTGTATGAATAAACACTTAGGCATTACTCTAAACTCTCTACCAAAGAAAAGGTAATGTACTATGAATCTGCTAATGTTTTATTTTGCCAAGTTGCAGGCTTTAGCATAAGGTGTGTGCATCCATGGTTTGAAAGTACTTTCAGTCATCTGAGATGTGACACACAGTTGACTTGTTTCTAGCTTAAGAAAAAAATACAGGACACTTGGTTGTAGAAAACAGGTCTCTAGCAGTCAGAATGTAGACCCTTATCATGATGAGTCTTTTTTTAAATTAAGGACAATTACAGTTAAGTAAAAAATGCTGTACGTCTGTGTTCCAGTTAAACTCACAAAATTTTAGGTTGAATGCTTTTTACCAAATCATACTCCTTAGTCAGAAAGGCTGAGGCTTTTAATGAAGATATCGTGGTGAGATATTTCTGTTTCACTCAAGGTGCTTGTTACTTCTTGAAGTGCTGCTCTGCCAATCTATATATCTCTTTAAGCCCTGTGTAATATCTACAAGCCAATTTATATTTCTTACACTCTTGCTTTTGCTTTACAGTAATGCAGCTTTTGAGCTCTGGAAAATCTATGTCATTTCACTTTGGAATATTTTTGGTTTGTTTTTTTTTTAGCATATAACAGCTTATAGAATTTTTGAATTGAATTTAAATATAACAAAATGTATATAACACTGTAGGGCTAGAGGTGTACTAACACCATGATTTGCCATGACAGAACAGAGCTGTGGTATCCTGCTCAGTTGCTTAGGTATGACCCTCTTTAGTCAAGAAATGATAGAAAACACAACACCAGGATTTCATACTCTGTTAGAACATAGAAGACAGGTTGGTCACCAACAGGCAAACAGCAAAAAGTCAAGAGACTACCACCTGAAAGTGAGGGCCTCTTTCTGATTCAGTTGTTAAAGGACTCTGCTCTCCCTTCTGCTCAAAACAGAGCAAACACTCTGCTGATCACAGAGCTTGTTAAAGAGGAAAAGATGCAGTGGGAGAAAAAATGGAGCTCTCCCAGGAGCTCAGAGTCAGCAGCAGTAAGGAGGAGGCACCACACTGTCTGTCTGGCCTATGGTGAGGAGAGATGGGGAGGTCTGGGTGTGATGCTCAGTCCCAAACAACACTGTGTAGAACACTCTCCTGCATAAAAAAGACAGCCAAGAAGAATGGGAGACTATGAATTCTGATTAAGCAGAGCAATAGTTGTCTTTAAGCCAACTTTTTTTCGCTTCCTCTTCCCTCTAGTTGTTTTATTTCCTCCATGCTTAGGTACGGCCACTGTAAGCCTTTCCATGAAAGCAGCAAGAACAGAAACTAGTTAACATACCTAGGGAGTGACTTGCAAAAGTAGTCATTTTCCTCTTTGGAAGCCTCATCATTACTAATACTTAACAGACTAATACACTGTAAGAACACCAGAGGCAAATTTTGTCATGTCACACTGCAGCATGGAGCTTAATAGGCAAGAGAAGAGTGCATCTGCCAACAGCTTCCAAGCAGTCTTCTACTGCAGGTGTTGGCATGCTCACCTGGCTGGGCACCTTCATCATTGCAGACTGTGCTGGAAGCATGTTAGAAGTAGAAATCATCAATTGGGGGTTCTTTCTTTCTTTCTTTCTTTCTTTCTTTCTTTCTTTCTTTCTTTCTTTCTTTCTTTCTTTCTTTCCTCCTTTTTTTTTTCCAAACATCCTTCTTTGAAATAGTGTGACACTCAACAGTAGCACGCTCTGCGAATCCCTGCTCTCAACACATCCCCTACTTGAACTCTGGCTCTGTGACTTTTGGTCAGTGATTTTTCTCCAGGAAAAGGAGGATAGTTTCATATCAAAGGCCATCTTGTAGTATGTCTGAAGGACTGCCAACTCCAAGAAAAACCACATTGAGATCCAGATTTCAGTCCTGGCAGGAACACAGTTCTCCAAAAACCATTGTACATGAAATTCACAAATGCTTCTATGCAAACTTTGAGGAGGGACTGATAAGAAGTGCTGACCTGGGGAGAGAGTTCTGTTCCCACTGCTTCCAGGACAATGAGCTGATCTTCATCAGCTCTACAGGGAACATTATGTCCTTCTCCATATCCAGCACTCCTTCCCTGCACGTGTGCAGCTGCCAAATCAAGAGTGACTGCCAGCTGGAGAAGGGCAGTCTCCTTTGAGGATCCACAAAAACTACAGAACATCAAGAAAATCAGAAGTGTTGGTAGCCAAAAATCCTCAGTGACTGCACAATTTCTGTTATTTTTAAAATCAATTAACTCTGTGGAGTATGCAGCTGATGCAATGCATCCAATTTTTTCTGAAATGCAAATGTAAAATTTTGTTATTAGCATTTTGGTCACATGCCTAGTATTAGTAATTATTTTTTAATTTCTTTTAAACAATCCTCTATTTTTATGAGTTATCTAAATCGTAACTTCTTGGAAGTACTTTTTCTCTTCTCTTCCAACAGTTAATTAATAAATTAAAAAGGGGTCGCTACTGCAGACCTTTGGGGTGCTTGTTTACAGTAATAATCCTTTAAACTATAAGAAATTACCACTGGTTCTATTCTCATACTTAGATTTAAATTAAGTCCTGATTCTTATTTTCTTTAGCTTCTAATTGTGAAATTCATTATATTTTTGCTTAAATACCATTAACAGGAGTCATGTTAAAGTTTTACTTTTTAAAGTTAAAATCCACTCTGCTATAGTTTTTCTTCTATCCACCTTTGACACATAGGAAGAATCACAGTAGATTTGAAGAATGTGATTTTTCATTAAATGCTCCTATGAGCATCTTATCACTGTATAATTTTTTAACTGATACAGAGTTGTTTCTCTCCAGTCTTTTTCTTAGGTTTGACATGATGTTTAATTTTTACTCAGTTTGCCTTAGATGATCTGATTATTAACCCTTGTCATTCAAATTAGCACAATTTCTGCAAAGTTCAGGCTGAAACAGCAGCTGAATCTGTTTTCACTTGCAAGGTCATTCTTTCCTTTCTCTACTCACATGGACATTTGTGCCTCTTTCTGAGCATACCCCACTATCCAGCCTGTTCACTGTGCTCTCTGGTGTGAAGAGTGATGTGACTGGGGATTCACTCTCTCCTTAATGCACCCAAATCTTCTTAAGGAACCCTTTTAAGTAGCCCTACTGGAAGCATCACCTTCCCTGCTCAAAATCCTTCACGCAGGCATTGCATGGGATGGTGAGTCCCATGTTCCCCTCTGTCCCATTTCAGTTGACAGGTAGAGGAAGCAAAACTAGATTCTTATTGTCTAGTCACCATGGCTGCAAGCACATATGCATAACAAAGTACCACAAGATTAATGTATGCCACCTTCTTTTTTTTTTTTTTTTTAATAATAACTCATTTCAGTCTGCTTTTAGATATTTCTTTTCCTTTAGAAAATAAATGTATACAGCAAGATGATTGCATAGCCTGCCAGAAATAATAACCTCATTTTTTCTGGTATATATTTTATATACAGCAAACTCAGGAACCTGCTGTATTTGTCCAGATTTCTTCTTCTTTTTTGTTAAGCTTTGTCTTCGAATGAGGTCAAGAGAAAAAAAAATCATTAATATCTGTCAACTTCCTTTATAACCTTAAGGAAAAATCTTTGTATGATATCACACAGACAGATTTTCAATTTCCTTGTGTAATAAACAGATGCTTTAGGATTTGGATGTAATTTAAAGGTTTAAAATATCACATTGAGATTGATGAATAAATCAGTTGTGAAGACAAAAACATTGATGCCTGTTGAAAATACCTCTCCAGACAGGCAGGAAATGAAATTAGTTCCTAGTAAAGTGTGGAGATGAGGATCACTCTTTAGTTCTGCTGCAGGCTTTTTAGGACTTGCTACAGTGGCACAACGAAACTGCTAGGGCTACAGAAATCTAATTAAAGAGCAAATGTCCCTCCTGACATCGAATTAATCTTTATCAAGTTCCCTATTTTTATTTCAATCTGGGACAAGAAAATGAAATTTAAAATTCTAGGCATGTTGCAAAACAGTTGGTGATTTTCTCTTGAGCATTACAATGCAAAAACATTCAGCATTGTTTAATTAGACCTCGAAGCACTCATTTTCTGAGCACTTTTTATTTCATCATTGTTTGTTAAGGGCTTACATAAATAATACCCAAATATTTACCACAAGCCTGGCACAAGGCTGTTTCCCTCCGTTGTACAGTTCTATATTTTCAGAGATTTTTCTGTTGATGAAAAAGCTGAAGTAATTATTGTTTCCCTCTTAAACAGTACCATACTTTATCAGTCCTTCATACTGAGTTGAGGTTGCTTAAATGGCTTTGCTTTAACAAGCACGCTTTCCATCACCCACAGTGCAGGTGTTCTGGTAGCCTTCAACTCCCCAGAGGAACCACTGAGACCCTTCTGGGACTGGAACCTGGCTCAGATAGCCCTGAACCATGTTAGCATTTATCACCTGAGTGTCCCCTAAGCAACAGGCCCCAATCCCAGGCAGCCATAAACTGAATAGACTTGCCAGGTACAAGATGAAAGCATTGTTACGCCTTATTTTGCAGGTAGAAGAATTAAATTTGGCTCTGCAGCCCCAACCTTAACATGAGAAGTACCAATTCAGTCCAAACACATGTGCACACATGCTTTGCTGGAAGAGAGCCAAAGTAATTTGGCTGTGGTCACACAGAAAACCTGAAAAAATATGGGAATGCATCTGCACCCAATGCCTGAGTTAAAACAGAGGACACTTCTCTGACATCTAAGTTATTTATTTATCCTAATTCCAGAAGAAATGGAATAGGTATTGTACTGGTGGTCTCTTCCTCACATTTGGAGGAACTGTCTCCTTCCTGCACGAGTGTTGTCCAGAGAGTTTGTGGATGCTCCCTCTCCCTGGGAGTGTTCAAGGCCACACTGGATGGGGCTCTGAGCGACCTGGGAAGGTGTCCCTGCCCACAGTAGGGGGGCTTGAACCACATGATCTTTAAGGTCCCTTCAACCCAAACCATTCTATGATTTTATGAGTACTTGAGTCTCTGTGCCTGCTCACTTGCTTTGCTATTGGCAAAGTGTTTTTCTTGTATATATGATAGATCAGGGGATTTGCTACCAAAGGTAAATCTGAGTGCCTGAGGGTAGGATATGTTTCTGTGGTTGGTTTCCTCTTACAGCTAAATTAGAAAGGCCTTATGGTTGATGTTTGGTATAAAAATGATGATGATGGTATACAAACCCAAATTTTCTTCCTTCTAATTACACAAAATTCCAATTAAAGTCATTGAGAAATCTGCTCAATTACTGTTTCCTTTGGATCTGCTGCAGGCGTGGGGGTTGTCTCTGCAGCTTGCTGCAAAGGTTTAGAGCCTGGTGTAAAGGCAGTGTACAGAGCATGGGGGTTACAGTCCCCATGGGTGTAAACCTCACCACAGGAAGGCTTTATTTAATCCCATTAGCAGGGCAGTTTATAAATAACATGGCAACTAGATGCAGAATTCAGCTGTGAACTTGCTCACTACTAGTAGTCTCTTTCTTGGAGTCAGCAGGTACAAAGTGAGGTTTCCAAGAGTTTTTAAGGTACTGAATAATACTCAGGGTATTCTCCATATGGAAAAGATTAAGGAATAAAGTTGCCATTTATGGTCTAGACTAAAACCCATGATCAGGATGAGTGGAGTGGGGTGGAAGTGCACATGAGAGGTGAGGTAAAACAACTGCAGGATGCCAGGGAATAGCCAAGAGAGAGAGATTGGAAGAAGGAAGTGACGTTCCATTCGAAGGAAGGTTATTTCTGTGAATGAAGTAACTGAAGTGAAAGCTGAGAATATTCATTCATCTTGACAAAAGGTGGTGTGGCTGCCTTCTTAAATCTGCAAAAAAAAAAGAAATCTGTCCACAAAATTCCCGTCCTAATGAAGGCTGCATAAGAAAAGAAATCACACACAACGCACTAACACTAAATTAACTAAAAGCTATTAGAGTTAATTCTATCTGTTCTGTATGTGGACTTTGGCTGGAAGGAATGAGTTTCCAAACTAGGCATCTTGGTACAAATTCTATTTCTGATTTAGTAGCTATGCATCCAGTTAACTTGAGTGGGAATTTTGTGCCCTTGCCCCAGGAAGGAGCTTGGTCTGGTTTTTTTCAGCAGACATCGATTGCTTTCATACAACATTCCCATGATTTTACCCAGTGTAGCTCTTCCTACGTTACACAATGTACAGGGTGAAGCAGATACACTAGCCTTGAAATTTCAATTGTTCTCCTGGGTTTGAAACACAATATTTAAACATCAGAATATATCAAAAGAGCTAAAAATTATTATGACTTTTCATATGACAGAAAATTCAGGGAGCAGGTTAGATGTCTCTTTGTAACTTCCACTTTTTTTCTCTTCCCTTTGGTTTCAAAAGCAAGTTATTCTGTGCTACTTTCACTACATTAGTCCAACAACTGTTAAAAAGCTTTGGTTGAATTTCCGTTTAGTTGAGAGAGAAGTGCAAATAAAAGAAGCAGCAGATGGTCCCTTTGTGACTGAATGAAGAAAAAGGGTTTTGAGAACAATACGTGAATAGGTGTAGTCTAATAAAACAGTCAGCCACCTGCTGCCTACATCCTTCAAAAAGATTCTGTTGCATATTCTGGGAATTAGTGACTAGTGTGTGTGCTTACGTTTAATCTAAATGGAAGCTCTAAGGAGCAAACAGACTTTTTTGTCCCAGTGCTGATTGAGTTGTTCTCTTGGTTTTGAATTGTTTCTGCTCTGTCTCCTTTAGTTCCATCCTGTGACTGTAACAGTGAACAGCGCTTTGGCAGTGTTTCAGTTCTTAAACTGAAGATAGATTTTAAAACCTAGAAAGCACTTACACATTTTTGCCTATTTTAGGTTTTATAACCAAAATCACACCTGGGAAAGAAGTATTCTCTACCATTTCACAGTACACTCTGCATTTTTACTTTTTTTAATGCACCCAACCTGTTACCTTTTTTTCCATGCTTTGTAATGTACTTGTCTTCTCCTCTAGGGATTTACTCTTCAGCCTGATTACCAGAATATCATCAATCCAACATCAACAGCTGCACAAGTTGTTACCCAAGCAATGGAGTATGTTCGTTCAGGGTGCAGAAATCCTCCAGCACAGACTGTGGACTGGAATAATGACTACTGCAGTAATGGGTAAGCAGCCAGTGAATGCCACCTTGTGTTGAGCAACATTCATGACACAAGTATATGACAGAATTTGGGAACAATATTGTTGCCCATTTCCCTACAGTGTTTCTGAAGTGTATCTGTGACGGCCCTATCTTTATTCAGCAGTTAGTCTGTTGTGGGAGAACAGGTGTTTAATACATACATTTATTAGACATTGTTGTCACCTTATCACAACACATACACTTTCTAGTTCTCAGAGAACTTGTATTCTATAGAAGATAAGAACTGAAAGAAGGAGTAAGAAAGAAGTTTTAAGATCATTATGTCTCAATGATAGGCAAATGACATGAACTATTTGCTAGTCTGGGTCATGAAAATAACTAGCTTGGGTCACGAAAAACCACGTCAGTGAGAAGCAGGGCTGATACGTGGGATATAATATACACAGAAGAGAATGGCATGAAGAACACATGACTGTAACCAGAAACAAAGCACCAAAACTGTAGGAGCCCTATGTCCTTAATATAAGGTTAGTAACCCCTTCGAACCTTCAACTTCTGGCAGCATGGTTTTCGTGGAGCCACCTTACTGTGCCAGGAACTGCCTGAAAACATTTAAGACTGAACAGAAGGTATCTTTTGAGTTTTAAGTTATAGATATTGTGCCTCATGAACATGTCCACCAGCCTCACCTACCCTTGACTTAGCCTGAATCCCCAAGGTAATGGCATATAGAAGCTCTTGGTTGCTCCCAAAGTGCCAAATCTAGCCCAGACAAATGAACAGAAAGCAGAACTAAAGACCAGTTTCATCCATTACATTTAGTTAAACAGAGAATTTCACTTGCCTTATTTCTTTTAAAGTGTTTCTGGAATTCAAACTAGAACTGAATAAAAATAATTTTCTGGCTACTAGTTCAGAATAACATCTTTGCTACAACCTGCTGACACTGAGGCAGACTTTAACTAGTCTGAACAGCAGCATCACTCTTTCCCATACCTATCACTGTTTGCCCCATGACTTGCCCACTTGTTCAGCAGAACAGTTTCATTTCTGTGCTCTACCACCATGTCTTGCCATGTGCTGCAGGCCCTTGTAGAAGTCTATCCACCCACAGCCTTTTACAACCACTTACACTGAGCTCTGAATAGAATAAATAGACTTTGTCAAATGAGCCATAGACACCTGTGGATTTGATTCCTGGTCTCTTCTGGAAAAAAGCAATGTGTCATTGTTCCCAGAAGTGCTCTCCAGGTGCACAGTGAGCATAACTTTCCATCTCCAGCAGCTTTCTCTGAGCAGATATGCATGTATATATCTGTGTAGATAAACCTTTGTAAATCCACGTGCGTGAACTTAAACCATCTTTGCTAAGCTTCTGCTCTCCCCTTGCAAGTGCTTACCTGAACCTGCCAACCCAAGACATTTTTGCTGTATCTGTGCTAGTAAATCAAATATGCCAGAGGCTCAGTAAGTGGCTGACACCCATGTTCATGCAGCTAAGCTCTCCTGCCTCTTAGGAAAGTGGCTGCTTCTTATAGGGCACTTATGGAGCATCATTCCAAGACTGTGCTAAATCCAGAGCTCCAAGGAGTTTTTGATAGTCAGTGCTACCAGCCCAGAAGTGCAGGTTATCCCAAACCAGTGCTTCAACCCATGTCCCAGTCCTGTGCACTTTTAAAGCCAGATCTGCTCTCCAGGTTGCTAAATGTCACTATGATTTTTTCTTATTATTACCATGGCAATGCAGCTGTATTTCGGTGATATGCTTAGAATTAATGACATGCAGTGGGGTTGTGGGGTTGATTTTTTTTTTTTTTTTTGAAGAATAGAACTAAAAAATTTTCAAACATTTAGAAAAAAATCACATTTGTTCTTTTTCTCTTTGAACAGGGGCATGCAGAGGGACAAAGCACTCTATCTTACCTGAAAATCTGAAACACCTCTCCTTTCCACTGAGGAATGCAGGGAAGTCTTTTCATCATGGATTGCTTTATGCAGTCAAGGCAGTTCTGCATTTTATTAGAAAATACAAGTTGCTAAGCACTTAGGACTATTTGAGCTTGTGGGTCACCCACTCTGGAAAAAATAGTCTTGCTTCTTTCCCTTTCTTTTTTTTTCCCCCCCATTTTTTCTCTTTCTTTCTCCTTTCCACCCCTTCCCTGAGATCCTTTAACGGACATTGCTTTTCTTCTTCCCTGAAGGAAACTTGGACCATTCAGATTTTATGTTGGTTTTTGCTGTGAAGTGCTGCGGTAGTAACTGCCTTAGCAACTGTAGATGTCTCGGATAAAAGTCCTGGATTTTCCATTGGTTTTTCATAATGGGTGTTTATATGAAACTACTAAAGACTTTTTAAATGGCTTGATGTAGCAGTCATAGCAAGTTTGTAAATAGCATCTATGTTACACTCTCCTAGAGTATAAAATGTGAATGTTTTTGTAGCTAATTGTAATTGAAACTGGCTCATTCCAGTTTATTGATTTCACAATAAGGGTAAAATTGGCAAACATTCATATTTTTACTTCATTTTTAAACAACTGACTGATAGTCTATATTTTCAAAGTATTTGGAGAAAAAAAAGTAAAGTAGTCCCAAATTATATTAATTAAAAATATTGGCTTTGTCTCATGAAATAAATACAAAAAACTTAGGAGAAAAAACTAATGTTGATAAAGAGCAAACACATTTATTTTGTACTGCCTAAAAAATGCTTTTTTTTTAAAGAAAATCACTTTATGTGTACTGGTTAGTAAACGTCATTTAAGTCTTTTTATGTATAAAACTGCCAAATGCTTACCTGATATTTTATTAGATGCAGAAACAGATTGGAGACAGCTAAATTATAACCTCTACATATGGCTATGTATTATTGTTTCTTCATACTGTGTCTGTATTTAATCTTTTTTATGGAACCTGTTGCGCCTATTTATGAAATAATAAATATAGGTGTTTGTAAGTAAATTTGTTAGCATTTTAAAGAGGTTTCTTTGACGCTTTAACTTTTGCTGGCACAAATTGTTCACAACTGATGTGAATACTTTATTTAGTTTTTACAGTGACAAATATAACAACAAACCTGCTTTACTGGCAGAAAATGAAGGTAACCAAGAACTATTTCTCTATTTCTTTGGTGGTGAAGGAAAAGAAAAAAAAAAAAAGATATTTTAAGTAATTCCCTTTTTAAAGCATTGGAGCAGGAGGTTGCCCAAAACTAAGACTTGAACCAACATAACTAACTGAATAAAACTGCATAACACTGCTTCTTGAAACTTCATCACGTTTTGTTAATTTGTCAAGTGGAATAAACATATTACCAAAAGAAATATTACCAAATATGCTTCAGCCATTTTATTATATATGCAAATGTCCTACAGAATTTTAGGGAGTATATCAGAAATAAATCCTAAAATGAAAGGTAAGTTCAACAGTCACAGGGAAAGGAATAAAAATATCCAAAAGAAGGTACTTTGTCAATGTTTGGGATAAGAGATAACTCTGAAAATACATTTCCAGATGACTTTGTCCCAGATGCCTGTCCCATGAATGGACAGTACTACTGATTTGTATTTTCTGTGTGAAATAAAGGAAGCAATTCAGATAGAATACACATTCGGCAATGCCATTGATTTTCTTTATAAAGCAGAACAGAAACAAAGGCATGCTTGCTTCTGAATGATTTCAGGCAATGTACAATCGGGATCACTTGGCATGTAATAACTAATAAATAATGCAGATCAGATGTGATTACTCAAATGACTGTAGCTGAGAGCTCTAATTTTCCTGTCTTGAAACTGTATGAGAACTTGTGATTAAATTCACAGTTTATTGTTTTTCTGTTTAGTACTTTAGAAATATACCAGCACTACTAATTACCCAATGTCTTCTATTTATTATATTATAGTAAACTACATTTTCCACTCATATTAATTCTAAAGAGAAAAAGATAATTACTGGGAATGAGAAAAATCAACTTTGATTTTGACAGGCAGTTTTCCTTTTTCTTTTATGGAAAAGAACTGTGTTATCTTCATTTCTTTTAGAGCAGGTGCGCAGTCACATAAAGTTGTTAATTTCGGTATCCAAGCAGAGTTCAAAATACAAGAAAACTTTAATGTAAATAAAAAAAATACATCATGAATAAAATACTTATTCTGTATGAAACTCTGGCTGGTTGGTGTCTCTCAGTCCGTAAGCATGGGAACCTGCGGTGTGTTTGCTGTGCAGCACTTCACCCATCCAGGGCTCTGAGTGTGGTTCTGTGTCCAGGCTCTGCTCAGATGACACAACTGTGCTGGAAGAACAGCAGCTCTTGGCCATGGGTATACTGAAACCACTTTTTTTTTCCCAAAAGAAAGCTCCAAAAGATAAATATTCAATTTATAAATGTCAATTCTTCATGTCTGACCTCGGGAAAAAGAAATGGTTGTCAGCCATGGGCAGTCTGCTGTTCGTTTGTGTATTGACAGATATAAATTGCCAATAAATGGTTGGGATCCTTCTGTAAGCAGGTGAAGCTCCACTGGAGTTGGTGAAGATGTGCCCCATCCTTTGCTGTAGCACTGTGCCTTAGGCACCACGGTAACACAGACACCCCAGTCACCACTTGTAAGTCACCATCTGTCCCAGCCACAATAATGAGAAAGCACAGAGGAACTAAACAACTTGCACATGCCAGCAACACAGTAACAGCGAGATATGATAAAAACATCTGTCAGAGTGATAGAAACCAAAGGAAGTAGTCTGCCATTCATTGAAAAAAATATATTTTTAAATTATTTTTAAGACATGGTGGACAAAATGCAAAGTTGGCAACATATGCGCTCTGCAGGTTGTAAATCCCATCTGCTTGCACAAGGTAAGCAGAGGTTTTAAAAAGGAAACACTCTTTGATTTTACTGCTGCTCTCAGTGTGCCATATTCTGGTGACAGGAGATATCCTGGTCTCTCTATCCCCACGTGTTCAAGCAGAAATCTCATCCAGCTGCTGCCTTTGACCAAAGAAGCCAAATTCCAATTCAAATGGGCCTGCCATAGGATTTTCCCCTCACACTAATGCACAGGCAGTAAGTAAGTAATGTATTCATAGAGGGCCCCAGCCATTCACAGGGAAATGTAATGTATTCATGCCCACTTCTCTCTCTCTCACCAAATACCAGCTCCTGATTCCAGTGGTATCTCTGCCAAATATTCCCTGTGAGGCTCCTCTGTAAACAGGAAACCCAACAAAAAAAGGAGCTCATTACTGGGAGGTAAAACACGCTCTTACCACCTTCCTTAGCCTTTTGAGACATCATCCCACCCTGAACTACCATCTCCAAGTCTGTGTCTGCCTGTTTCTTCCCCTGTAAACATGGCAGATCCACAGAGATATCTTTCTGTGCTCTGGGAAAATGGAGTGGGTAAAAATCTGTATTTTGCACATACTGCGAGAAGCAGCTGAAGAGCTGCTATGTAGCCCATACAGGAGTTACTCCCCTGGACTCCCATTGAGAGGTAGGTATACAGGCAGATATAGTTACAGATAGAGGTATAGATATAGTCAAAAAAGACTAGATAGATAAGCAGACAGGCAGATAAACAACTGTCATTACCCTGTTAGTTATTTTTTCAAGCCCTTTTGCATTGAAATAAAATATTATTTTTTGGGTATAGCAGCGTGCTGGCAGTGCTGCAGGAGGTGTTGAGCACCTTGGAGAACAGGAGGTGCTTTGTGTCAGGTCTCACAGACACCATTTGCTTTCCTTTGCAAACCCATGTATTTTGTTATTACCCAGCAGCATATTAAATCACATCTCAAATGTAGCCCTTACTTCACCAACAAGAGGACAAGTGAGAACAATGACTTGTAGCATTTCTGAGTCTGTCACAGTTACTGCCTAATTAGAGAAACCCACTAGCAAATGTGCATCTGCATGGATCCTGTGACTGTCATCATTTCACATTCTATTAAGGACTTGCTGTGATAGACACTTTACAAAGAAATTTTGTTCAGGCTAATACCAAGCTGGCAATCATGTAATCTGCCTGAAAATAAAATGAGAGAGGAAAAAAAAATAAAATAAAACAAACACGAGAGAAATAGAAAGGAAGAGGAAAAGAAAAGGAAGCCTACCTATTCGGAAAACAATCTGTGTGCAAAAATTCACAGTATTGTGCAGAGAAGATCCTTACCCTCTGACAATTGTGTGTTTACAACGAGTCTGAGTATAATTGCTCTGATGGGCTGTCAAGGAAAAGATTAATTTGGCAAAGATTAGTATTGACTTGCTGTTTATTAAGGCTTTTAAACAGCTGTATCTGGCAACATTCCTATAAGTGCTTGTCATGTCTGAAAATCAGGCTCACACCCGGGTGCTTGCCAGCTGTTGCTAAACAATCTTACCACTTAGAGTATCTTTCTCCAGGCCAAACAGCAAGAGCAAAGTATTGCCAAATCAGTCCCTTTCATCCTGTCACTTTTCAGGGGATCTGAGAGCTCAGCTATCAGTTGATGGCTGAAGGGCTGAGCTGATAGCAGCTGCCAGGAGAGGCAGGGTAGTCAGAGAGGTATTACACCATGCCTAGGGGAGGGGTGCTGCTCTTAGTCACCTCACCGAGGTGGAAAAGCACAGCTTGCAACTGGTGTTATGCGAAGGGGCTTTAAACCCCTTAACGTCTGCGATCCAAACTGGGCAGGAGGCAGAACTCCAGAGCACGTGGTTCATCCCCTCCGACAGGGTAGGAAGGCACGGTAGCCACCATTAATCTTTATAAAATGAACCATTTTATAAAGATTACATTTTACATTTTCTTCTATGACTTTTTTACCCAGACTGCTGATAAACAAAAGTCGTAAAAGCCATGCACACAAAATACCCTGGGTCAGTGGAAACCTGTAAAAGGAAAGATGTCAGCTGTTATTTTTGTTACATTACTTAAAACATTTCAGCTGGCATTGTAGGCTTTAGTTGCAAGCTCAGAAACAAATAATACCGGTGGAAAGAAGGATAAACGGCTGCAGCTAAATGCCAATACAAATAGCCATGTGTTACAATTAAAGTTGATTTGGCCTTTCAAATAGAAGTCTGATTTTCTGGGATTAATCTCGACCTTTTCAAGTTGCATCAGGCTGAAATAAGTTGTCAGAACAGATGTGAATTTTGTTTGCAGAGAACAATTGTAATCCAGTAACCCTTAGAACATCAGCATTTTCCAGACTGCTGGCCAGCTGAGCAGTGAGGATGGGGACGGCAGACACTGAGCGCACACAGCAGGCAGAGCCAGAGAACTGAGCCATGTCCAGAGGCTGGATGTTTAGTTCAAGCTCAAACCAAAATACTTTTCCTTTTAACAGTAAATTTGCCAAACAGCAGGGTGTACACATAACTGCCTGGGGGAAAAAAAAAAAAAAAGTTAGATCAAGGATGGATACCTTTGTTATCTTTAGCTAAATGAAACATACAAGTAGGTGATCTTCCACGCATCACTTTTTCACAGAAGGCTGGGCACACATTTTGCAATGCAGAAGTCTCTGAAGGCTCCAAGAATCACACATTTCAGATGCTGCTCTAAACTGCTTTCTAAGAAGTTCTGCCTTACAATCTGCCTGGCTCCAATACTTAAAAAAAATAAAACAGAAAGGAAGGTGAAGAAAACCTCTAGTGAACTTTCAAGTTTCTCATATCTGTCATACATGGAGTCAAAAATTTCCCAGCTTTATGCAGAGCATATATGCTGACCTTGGTGCTCCCATAGTGCCAAGTTACAGTGGAAAGTAAAAAAAGTCCAAAACCGTCCCAATATGGGCTGGGAGTGGGGGCACACAGGATGGTAGCACAATACCCGTAGCAGCAGAAGCCCTCTGCAGACACAAAGCCTACGGGCTGCTTTTGTAATTCCAACTTTCTTCACAAAGAAACACCTGGATCCATGTTTGTGCCATCAATACAGTCATATTGTTAAATACTGAAGATGCAAGAAAGACTTTTCCTGCTGTCTACGTAGCACTGCTTAGAGAGCGACATGAAGATCCAAAGTTCATTCAAAAACATGTCACCACTTGAATAAATAAGGCTGATGCCCTAATTAGCAGAGGAAGCCTTCATGTTTTGCTCAGAGTTCAAAATAATGAGCTGAGCCTCTCCTCTCCTCTGGCATACAAGCATGTGCTACATGGTTTTGTTAAAGAGACAAATATGAAAGGAGGTAAGTGATGTGCCCAAGGACAGAGAGTAATTTAGAGAAAAGGTAGCTGAGATCTAAGCGTTTTGGAAAGCAGTCTTCTGCTTTAGTCATAACTAAAGTTCAAAATCTGTGAAGTGGTGCTCAGATCCATGGGGGTAGCTTTAACTTAAGTGAGATTTTACAAATAATAAATAGGGGGAATTTGCCTGGCTTTATTTGTTTCCAGCAGTTTTCCACTTTTAAGTCATATGTGGACACCTGAGTGGTATTTTCAAACTTAACTCCTCTAAATTAATTTTAAAATACTAAAATAAAGAAAGAGAGATGGCTCTCTGGTCCTAGATTCCTGGGATCTTTGATTAAAATATCAAATATCAAAATTAAAATATCAAAGCTTGTGAGACTGGAATTTCGACTGTATCATTCATATCCCTGAAACTGATTTATTTCTCTCCCTTTTCTTTTTTTTTTTTTTAAGAATTTCTGCCTAGAAGTCAATGAAGCTTTTTACCTACCTTTCTACATCAGACCTAACAAAGCACAGTACATAAAACATATATCTGCCACCAAGAAGACTGATTAGACTCACCAGGAGAGAGGCATGACAGCTGAATGGGGCTGTCCTGCATCTGTGTCCACAGCAGAAGCTGCCCTCTGCCAGCAGGCTGGAAGCAGCCACAGTGAACTCCTGGCAGGAGGGTGGTGCCTCTGCAGTGCATGGCTGAGAAAATTTCAAGGCTGAGTATTTCTAAACTCTCAAGGGAAAATTTTTTGAGGACAATTTGAACAAAAGTCAGAAACAGGCTATCCTATCTTCTTGTGCTGTTGTCACCTTCACACTAAGGAACATGACTCTAGAAGTGGGAACCTTTACAGAAGTGACCCTAGTACAAGGAAAATGTTGACATCCTGGAGTGAATCCAGAGGAGGCCATCATGATGGTCAGGAGCTGGAAGACAGGGCTGAGGTGGAGGGCTGAGAATGCCAAATCTGGTTTGTCTCGAGGAGAGGAATTCCTTCTGCAGTCTGCAACTGCACAGTGGATCTTTATAGAGAAAACAAAGCTCAAATCTTTCTGGAGGCATACATGAAGGGCATGAGACAACAG
Organism: Phylloscopus trochilus trochilus; assembly: GCA_016584745.2. Taxonomy (NCBI): domain Eukaryota; kingdom Metazoa; phylum Chordata; class Aves; order Passeriformes; family Phylloscopidae; genus Phylloscopus; species Phylloscopus trochilus. Next base: position 19,366,791 of record WQNJ02000084.1, on the reverse strand, counting down.
ACACAAGCTGAAATAAGGAAAGTCCTGTTTTGATATTATGGTAAAAAAATCACTGGGAGAAAGTTGAAAACACTGAAACGGGAGCCCAAAGAGACTGTGGGATTTCTATACTTGAAAATAGTCAACAGGATAGCCCTGAAGAGCCCTTTTTAAGTTGTACCAGCTTTGCCTCTGGGCATAGGATAGACCAGAAAACCTGCAGAGATTCCTTCCAGTCTATTCTGTGATTCAGTTTCACACGAAATCCCCTATACACAGGGTAGAAAGAAAGCCCAGCAGAACATGGTTGGTTGGCCTCCAGCTGTGGAAGGGAGTGAGACTTGGTTGTTTCCTATTACACATCTCATGCTACAGTAAATTGTGCTATTTTGAACTGAGGTTTTGCAGTCTGGTTTTACATGTACAGAAAAAAACAAAAGTGGACATCATTTGTATCTGAGTTTCCTGTAGAAGTTTATTTAAAGGAAAAAAAAAACCAAACAAATTCCCAAGCAAATCACAAATATTGATGCATTAATCACTTTTCTGAAATTAATTTAGATTGCATTATTGGGAGCACAACTTTTCAATGAAGACCAGGAGTGTATTGATCTTGCCAAAGAAAAACTAACTGGTTAAACCTTGGATTCCAAGGCCTTTGATAAATGAAGGAACTGAGTTTTCCTTTTTTATATTTTTTGAACATATAACATTCAGAATAAGTCTCTGTGGGCTTCAGTATGTGACTTTACATTTTAATACTTTTCCTCCACCAGATGGTTTAGATAAAAACCTATTAGTTTCATTTGTGCAAATAGTTTCGTACAAAAATGTCTATTTTTAACATTTTTGCCTCAAGGCTTAGATATAACTTTTTTTTTAGAAGTAGAGACATTTTCACCAGTGTCTAATATTTTAATCATCATCATTCTTACCATTACATAAGATTCATATCAGAAAGTGGTTGATGAGTCCTCTGAAAGAATTTATGTCCAAAAAAGTGTATTAAAATTACTTCACAATTTGATTTATGCATGTGTTCATACAACCTTTATGAGTTTGTGATTTTCCATGAGCTTAGTTATGATTATTTCAATATCTGCAAAAGCAGTGTATATGTTCTGTCAAACATAATGACGCAAACCCTTAATCTTCTTTTTTTTTTTTTTTTTCCCTGCCTTGATGTCATTACTTTGGAGAATACATTCAGTGTGTGAAAACTGGAGGAATTTCACTACTGGAAAATTTAATTGCCATTACACACAAAATCCTCTCCTGTTCCTGGGGATAGGAAATTACCCCTAGCATTGAAATTAATGTGGCTTTGCTTTACGCTTGCTGGGAGGAGGTTAGGAGGGCATACCTGGACAATTTTAAATGTGTGAGGTCTCCCTGTATCATTCAAAGAAATCTTTTGGGACTGAATGAAGCAGAACATGGTAAATACCAGAATCTCTTCACAGTCATCATGGTTGGTCCAGACCAGACACTCCGTGCTGTTTTCTCTCATTTCAGAAGGACTCTCCAGGTGCTCTGGGGTGTCCAGCCCATTGGTCCTGCAGAGCAATAGAACCTAACAGTAACACCTGATGGAGGCACACTCTTAGGAACCTGATCATGCTGGCCTCCTTTTTCAGCCTGAGGAGAAGGATCATTACCTCCATGGGCCATATTATGTCGAAAAAAAATCCTCCCTCCTTTGCCTAATTCTCTAAAACACGTGGAGATCTTCAATACCTATGTCTGCACTGGGAAATAATTTTGCTGAGTAGGAGTTGATCAGCTGGTTGAGAAAATGTAGGAGACCAAGGCTCTGACAGCTACTCTGCATGAAGTCCAGGCATTTCACATAGGACTAAATTTGCTGTCTTCCCCTGCACTGCACCTCATCACCTGTAACTCAGCAATCCACACACCAGCAATTAGGTGGGTGAACTCACATTTAGACCCTGACAGGTATTTATTTAGAAGCTAAATGCCCTAACTGTTAACACAGAGATTTAAAACAAACAAACAAACCTTACCTGTGTTTTCCTGGATTGGGAACTTCAGGCACTGTGCCAGAAAAAATGTTGACAAGTAGCTGAGGGAAGATGAAGGTAAGGGAGTCAAAAGAATAAAAAAGGGGTAAAGGAAAGGAAATAAAATCCCCATCTGTCTTCAAGATGTGGGTTGGTGTAGTATCACATTCTGTTGGACTTTCAGAGAACCTGACCATATGTAAATAGAAACCACTCAGGAGAACAAAACTCTCTATGCAATAAAGGGATTTCCAGTCATCAGTATATTGCTTGCAGGGTTTACACCACAGAGGCAATACATTGACAGGCTGTGACTTCATATATACATCACTGTATTATTATAGCTCTTTGGATGTTCAGGAGGTTGTAATTAGTGAGCATCAGGGTGTGTAAGACCCCTGCATGGTGCTGCCAAGGCTAATCTATGTCAGTGCCTACAGGCAATGGTAGAAAATAAAACATTTCAATGAACAGCACCAGGAAAATGTAAGCCAGGTCAAGACAGCCACAGGCCCCTGTGATATGAAACAAAAGCAAATGAAATAATCCATTGGTCAGAAATAGCTGCTGGTCCAAGACTTATTTTATGGTGTGATTGAATCAAGATAAAAACCTAGATAGGAAAATGGCAAATGGGAATGTTGTGGTGTTTATTTCCTCACAAAATAATCCAGACACATAAAAGAACATCGCTTATACTGATGGCTGAATGAGACATCTCCACCCCACATAGATTTTTACATCAGGAAATAGTAACTGTCCCATCTGATGGGACTGTGAGATGTGGATCCATTTGCCAAGGTCAAAAGTTAGTGAACTCCTTTTGTCATTGATGACCCGCATCTTTCCATTTGACAGCAGGTAAGGGTTTAAGGTTTTTATTTCCTTTTGGGTCAGTCTCTGCCTTCCTTGGCATCCCTGCTCCACCATAATGCGTTGGCCCCACTGCTTTCCCTCCCAGACACTGGCCCCAGGAGTACAGCAGACACTTAGACTGTAGGAGGTATCTCTCACAGGCTGGTAAGGAGCCTAATAAGCGCATTTTGGGGGATTTCCACAGGCAAAATGCTGCATCAGCATACCAACGCAGCAGCAGGTGGATGGGCAAAGCTACTGAGTTATATCTTCATTTAGCATTCTCCTCCAGCATTTTTTGATCTTATGTCCACTCATCTCTCTGTACTTTGAAGTCAACTGGGTCATCAGCTTTTGAAGCTGTGTCATCAGCCATTGCCAACTATTTCAGTCACACCTGAAAAGTTAACTATTGTGTACCATGTAAAACTGAGGTGGACTAAGAACCATCCCCATGGCTGGTATTTTATGGAATTGTATTCCAATTACATGAAAGACTTTCAGCACATTCCTTTGGGTGAACAGACCTTCCTTTCCTCCCTGTGCTCTAAAGGAACTATCATCACAACACCAAATAATCATTACAGTGATTCTGTCATGATGAATGTTTATACCAGGGAAAGAGATTCTAAAAGAATAATGTGTATCCAGTTAGATCCAAACTGGATCCGTCCAAACCATGATCTGTGAGCCCTCAAAAGAGCTATGAGTTGAATTACAATGCACCATTCATGAATAAGCTGCATATCAAGAAACAGCCAGTTCATCCATATTTGCAAACAGAAAAACAATGTAACTCATCTTATTATGAACAATCTGTTGAAACTGATTTGCCTGCATTGATTACATTCCAAATAGTTCTTCTTATCTTGTTTGGGAAGAGAAATTGATCTTGAGATTTTCATACCCTTTCCAAAATGAATCAGAAGGTATTCTCTTGAGAGACACATGCAAGTCAAGAAGCCTAAGAAGGTAAGTAAGTACCTTCCCCAAGTAAGACCTCATTCTCTATCACCAAAATTAAAGGCACTTTTGCCATTGTTTTGAATACAACTGAATAAAAAAGAAGAAAACCAGTACAGCCTGCAGAAACATACGAGTGAAACCAAGCACTGAATGGTGTTGAATGAATGCCCTAATTCCACAATATGCTGTTTTTCAAAAGGGAGACAGATAAAATAGGCAAAGGCACAGAAAGCAAATACTTAAAATAAGTGAAACTCTGTTTCAAGAGAGAGACAAAATTCCCTATTGTCCCTCAAAACAGTCTTTCTTCCTTGTCCTCAGACAAGCCAGAGATTTAATTTGCCTCACACAAAGGAAAAGCTCCCAAAGGAATAAGCATCCAATTTGCAGTATGACACATAAATGCTCCACCTGCTTTGGGCCATGCAGAGAACCTTCCTCTTTCTAGAGGACAGTGCTGCAGCAAGATCTCCATGGGCATTTAAAAAATTACAGCCTGTGATGATTTCTGGGTATCAGCAAGTTTGGCCTGAACAGTGACAAAAGAACTCAGGTTAAAAAAAAATCTGTATTACACATCAGCACATCTTTGGGATTTAAAAGGTACAGCAGCACTGCCAAATAACTTACTTCACCAGTTCAGTCTTGGACCCTGATATCTGTGTTTCTCAGAGTGGTGAAGTTTCTCCTTAGCCCTCTCACTTGAGGGTTCTTTCTTGGAATCATAGAATCTTAGAATAGTTTGCATTTTAAATGTCATCTAGTCCATTGTCCCCTGCAAATGGGCGGGGACAATTTTTCTTGATCAGGTTGCTCCAGGCCCCATATTGACCTAATCCTTTCTCATAGCCCCATCAAACCTGACCTTGAATGTTTCCAGGAATGGGGTATCCAACAAATTCCTCATCCATCAAACAGTCCATCCATCAAATCCATGTGTCTCCAATTTAGAGAGAAGGGTGTTGTGGGGGGACTCTGTCAAAGGCCTTGCAGAAGTCCAGGTAGATGACATCTGTAGGCCTTCCCTCCAGTATAGAAGGCCACTAGGTTAGTCAGGCAGGACATGTCCTTGCTGAAGCCCAGAAGTTTCTCTTCACTTCAGGCCTAAGTATGCTTTTAAGCCCATTTCCCTACAGAAAGCCCTTAGTTTTGTCATTGAGGATCAGCAACACTGCACCAGCCCCAGCACTATCCGCACAATGACCATCACCCCTAAGGAGCCTGTTCCCATTCCCACACACATCCTATCCTTCCTGCTGTGCATTCCAAGAGGCTACAAAATCCTCATCTCTTCATGCAAACTGATCTGTGTGTTGTGGCTCTGGGACAGGATGGGAGCACTGGTGTCCCTGGCACTAGGGCTGTGAGGTACACATGGAGGGCAGTGGGAGAGGGCTGGACTGGGTGGGAAGGGGCCAGACCACACCAAACTTAGGTCCAGGGTGGCTCCTTGTGCCATGTGCCTTCAGCCCCAGCAAGGTAAGTAGACACATCCATCCCTTGCACCCTTCCTGTGCCCCACACAGGGACTCACTGGGCCTCAGTGGCCCAGCAAACACACTGGCCAGCACCATGAGCAAGGCACCAGCCTCACAGCAGTGCTGGGCTTTGCACACCATGCAGAAAAGAGACAGCTAAAATTATTCTCGCTCACGCAGCTATGCTTAGGTCCCTGACTCTTCTGGAGTTGTATGTACATGTGAGGGGAAAGGAGTTTTAGTTTCAGTTTTGAGTTTGCAAGCTATGTCTCTGAGATAGGAAAAATAATTTTGTAAATGTTTAATGTAGGTTGTGCCAAACATAGCGTGCAAACTGAAGGAAAGTCCAGATGGAATAAAATAGAACAGCTAATGGGAGAACATAATATACAATAACAAGGCTAAGTATTTGATAGTTTCTTTCTACTAAGTATTATTACCAGTAGCACTATATTCAGCCATGTGAATTATTATCCCAAGTCATGCTTCATCTTTACAATATGAAAAAGGCCATGTCTCAAAACTCTGATCAACATAAATTACGCCGTTTATAAGTAATTTCAAATTTATGTTTTGTTTCATTTTGTGATTCATGGCTGTAGTGATATCTCAATCCCAAAGCACTGAAGTCTGCTATATGCCAACAAGAAATGCACCAGTTCTGGAAGCAGCAAACAGAGTTAGGTGGGCAGGGTGCACAGCCAGATCTGGAGCTGACTGGGAGGTGAAGGGGTTTGCTACTAAGTGAGATTCCAGTCATTATCTATAGATGTTTGAATAAAAGCAGGAGAGTTCTTTGGAGACAGAGAAAGTTATCTGCTTGGACAGGCATGGATGGAATGGTCTAAGATAATGACTTGTGAGCAGTGACTGTCACTCACTTTGGGGGTAAACCCGGTGGTGTAGTTGTTGCTTGCAGTTGAGTGCCATAGGACATACAATCCTGAGTGATGTTCTCCAGATAGTGGGGCTCTTTTCAGCCTCTGTACCTAGGTTAGGTGGCATTACCACAGGCCTTTTCTATCTCCAAGCCATGGAGTTTTAGCCCAAAGCCTAAGAGCAGTCTTTTCCAATACCAAATGAGACAGAGAAGCAGCTGCACAGAGTGTCCCACTGTCACAGAGCAACACATTACCATAATAGCAGCCAGATGGCCAGGCTCTGCCTTTATTACTGGAATTACCATTCATATCACAGGAGTGCTGAGATTTCCCAGCCAAAATTGGCACTTGACAGACACATGATAAAATGCATCCTTCACCTACAGAGGTTCCCATCTAAAACATCAGGACAGACAAAAAGGAGTAAAGGAGCAGGTGCACGGGGAAGTTAATGGTTGACCAGTGGTTCTGAGCAGAGCAGTGGCAGACCCAGAGAGCTGGCAGGGGCTGTGCTGCCACTTCTGGCCACACTGACCACCCCACACCTGCAGGGGCTCACAGCTTCCCAGCCTGCTTGAGACCTGCACAGGCCCCAGTGCAAAAACTCCCAATCACTTCCTAGGTATGTGCTGGGATTACTCCTGCTGGTAAATACTAGTGTGGCAATACCAGAGGGCAAAGTGAAGTTTCAACATGTTAAAGATAGATGTTCCTGGAAACCATCCTATCCTGGACACCCCTGGATTAAAAATGATGACATATAAGTTTTTCCAACATCTCCTTGCTATGTTACTGATACAAACCAATAGATTTTATCTTTGTCCACTCCCATTAGGGGAAAAATATCTCAAGAGTGGTTAGTAAGAATATAGAGAAAGATCCACCATCAGACAGTACATGTGCACTGTCTTTGTCTATTGTAAACCCACAAGGAATCACATGCCTTTTTGTTTTTAATTTTGCTGAGATCAGAAAAATCAGTTTAACAGAAGCAATAAAAACTTACCCACAAAGGTAAAAAAGCCCTGGCTAAAGATAACCATACAGGGGATTATCGAGGTAGGTCACATTTTTTTCTCAAGCTGAGTAAACACCTCAAACTGATAAAATCTTGCAGCCACACTTCATTTGATATGAGAAAGCATCTGTGGGAGGGAAACATCCATTCATTATCACTCACGGGTTTAATTGTAGGGTTCTTATCACCCAGTGGTGTTCTCACTTACCACAGGCACTTCTCTATGTCCAGCTTCAAGAAAAAAGAATATTGCAGTGATGGGTGGCTTGTTTCAAAATGGAAGATAGTTGCAAATAACCTGGTTTTCTTCTGAGAAAAGGGAAAGGAGCAAAATTTGGGCAGTGGTGTCTCCCATAGGAGTTAAACTGTTACCTTGGGGAATAACAGATTGTTTTCAAAGACCATCCAGATCCAATGAGTTCACTGTCTAGCAGTCACTGGACCCAGTGCGATTCCTTTTTCCCCAGAGAGGAAGACTTACCTTTTTGTCTTACTTTAAAATAAATAAGTGAACCAAAACAATTTCCTATTTAAAAAAAGAAAAAAAGTAGCATTGAGCTAAGAAACAAAAAGGAATTCAGGATGAGGCAAAAAGCAGTAGGAATACAGAAAAGAAATATGAAAGGGGAACAAATTGATATGAGGGGTGATGTTATTAGAGAGATTTTATCCATATTTTCTTGCAGTGATGGCCCTCAGTGCTTTTCACCTCTCCCCTCATGCTTTGCTCCCAGACTCAGCTCTGTGCTTCCAGTTCTAGTTTCCACTCAAAGCTTCCAACATCAGAAAATTAAAAAAAGGGTCACCAAATTCTTTTCAAATCGCTTTTCCTACTTTCCCATGAAAAAAGAAATAATCATTGCAGGGCCAAAATAGTCCTCTCAGTGTGAGTTTAATTAATTGAAGCAAGATAGTCCCCAGGAATCAAGTCATAATGCCCATCAAAAACACTGTAGTAAGTAACCCCATAGCTATAGATGAAGGATTTTTTTCATTACTGTTTCAATCTCAACCCTTCAGAAATCCTTTTTGTATTTCAGCCATGACTCAGCTGATTTAGGTACTTTAATTCCTCCTTTCTTCCTTCTTGCTTTCCATATTGTTCCTCATCCTCTAACAATACGGACATGAAATTCATGCTGTGAAAGATGAGAGGTAATCTCTGATAGCTACTTGAAAGCTCGAGTTCAAAATAATCTTGTGACACAAAGGGCTGCCTTTCCTTGTTCTGTAGATTTACACTCAACACTGGTCACATGCCAAGGAGTTTACTAAGATGTTTATTTCCCCACATATGGCCATCTCAGCATGCCAGTCTATTGAACTGCACTCAGGAGTAGCCATCCAATGCAATTACACGACATATTACATTAAAAAAAAAAAAAAAAAAAAAAAAGCAAACACATTATGATGATATCTGAGGATTTCTTCTCCCTAATGCTCTAAGAAGCTTAAGTTCCCAAAACTGTTTGTTTATCCAAAGCCTTGTTATCACAGACACTAAGCACTGAGATTGAGGTGGTTCAATCTCTCTTTTTCTTTTTTCTCTCTTTTTTTTTTTCTTCTTTTTCTTTTTTTTTTAACTGGTAACCCCTAGATTTGGCTGTGGTCAAGGCAGAAAAACAGAAAGTTTTGAATGTTCACCTCCTCTTGGCTTGTAGCCTCTCTGATGCCTTTCCTGTGCTCAGAGTCCTGTTGTTCCTGTCTGGTCCCAGAGGTGCTTATTTTGCTGCCCTGCAGGAAGGCACTGCCTCTGGCTCCCACCTCCCTTTCAGCCCCTGCCACAGGCAGAGAGTTGGGCACAGTACACTCAAGCTGGTCTCAGGAACTTTTTCTTCTCCTTGCTTCCCAGGATCAGTCCACACCCAAGTTTGCTCTGCTGATCATTTTTTAAGCTGCCCTGACTGAAAAAATTACTGCAAATTCCTTTAGAATTTGAACCCCAGGAAGAAACTCTCTAAAATCTACTGAGCATCCACTGGACTCAACACTTTCTTGTTGAGGTAGTGCCTTTCTTTTTCTCTTTTCTCTGTCCTGTGAGTAAAGCAGTATTAAGTGTCTTGCATATATTGACACTGGCTTTACCATAGAGCCCCATGACTGCAGCTGTGCCCCCTCCCTCCCAGGCCTTGCCTCTGCCAACCAAAATTACTTGCTGCTGGGACTACAAGAGTTAAGTGTCCTTTAGGGCAGAGCAAAGCCTTCATTCAGCTAGTGGCCCTGACCCCAGAGCTCACAATTAATCTAAGTTCCCTAAATTAGGATTTTCAGATCTTGTGCTCCCCGACTTCTTCACATTTCCTTTGTAAACTAAATCAGCATCACTCAAAGGGCTTTGTCACAATTCATGTGATTCTGTGTCATTTCAGGTCTTCATTAAATCCAAGAAGTTTTAGTAATATTGCGATAGATTTCCACTGTTCATATTCAAATATAATTGAATTATGTTTCCTATAGCTGTTGACCACACAAAAACAGTACAGCATATCAAGATACTGCTGGAAAAAGGGCACACAGAAGAGTTTGTATATGTCTTCTGCAGCCAAGGCATTGCTTCTGTAAGAAATGTAATTTTTGCTCCTTTCAAGTTTTTGATTTTTTGCTATGCAGACTTTGTAGGTTTGCATTTTATTTCCTGGTTTGGGTTGGATTTTTTAAAATTTAAAAATAAAAAGCGGAATTATTTGATTTGAGAAAACTATTGATTCTTTGGACATGAACTCCTAAGTTAAGGAGCATTTTTATGGTGTCCATACTTTCCTTACTTAATCAAAACACTGCCATTGAAAACACTTTCTTCCAAGTTTTTTTTTATGCATGGTCTGACACTTTCAGTCGTAAACCTAGAATTTAAACTTAGAATGCATTTTTCAGAGTGCTTTTTTTACCTTCTACTTTTCCTTGGACAGTGAATAATGTGGTCCCTTGCTCACAGTTCTCAGTTCCCAAAGAAAGAGGGAAACTTTTCCTGTACTTCCCTTAAAAGGGCAAATTCCCATTATTACTAACTGATGGTCAGCTAAATGATGGACATCATTTATATCAGGGACTGTGCAGTCTGGTGGGCAGTGCCTGCACTCCCTCTGAGAACTTGTCTCCTGGGTGAGTAAAGAAGACTTTCACTCCCCATTGCTAACGCTTTGGAGGATAAATCCCCAGATCTAGCATACAAATCTGTTTCTTTACGCTCTTCCAAAATGTAATGCAAGTGAAAAACCAGTCCCCATCCCTGCCAGCTACTTATAAACACTGGAAACACAGGGAAGCTGTTCTCCTACTGACATTTAAAGCCACTTTCAGCACTAGGAAAGCACAGCAGGAGGGTAGCTATTTACACCACTGTTATAAGTCAAGGTACCAATGCCATCTCTTCTAATATATTAATAATTATATTCCTCTGTATTAAAACAATAGTAAGAACTATCAAACCAAATCATAAAGGTAAACATGGAGCTAATCAGAAAGGAGATTTAGGAGTTACAGTATAATTCCCCCAAAGCCCCCAGCCTAATTAGTGAAGAAGATAAACTGGTTGACAGATTGCACAGCCAGAAAAACATAAAGCAAAGAAGGTTATAATATTTATTATTACTGTATAAGACAGTGATTAGACCCCCAACCTATGTACAGATCTAATCACCATCCTCTGGAAAGGATAATAGCCAGCCCTGCGAGTCTAGTTTGACAAATTAATCCAAGCCTGATCCAAATGAAGAGATTTGTAGTTTTCAATGAAAAATTAACTCCCTGGCTGTGCAGTGGGAACATCACCGCATGCACTAATGGCTTTGTTACCGAGAGACAATGCTGCACCATGTCTGTGCTCAAGGGTTTGTCACACAGCACATGGTGCTGCAGCTAGGGTAAAGAATTAATGTAAAAATTGTGTGTTTGTGAAGCATTAGTCATCATAGAACATAAAACCTAATCTTAGGAGGTAGACAGTAGTCTAAAAAGTGTGGACTGACAAAGCTAGTCATTATCTATTCCATGGCCTTCTTGGAGGACATCTATATATTCCTGAAAGGTTAGAGTAAGTAAATCTCTCACACTGAGCATCCCACCCATAGTGTAGGAAAAAAATCACACAAAACAGATTTCATTAGATATTTGTACTATGATGTGGCAATTTGATAGCAACATGAGAAAGAAGCAACATGACTAGTATGTGAGATGTCATGTGGATACCTACATTTTGTCCATGAAAAGGAAGAGAGTATGGAGATTGAAGAAACTAGGAAGCTTTAAAAAACTGCTGGAACAAGAAGCAGAATTGGAGCAAAGAATCCACCCATCTGAAAAACAGTGGGGAAAGGGAAGGCCTGATTTTTTTTCCATGTAATGAAGTGTGTTTGTTGATTTGTGTTCTACAAGAGCTCTAAGGATTTCACATGCTTCCATATATTTGAGGAAATGACATGGCCATTTGTTTCAGTACTGAGGTCATTCCCTTGCAGAACATTCACAAATATTGTCCAGATTATAGGCTTTACTTTATTCACCTGAATACAAAAACTACATGCTGATATATCAAGCAAGCACAATTTCTACTACAGTGCTTTTAATGAGATGTAGAGGAAGACTGAGACTACAAAGCTCAGCAGTTTGCCAAAGTAGGTTCCTACTTTTTATGTGTCTAGACTTCTGAAATGAAAGCCTTCAAGTGGAGTTAGCAGTAAGCACTCAGTGTGATCACAGGGCAAGCTTTGTGTCTCAGAAAAGCTTCCACAGCAGTCAGCAACCTGAGAGAGTTCAGGCAGTTACTGGGAGAAGCTGCGGACAGAGGTACCTCTTCCCGTCTCCTGACCCGTGGCACATGATTCTGTGCTGCCAGGAGACACTGACTTCCCTGAGTTTTTTCCAAACAGCTTTCTAAAAGCATTCACGAGGGACCAATTCCTCTTCTCAGGTGACAGCAGCAGCAACAACCTTCTGCCCAGAGAGCAGAAAGCCTAAGTTCATTTCCTGCTGTTTCCAAAGAGGACACATCAACCCATTGTTGCACAATGTCCCAAACACAGGACTAAGACTTTTCCCTTGAAAAAGTGAAGATGACGACCCTGAAGGAAAGCTCTAAGAAATATTTGGGTAAAGTGTGCAGGTACCTTTGGGATTAGACAGCATTATCACAATATCTGACAGCTGCATTTAACTTGGAAATTAGGTTGGACTGGGAATCTAACCTAATTTTCTACCTATATCTAATCTTCCTTCCCAAACTGTGCAAAATTCAGTGTAATCTTTCTTTCTGATTTCCAGTCTGAATGTTTTTACAGTTTTGGCCAAAGAGCAGAGCTTTTCAAGAGATCCCTTTCCAACTTTCTGAGATTAAAGCAAAATTAAAGCTTTTTACTAAAGCAGTGAGGTGTGTTTGCCATCCTTTGTGGCTGTTACCTGAGTGATTTAGAGAAGCAACATTATGTTATTGTCTAGTGTCTTTTGAACAGCTGGGCTTTAAAACAGTACAGACAAATAGTTGAGGAGAATTCAGTCTTTTATAATACTATGAACACAATATTCAGAGAAGAGAATTTTTTTAAAAATCTCCTTTCCCACAGCTAAGTGTTTCCCTAAAATTCATTTTTGATGGGACTAGATAACTAGCAGCACGTTCTTAATCTAAATGCCCAAAACACTATTATGAATGTGCAGTACAAAGATCATATGGGATGATAACCAGATCCAGACACGGAGAGAGGAACGCTCTCATAAAACACTCCCTGGAACTAGAAAATGAAGAAAAATACAATGGAAGTATAACGATAAAAGCGAAGAAGATTTAAAAGCAGGGGTATTTTTTTCCCAGAAATGGCTTGTCCACTGACTCTAAATCATCTCCCAAGGTGGTTAGGCTACAAAAAAGTTATCAGGAAAATATTTTTGAATCACAAAGTCTAGCCAGGGCACCCAAGATCCACTGGTGCACTCAGATAAATATGAAGTGTTTTGTTGTGTGTAAGGTTATTTTGCTGTTAGACTGTCCAAATAAGGCTGCCTCTGGTGTTGCTGACCAAATGGGCCTTATCACACTATCCACAGTCCTGCTAAAGAGTTATACTAAAGAAAGTCACACAGTCACATTTAACTAGATGGAGAGATTATGTAGGGAGAAGGTACCACTATGATCACTTAACCAGCGTTCCTGCCTGTGTGATCTATGCTCCAATGCAGGCACAGTCCTGAGTGCTGAGCCATGAGCAGATGGCATAGGAGATGACTCCAGTACTAATTGCTTATCCCGTGCAAAGATAACAGCTCCTGGCTCTGAGAGGCTCTCTGTGTGCAGGAGAAGGTACTGAAATGGCCAGTTTTCATCTCCTGCCAAACAGTGGAATAAATATGCTTGATTGGAAGAGTCTTGGGGTAGGACTTCATTCAGAGATCAGCATTCAGACATTGACCATAGGGCTTCACACAGCTGGTTCCTGCCTGTAATGAAAAACACTTTAAAGAGCATGTGATCTCAACTTAGGTATTTCCAAATGACTTCACCGTGGATTTTGGTAAACAATTAAAGTCTTCAACTACCATGGAATGTGTGTGTCCTCAACTTCTCAAAGCTGGATAGTTTCATGCATCTACATCCAAACCAAAGAACCCTGTATTCTAACCTATTTTTCTCCTGCAGTCAGCTGTAGACTGTGACCAAAGGCATCCTTCTAGCTGCTCCTTGTTGAGCTAAACAGACAGAGCTCTTGCATTCCCTCTCTTGCTCTCTCTAAGGTATGTTTACTTGTCCTTCCGTATCTGTCATGACTGTTCCCTGAATGCTCTCCAAATTGCAAACATTTTCCTCAGGCTGCAGAGAAAACATTAACACAGGATTGCAGTAACAGTCAGATTCATGCCAAATGAAGAGGGAATATATTTTTCCAGCTCTTAAGATCACTCTGTTTACAGTCCAAGGACCACATCAGCACTGCAGCCCATTGCCATACAATAAGCACTTCTACTGAGCTGACCTATTTCTTCACTACTTGGTGATTTCATTTGCACAAAGAGGGCTACCTTGAGACACATTACATATCTGACAAATAAAATTTGTTTACAATGAGTAGCTCACCCTTTTCTCTTCATCACTCAGCTTTTCCCATAGTGTCCCTGATTTATGAAAACCAATCAGCAATGACAGAGTTCATGTGAACACATGAAATGGTTTCAGATCTGCTCCCAGTGGGAAGAGTAACTCTGCCCAACACATTCCCCAGATTTGCAAGGACAAGTGGTGAATTTCAGTAAATGTTCTATTCAGTTATATATGCCATGCTACTTTCTATCATTCCAGCTTTCACCCCTAAGTTTGCTCTGAACTCTGTCAAAAACTTCTAAAAGTCAAACACCACTATGCTTATCACCCAGCTTCCCTGAAAAAACCTATCAGGCTGGTCAGACCAGATTGGTTTTCCATCTGTGCATGTGAATTGATGTTAACTTCATTAGTACCATATTAACACTTTAAAGGAATGATAGCAAAGAAATGTATTAGCACTCAGGTTTGCTTATTATTTGAACAGGAAGGTGCTGATAAGTCCACAATTTCCTAGACTGTTACTTCTTGCCTATTAAAATACAATGGCAACTGTTAAAAATGTCTAGTGGATTTTTTTTAGTGCTTCAATACTGACTAAATTTCAGCATTCATGTTCATTGGCAACCTTTGCCAGCTCTTTTAAACTTGTGTACAGGATGACCAAACTGGTAATTTGAAACCACTTTCTTCAACAGCTGTTCTCAGACATGTTTTTCAGTTACAACTGGAGAATATGTATTTGACATTGATACATTCTACACTATATACTGTACATACATATAAATAGAAATGTTTCACTTTGTTTACAGTACTGTAGTACTGTCATAACTTGACATTTTTTGCATTACAAATTTTCAGAAAGAATCACATTATTCTTTGTGATCATTTCAGAAATCAATAGTTAAGATTAATATTCATTACTAGCAATATCTCCTTTCTCACACAATCTTAATCCTTTCTTTAAGTAAGTTGAACTGATATAGGCATTTCTTTTTCAGTTGGGAAATGTGGTTTCTAGACTACAAGTTCATAATATTTTGAAATTAATATTTCACATCAATTACTTACTACTAGCTTTTTTACAAATTTTTGGAAATTACTTAGTTCTGTATGTCTGGCTTCTTCCAGCTGTACATTTACACAGTCATGCAACATAATAAAGAGGAAATGTGCAATATAACAAAGTATTTGTATCAATTTATTATTGATGGCCTAAAAATCAAGAGAATTTGGAGAGAGTCATGAAGGCAAACAGAAGTGTCTTATGTTCAACATAATAAACTAAAGCGGTACCAGTGCAGCTATGCAAGAGGTGAGTATATTTGAAAGAATATAAATCTGAAAGCAGTTTTTGCATTCTGACTAGGTATTTCTTAATCAGAATTAGCTTCAGTGACATAAGTTCTGAATAAAGCTGAATGCCTCTTCAGAACTGAAAATGATCTTCAGTAAAGCTCTTCAAAATAACTTTCAGTACCAAGATTGTCTCTGGGAAGAGGTCACAGTCAATACATGATCACATCATTAATGTCAAAGATTTGCTGACTGTAGAGAAGGCATTAAGGTTAACACCATTTGTAGTGATAAACCCCCAGAATATAGAAATGCAAAAGGAAGTACTTGTAAGTGTGTCAATAGTGACATTGTATCAACAACATATTTAGTAGCTCTTCTCATGTTGTTTATATGATTTCGTTTAGTCCCATTTTAATCTTATAAATTGCATTTTTAGCTTACATCCCTGTTCTGCAATCTGCTTGACATCAGGAGAAGAAAGGTTACTTTTTTTCTTTGTGCAATTCAAAGCACAGCAATGAAATTTATTTCAAAATTTATCCGGTTCAGCATTTGCAGCTTGGGCAGATGTTTGTGGTTTTTCCTGTGCTTTTGTGTACAGGGGAACAATTTTACTTTTTTTCTGATGAAAGGGAGAAAGCAGTAAAATTGGTTTTGACAGTACTTTTCACATGTACATAAAGAAAACCCTTTTTATATTCATATATGTGTGTGTATATATGTGCATATGGATATGGATGTGTATACATATATACACACATATACACACATATGTAATCCTTATTCCTCTGTTACAACTTTGCATGAAAACAAAGAAAAAAATAAGCAAATTTTTCTTCAAACAGAAGGTTCAAGATCTGCAGCTGACACCATGGATTCCACAACCATTTACAAACATTTCATCAAATTAAAAACAACAATAAACCACCATAAATGAAATCCGTGCTAACGAATTTTGTCTGTTGCATTAACATTTATATTATACACCCTGATGCCTCATGGACTATCAACTTAGGAATGAGATCTCTCTTTCTAGCAGACAGGAGAGCAGAGCAAGAGAAGATGTTTAAAATCCATCTGGGCATGGTCTTAGGCAACCTCTTCTAATCAACACTACTTGAACATGGGAGTTTGCCTAAACAATCTTCAGCAGTGCCTTCTGAGAACCCTGCCTCACTGAAGGATGAGATGACAAGGAGTCTGCTTGCTGACGTGTACTAATGCAGGAAAGAGGAGGTGAGGTAATGTACTTATTACTAGTGGAGAGCAGGGATGGCATTCACAGGCTACAAAAACAATGACCACAGGACAGCATGTAGACTTCCCTGCTCTGCTTGTTGATGCAGGTCCCTGTACTGCTAATTATAGAAAAGAGATCCTGTAGTGGGCTTTATGGTAAGGGTCAGATTTCTGAAGTGAAAAAATGTCATGATTTCAATGACCTGTGGGCATGAACCAGATTTGAGTGGTGACAGCAGTGGTGTCATGGAGCCATGGGGGGGGAGGAAGGGCAACACTGTCATTGGCAGTGGTGCAAGAGGAGGACTGCCCAGAACTGAGATATTAAAATGAAGGAGTGAGTAAAAATGTCCTAACAATCAGCTTGTGATTATGATGGTCTGAGGTCTCAGGGTCTGTGAGACCAACTGATAGTTTCAGATTATGCAGGACCTCCCTATAGTGCCTTTTGCTGAACAGGCTTGTCATACCGTCCTATAGACTAGACTCATCTCTTCAGAATTCACCTACACACTTCAATTTTGGGCTGATTGAAGACATGACATATTTTAGAATAGGAATGCTTGTATGATGATTTAAGGTAGTGGTTATAACAGAGCTTATAAATCTTGTTATTTTCTGTGATTGTCATCATTTTATTCACTAGGTTTTTATGTATTCTTTTATGATTTTAACTTATAAAAAAAGCACTGAAATGTAGTGTTATTAATATAAAACTATGACAAGCACCCAGTCTTTCTCTATTCCAAAATATGAGAAGATATTATATGATGTAATTAATGTTAGTTAAATGAAGAACAAATTCAAGGAAATATTATTTCATGCAAAGCATGGGATTTACAGCCCCAAGAGACTTTTCAAGTGAAAGAGTTGAGTGATTGGATTTTAAAAAGATCTAGATAATTATGTGACCATTAGCATTTATAATTATGCTAAGATAATTAAGTGTAATGAAACATCATGCTTCTTCATATAAACACATTACTTATATAAGTCAGGAAGGAATATGTTTTAGGAAATCAGCATTTCAAAACTGGCCAGGTGTATTTTGGTTTTGTTGTGGAGACCTTTTATTTAAATTTTTACAAACAGACGATGAACACGTGTGTTGCCCTGTTCTTCTCTGTTTCTCTAAAGCCTTCTGATGATTTACTTTTTGTAATGGAGTTCCTTGTGGATTTTCACACAAACAATCTATTGTTATTGTAACTGTTTTTTCAAGTTTACATTCTTCTCATGAGGAGGAGACTGTTGATGGACTGTTGATGGACTGTTGACTTGACCAGTGTGGTTGGAGAGGACAATTTTCTTCCTCCAATCCATGGTCACTGTTGGAATTCTATAAATGTCGAGGTCTGTAAATAAACTGTTCTTTTTTTGCCTTGGACACCTCAGTGTGTGTCATTCTTTTTGTGTTGTATTGCGACACATGTGCAGGCAGAATGAAAGATCAAATAGGGCAACCATCTATTTTACTCTAGAATACTCTATCTCCTCACCAGTTGAAAATAATAAAGTTTCGCTGTCTATTTGTGAAACTCCTTATAAATGTTCAACATTTACTATTCAGAATTGCCACAGAGGAAATCCTATTTAGAGTATGTCAGTAACCTTATCTGCTGTATCACCTCCTTGTTTCTTTTTCACAACCAGGAATTTCATTGATGGACATTGCAGTCTAACAAGCCAGATGCTTTTCAAAGGAAATGTCATTGATCTAATAGAGGGCAGGCTTTTGGGAGAAGACAAAAAGTTACTACATGTATATTTTTAACGTCAACAAGATTTAAAACTTTGTTGTTTTTTTTTTTTTTTTTTCTTTATAAAACAGAGCAAATCAGAGCTATGTCACTGCTGTTTATGAGGTTGAAAATCTGTGTTACTTTATTTCCCAGTCTGGCTCTTTTTTATTCATTCACTTTAAATATGACAGTTGCTGCATTTTGCTGGTGAATATCTTCGCTTACAAGTTGCAAGCCTGATTTATATAACCCTGCATACTGCATAGATATTCAGAGTACACAAAGTAAATGTGGTTTGACTGAAATACCATTCTATTTTGGCTGTGTTTGGCGTTTGCTTTCACATCATATCGTCATGACGAACAAACCTGATACACAGCCTAGGTATTTCTTGCCCATTTTGTTCATAGGGTGATAAGCAGTACTGTCTTGCACAAGCTGAAGTACAAATCTATAGTGGCTTGTTGCTCTGAAAGAAACTGTATTTAAACTACTGAAGAGAAGTTTAAAAACTAGCTGGTAGTCAACAGACATGGCATATACACCCAGTTCAAACAAAGACTTTCTGTGTTGGCAAGTTATGCAATACTTCAGTATGCTGCTTTCCCTGGCTGTAATGTGATAACAACACTTAACCACTCTGAAACTGCAAAGATTTACAAAGCTCCTTGAGATCTGCCTGTCAAATGTTCAAAAGATAATGGTTAGACACTGAGAACTGGGGATACTTCTAGGATTTATTTTAAAAACAAAACAACAACAACAAACCAACAAACCAACAAACAAAACACACACAAAATAAAACAAACCCTCCTACGGCACACCTAGTGCACTTCAGTCACTAACAGGCATTCAGACTATATAACCAAAATAGAATAAGTTACCCAAAGTAACACCTTCTGGAATGTATATAACTAAAACATCTGCAGAGCCACTCCTGAATTCATCTGCATTTTTGCTAAGGTAGGCATAGCCAAAGAGCTTTTCAAGTTAAACGACAATCTGTTATTTCAAACACTAAATAAATCCAAGAACTCTTTTTGCACAAACAAGGTACACAAAATAAACTTGGTAGTGGGAGTTTCTGCTTAGACTTTTTTGCCATGCAGAGGCTGACACAGAACACACTGCTATGTAATGTGTATATGTATAAATGTGTATATATACGCTCCTGTGCAGGGCCAGGAGCTGGACTTGATGATCCTTGTGGGTACCTTTCAACTCAGTTTATTCTGTGATTCTGTGAGTGTATGAGCATAATGAACTGTTCTAAGAGCTGAATGGAATAGTTACTCCCATGCCAATGGACCACCATACCAATGTATTCTTGCAACTAGAGCTAAGGTACCAGCAACTGGACAAAATTTCCTCCTCATCTGCAATAGGCATAGAAATACCTGCATTTTGATTTCACGTCCCTTGTGTCCTTCAGGAATTGCTCTTATCTAGCGAAAACCTGCAGCTCTGATAGTTGAGCCTCATACAAGCAATCCCTCAGCCAGACTGCAGCCTGAGGAAAGGTTCACCTATATCTAATTGATGTCATACACATACTGATGCCATCAGCTTTTGAGAACATTTCCATGTTTATCTGTCTGCCTATGGATCTATCAATCTTATACAATGCATAGCACTGTAGTGCCTGTAACATGTAAAACATGAGCAAACATTCAACTCTAATTTCCATGTATTCTTGAAGAAAGAGGAATCTGCAGACATTTTAATAGGTACAAAGATTATTCCTGTCAAAGCGGCTGATGAGGAAGAATGGATTGAGATGGACATCTCTTGGTTGTAAGGAAAAAATCTGTTACTCTGCAGCTATGAAATAGCATTTTCTAGTCCTCATAAAGCCCCTTGGAAGTTTCAGAAAAGGTAACATACTCCTGAAGTATCAACACACAGGATCTTTAAAGACTCATTTCTTGTTAAGCTGTCTCAGTTTCAGCCTGCCAACTGAGTCAGCCCAGCTTGGGTTCTATTTCACTCACTTTTCCAAAATCCACTGCTGCTGAGTCCTGGATTATCCCTGTCTAAAAATTCAGTCCCCCTGTGTCTGAAGGTGAAATTTGTTTTAGCAGCAGGAAGGTGTTAACACAATTGTACTGTGGAGATTAACGTTACAGCAAATCCTCAAAAGAACCAGAAATATCCAACACACTCCAGATATCTATTTTTGATGAAAGCTTCAAGAAAGTAATAAAAGAATAGCGTTTTAGAGTAGGTCAGTTATTAATTTTCTTGGAACACCAACAAGAGCTTGGCAAGAAGCATGTCTGCGATATAATTATTTGCCTTTTATGTAATAAGTAGTTCCGTATACCATTTAACTTTCTCTGTTCAAATTACATATTTATTGTTTCACCTGCTTTGAGCTAGCAGCTGTGATCTCATTAATGAAAGGTTAGAAACAGTGTTCAGTTTCATTGCAGTTGCTTTAGTATATACTGCTGCCCCTGGTGAGATGTGTGTGTGAAGTCCCACCTCACTAATGGTGGTTCTGGAAGCTTTTTGAGAAGGAATCTGAAAATCATTTAAAGAACCAGTGACTCTGTCATCATTCCAGTCATTTGAAGTAATCCCAGCCATTTAAAACAAAATTACCTGAAGTATATACTAGACATAATAGATATAATGCTGAGAAAAGCAACTGAATGATTTCTTAGGGGATTGCCATCTATGATACCTGCTACACTAACCTTTGGTCCATATGGCTGAATGAGAACAAAGTGAAGTGGACTTGCTCACCCAAGGTTTCATGCACATATTTCACAGGTATCTAAACTTCATCATTCTATGAATACATAGTCATTTGGCTTGAGAATTTTCCCATCTGAGCTTAAATGTTTCTAATACTTCTGTTATTGTAAGAAATCGAAGCAGCAAAGAAAAAAGAAAACAAAAACAAACAACTTTCCCTAAAGCCTCTCACAGAGCTATCATTACTGCTTTAGACACAGCAACAAAACAAACTAAGATGTGTTTGGAACCACTAACTTAAAATCTGCAGTATGTGCACTCGAGTATGGATGCTAGTCATGCATGTGCATAATCATGTTAAAACTGCGACCCCATGAGCCTAAGCTCAGGCTCAAATCACAGTTCTCTGAAATGACTTGGACAAAACAGGGAAGAGCTTTTCCTGAGTAGCTTCTAGCTCTTCTACATCATATCCTCATATACTGTGTTGAGTAATGAAGAGAAATATGATTAAGGTATTTCAAGCCTGACACGAATATTTTTCCAGTGGAGAGGGTTTTGAAAATGTAGCCTTGCGGAGTGAATTTGGAATTTGCTTTGCTTCTGTAATTGGGCTTCTAATGCCAGAAGAATCAAGGCCTGAGAAGCAAACTAAAAATATATTTCAAGGGAATGACACGTCTGTGGTACAGTGAAACCATTAGGCTACTGAATGCCTGTTTTGAATTACATCAAATCACCTGAAGACCATATGGCAAATGGAAATTTTTTAAGTTAACATTTACTGCCTTATACAGGATTAAGAAAGATTTTTTTTTTGTTATTTTACCTAAACCTATATATGTCAAGTTTTTATATATGTCACTTGCTTTCAAGTTTTTGTAATCAATAACTGAAGGCCAAATGCAATCTGCTAGGAATGCACAATTGAATGTTTAATCTGCAAAACAGTGAGCCATCTTGCAGTGGAGAAGGTTGTCTGCATTTTTTAAAATCCAGTGAATAAAGGACCAGTCACTTAATCCTTAGACAGTATCACTGATTCTTCTCAAATTCACTGGGGGAACTAGGACTAAGAATCTTAAAATTAGACAACTCACTTTAGGAGACTCCTAACTTTAGGAGCTAATATTTTTTTAAAATTGACCTATTTATCTACCCTGAGAGGAGAAAGTGTATCAGGAAGTTTAATTTCCCTATTCACTTTTCCCTGTTCCATGCTGTTTGCAGGTTGCAGATGGAGAGAGCAGACAGCAGTCCTAAGAAAATTTTTTGTACAATGTGGCAGAAGATCTTAAATAAAATGTCAAACAGAATTTTGTCATTTTCTAAGCACATTTACACATATACATGTAGCAAGGAGAAAAATTATTGCCCAAACCAGTTGTCTAACAGATTTAGTGAGTCTTTTGCTTTGGTCCCTCCACTGACAAAATGTGACTTCCACTCTGTCTTGATGTCAACACCATTTCATCTACATTGTACCAAGAGGATCAGGCCCACAGTCAAATTGATTCCAAATTCCTAAGAAAATCTGACTCTTTTAGACTAGAATGTCCATCAAAATGGAAACTAATTTAAAGGCCATTCTGAATGTGTATTTCTCATTGCTGGGATGTTTTCTGTTTCGCTGGGCCCAGGATTTGTAATGTTTGTCCAGCTATGCATGAAGTGCATTTCTAAAGTGGATCTTGAGCTTTCTGTCTCAACTGAATATGAATATTTAGAAGTTATAGTGCACAGATCAGCACTAAATACACATTTAAGGCAATAAGAATTGTGTGAGCATAGCTAAGTAATGACTACCTGGACTTAAATGTGCTCCTACTAATGTTTTCAAAAATAGCCTTCTCTCAGTTAGAAGATGCTTTTCCTGGTTTGTTTTGTTTTGTTTTGTTGAGGGGGTTTTTTTTGTTGGTTTTTTTTTTGGTGATGGTTTGTGGGTTTTTTTTTGGGGGGGGGGTTGTTTGTTTGTTTTTGTGGGGTTTTTTTTGCCTTTCTAATTTACGTAAGAAAGAAAGAATACTGGTCTCTTAGAGATACCACCTGGTTTATTTTTCATATTCTTACTTTATCCCTGAGAGAAAAAGCAACCTCTCTAGATGGAAAAGTTTGCATTATGCATTCTGTCCAATAAAACATGGGGTTTTATTATTGTTGGATTCTGGTTTGCTAGGCATAATAGAGCATATCAATGAGATATGCTTGTTAAATATTTAGGACTTCATTTTAAAAGGGATATTTTTTTAAAGAATTACTGTAATGAAAAACACATGCCAGATTTATACTTTGATATCATGGCTTATTTTTATGTCTTTACATTAATGTGGTTGCCTAAACCATCTGTAGGATAAAGGCCTTTCCTATGTTTGTACCTGCTGTGCTCTATCAGGTGACATTTCAGTTCACAGAAATGTTACTTGGCAACACCAACATCCATTATTTGCCCCCGATACTGCAGTGGTTGTTATTGTGGCTGAACTGTCAAATAGCACCTGTTCAGGGATGATTCTCTAACTCTGAAGTGAGGTGGCCTGGTCTGGTCCTGTTTACACCAGATATCTCCTGTCCTTCAGGTCTCCTTCAGGCCAGTGTGGTACCTCTGAGGCTCTAACATAGGATTATCACCGTATTTGTGTGTGCTCCCACTGCTCACTGTAATACAGACTTCACTGCAGTTTACCAAGAGAGTGCTTTTGCTGCATGAAAAACAAAATTAAAATAGGGTTACACAATTTGGATTTGATATGCTGGTATGCTTGAAGTTAAAAAGCTGCTTGCACAGTTTGGGAGAACTGTGGAGGGAGGAGGGTAAGGGTGCTGGGAGCCAAGTTGTGTCACTCTTGTTGACACTGCCCTTTTGGGAATGGTCTTTAATGACTCCAAACCCCAAATCTGACTCTGATCTTATCACAGAGCATGCCAATTGGCACAGGACAAAATCATGCCAGCAGGCAACTGAGTAATCATGCAGATTACTGGCTGAGCAGAGTTTTAGTTTCACTATGACTCCTCCTGCATAGCTGGGTAGTGTGCGTTACACACTTCCCTGGCTTCCAGTAGTTCAGGAGTGCAGCATTTGGGTGTGTGCATTTATTTGGGTGAGGACATCCTCTGGTCAGTTTTCCAAATGAGGCCATTAATTTTGATCTAATTATTCCTGATTTCCACTGGGGACTGAAAGTAAAAACTTCCATTCTGTCAAGTTAACCCATGATAATTGGAAAGCCACACCTATTTTCAGCTCTGAATTCTGGGGTTTTACTGGTCTTATAGACATGCTCAATCTGTGATTAATGGTCTAGGAAGTCAGTTATTTTTGTCTGTATAACATATGCTATGATATACTTGAATTTCCCTCCCTAGAGTTATTTAAAAGACTTGTAGGTAGGTAGGACACTCAAGGACATGGTTTAGTGGTGGTGGGCTTGGCAGTATTAGTTTACACAGTAGCACTCAACAGTCTGAAGGGTCTGCTCCAACCTAAATGATTCTATGATTCCATAATCTTTAGAGAGGCTTTGTGCCTGTCTGCCCTTCCCCATGGTCTCCTCTGGGACCCCAGAGCCTTCCAGGCAGCTTGTATGAGGGGCTGCAGGGCACAGGGGTTCTTGACAGGCACAGAAGCTGCAAAGGCTTCCTTTGGAGAGAGGATGGTCATCATCAAGGTACTGCACCAGCAATGCACACAGGACTGTACTTGAAAGATTAAGAGAAGCTTGAGCAGTTACCAAGGAGGGAAAAGAAAGTCTTTGCTCCTTTTACCACACAAGTGCTAAGGGAAGCCAGCTAAATTAAGTCTGATTTCTTGAGCAGATCTTCATGCACACATCTGTTAATTTGGGTGAAGAAATGTGATTCATTTGAACTCCATAGGCTTCTTTATTTTAATTTTTAAAAAAATTCTATTAATTTTTCTTTTTAATTCACAGCATGTTTCTGTTTCTTTCAGTGAACAATATTAGCCCTTTCCAGTGGTCAAAAAAATATGTCTTAATTTCAGTGTATTTTAACCAAGGACTACATAGACCCATGGATAAAAAGTCTGGTTTATATTTCAAAGTACAAAGGTCAAATTTAGTAGGTATTTGTAGATTTATTTTTAAATTTTAATGGGCCAGATTCTCAGTTCCTGTAAATCAGAAGAACTCCACTGATGTTAAGGGAACTGTGTCAGGTTGCATTAGCTTAGTATCTGGCTTCACATTTTTTTTCTCTTTGTACTCAACTCAGCCTTCAGTACTCATGTACTAATAATTTGTCTATAGTCTGTAACTCATTTTTTTAAATAATATTATAATTTAAAATAATAATTTTAATTATTTCTAAATAATATTAAAGCTGGTGAATTTTTGAAAATTAATAGGCTCTGTGAAAAGAAAGGCTCATCTTTTCATTTGTACATAGTCCAAACTGGATGGCCTATACCTAAAACTGTTTTAGAAGAAGAGTTAGTTAGGCTATAGATCTGCCAGATGCATGCATCTTAGCATATCTGTTTGTACATAATTATAAGAAAGAAGACAGAACTGAATGCAGCAGAGCTATGGGTCTGCCCTGATAGGCAGCTAATGGCTGATCAGGGTTAAAAGGGATAAGCAGTGGAGTGAATGGACATGGGAAGACTTCTTAGGAGCTTCCAGGAATGTTTCTGGTTAAGCCACAGTCATTTCTGCATTTTATTGCTTTTTATTTGGGTAGAAATGGTATCCAAATTTTTTTAATAGGGATCACAAGGTTCCATGAAGACACAGAGATGCAAGGCAGCAGTGCCCATGCCATTCAGGCAGCACACTCACCCCTCCACCAGGCAGACCTACTGAGTTTCCCTGTCTGTCCTCCTGAAAGTCCCTCTAGCAGCTCTTTCATTGAATGCTAGATTTGTGATTAAAACTTTTACATTCTGATTAAGTTTGTAACGTTTTTAAAACCCTTTAGAAGTTTATAAAAGTAAAACCAACCCTATGCAGCATGAAAAAAGATTTGAAAAACAGCAACATAAGAGGAGAGCAGTTTCTCAGCTACATACTTACAACCATAATCAAACCTTCACATGCAATTAAAATTATGATGATTTTTTTACCAGGCCTATAAAAAATTAGGATTTGTGCTATGTAACTCCAGCACACGTATACAAAGCATAGGAGACTAAGAAACGCAATAGTGAAAAACTTATATGACAGCATGTGATATTGAAAGGACAATTTCTTGAGCTTTTCCTTGTTTTTCTTCTTTGCTTCTCTGGCAGCAAGCTTGCAAATTCAAATTTGAAATCCTATGATTTTATTTATTGTGTAAAAATAGACATGCATCTAAAAACTACACTTTCATCTACTCTTTTCGAGAAGATTTTAATACATATTTCTATACTTTCATAAAAAGTTCAAATATTATTTGACTGGTACTGCATAGAACAGGGTGACTTTTCACATGGCCTATATTGGCTTAGCTCACATTTATCCAACTTTGTGAACAGATTCATTTGTTGTAGTTGGATTAAATTTAGTGCAGATAGCCATGAAAACAAGGTATTTTTTAAGCCAAGATAGCCAAATTTATCCTCATTTACCTCCTGTGGAAAGCCATTAACTTTCATGAGTAGAAAGGAGAGCTGAAATTGGTTTTGCATACTGTGGAAATCGCTTCAATGCTTTTCAACTCCTTTCCTTAAGCTTATCATGGTTAAGAGTATATGAGATGACAAATGCAAAATTTTGACAATGGATTCGTTGGCTAGAAAGTTGAAAATCTTTCCATTTAATTGAACTCTCTGTAAAGTCAAAAAACTCTGAGAAAATACCATATTTATTTAGCTCAGTTTCTTAGAGCATGGTACTAACAACATGAAGGTTGTTGGTTCAGCCCCTTCAGAGATGGACTTGAACCCTGTGGGGCCCCTTTCAACTCAGAATATTCTGTGATTTGTGATCTATTTCTCAATAGTTGCAGAATCATTGAAGATAGGAGCCTATGAGTACATGAGAAAATGAAGTCCATCATGACCTTATCTCTGCAGCAGTTAAACCACAACACAACAAAAAAAACCTGCAGATAAATGCTTCACTGTTCCAGAAGTGGTGAAATCATGGACATTTTCCTCTTCAGGATGAGTACTATCCAAGTTTCCCATACTGCACATAGATGAAAATGTAATAGGTAGTAAAAATGGAAACACATAGCACAGATTTTGATTGTCTAGAACTTAAATGATGGTTCTGATAGGGTTGAGTGTTTGTGGGTAAGACTTAGAGGGAAGGCCAACAAGGCAGATATCCTTGTGGGACTCTGTTACAGACAAGCTAACCAGGATGAAGAGGCAGAAGAAATACTCTATAAGCAGCTGGGAGAAGTCTCACAATAACTAGGCCTTGTTCTCATGGGGAAATCCAACTCAGCAGATGTCTGCTGGAAATAAAACACAGCAGAGATGAAATAGTCCAGAATGTCCTGGAGTGTGTAGAAGATACAATCTTGATAGATCTGGTGAGGCAGCCGGGTAGGGAACGCACTGGCTAGACCCAGGGTTTGTGAACACAGAAGGACTGTTGGGTGATGTGAGGGTTGGAGGCCATCTGGGGCACAGCTATCACAAAATTATTACGTTCTCAGTTCTCAAAATAAGGAAAGTGGCCAGCAGAACTGCTGCCTTGGACTTTCAGAAGGCAGACTTTAGCCTGTATAAGAGACTGGTTGAAGAGCAGTCCTGAAGAAGAAGCCCAGGAAAGCTGGACATTCTTCAAGAAGGAAATCTTAAAGGCTCAGGAGCAGACTGTCCCCATGGGCCAAAAGACAAGATGGTGGGGAAGAAGACCAGCCTGACTGGACAAAAAGCTTTGGTTGGAACTGAGGAAAAAAAATTAGACTTTATGACCTTTGGAAGAAGGGGCAGGCAACTCAGGAGGACTACAAGGATGTTATGAGTTTCTGTAAGGAGAAAGTTAGAAGAGGCAAAGTCCAGGTACACCTTAAGTTGGAGATTTTGAAATGTAAGTAACTTTGTGTTGAAAAAGAAGTTAAAAACGTTCAGAGAAGAAGCATTATCAACAGAAAATATGTTCCTTGATCCAACAAAAGCATTTCGCGTTGCTGATCTGTGAAGATTTTTAAAAAATGTGGTTTTCTTT
Organism: Phylloscopus trochilus trochilus; assembly: GCA_016584745.2. Taxonomy (NCBI): domain Eukaryota; kingdom Metazoa; phylum Chordata; class Aves; order Passeriformes; family Phylloscopidae; genus Phylloscopus; species Phylloscopus trochilus. Next base: position 19,338,462 of record WQNJ02000084.1, on the reverse strand, counting down.
CCTTTGAAAAAGAAATTATGTTGAAAGATTATAACCTCTGACAGCTAAATAAAAATGCTCCCTTGCTACTCTATTAGATCCTGAAAAGTCCCCCCAAAAGATCTATTTAACTGACAATTTCTCAGATTTCAGTACAAATAAATACAATACAGACATTTTGCTGGATTGTCTGTGAGAAAGTGCCTTTATTAGGAAACACAGTGGTCCTGCAATCCCTTCTTCACACATGTATAACAGCAGAGGCTTCCTATTGCATGACTGAAACCACCCAAGCAAAGCTCTCCCTGCTTCACTTCCAATTCACATAATAAACCCAACATTTAGCCTTGAAATATTGGCTGTTTCCTCAAAGATACTGAGATATGGAAAAGTACAGGAAATGCACGTGTTCTGTCTCATGTGGATGGCCACCTGATGGCCACAGACTTTGGTGGAAATGCCACTGTCCAAAGTTTGCAGATACTTCTCTCAGATTTTGCACTGGAAGGCTTGGTTAAGGTCTTTGGTGCATTACATTGAAAAACTGACTATTTTTCTTTTTTTGCTCGGAAATGCTACACATTCCATTCCACCGTGGTATTTGTAGTATGTCATGAACTTTAACAAGACAGACGGAACTCAGTCAGCCAGATTTCACAACTGCTCCTTGGGTTTATGTTTGTTTATTTTAATCTCCATTGTGTCTGAAATCTGCCCTCAACAAAACAAAGCACTTTGATCAAGCCAAGCCTTAAAAAAAAAACCCCACAACAACAAAAACCTGGCACAGAAATATTCTTATGCTATTGGTGATTAATATGTATACAGTGTTAGTTTAGTGCCATCAAGTGACCAAAAATATGAAACAGCACTCCTATTATTTTCCAGGGGTTTTTTTTGTTTTGTTTTGTTATTAATCTAAAAAATGCTGATATGTTACCCTTTTGATATAAGCACAGGCAAATAGCTTTACAAGCAGTTTATAATCTATATCTAGGGCATTTCAAGAATGAAATTTTCAAGTAAGAATTCTAAAATTAGTTTCAAAATTTCCTCGACACATTGATACATCAAGGTCTCCTCTGTTTTCACAGTTTATGAGGTTTGAAGTACTTCACTCACCTCTGGCTGAAATCTTTGCTGTATAGAACTCAATAGGAGATCTCTCCAAGGTGAAAACTCATAACAGTTTTTATTGTGTGGTAGTATCCAGCTGCTTGGATAGAGGGTTTTTTAATGATAGACATCATAAATTGTGCATATCAATCTTTATTTTGTTTTTGTTTTCCGAAATGCACTAGCTATCTCTGTCAGGAACAAGAATCTTAAATGGATTGAAATGGATGCACCAAGAAAAATGTTTACCTTTTAGTATGTCCACTTATTATATGATCAAACTTTGCATAAAAAGCACAGGCAATGTAAATTTCTAAGAAAATATTTCTGGAAAATATTTTTCCAGATTTTTGTTTGTTTTGTAAATAAATTTCAAACACTCATTAATGTAGTAGATGAATACGTATTAAGTTTCTGGTATATTCGGATGGAAACAATCTCAGAAGCATCAATCTGAGCTGGAGTGAGTCTGTTTTCTCCTGGGTCTATCACACTGATTTCCCACCAGAAGACAGGGACGTGTATCAGCCACCAGGTAAACTTAATGCCTAGAACTGGCAGAAAAGCAATGCAAACACTTTACTAAACTCGCTAGAGAGTGAAGAGAGAGGTTGGCAGAGCTTCTACAGACAGGACAGTAAATAGAAGTGTTTTAGAAGTCCCAGCTCATGCCTTGGTGTGCAATAAACAAACTTCAAGGTTACTGGTCTGTCAGGGCTTGCTGTGGTTGAGAGCAGAGCAAAATATCACTGCAAATCATATTTGTTACCTGGTAGTCCCAATAGCAGAAATAACACCCCAGGTGATTTTGTAAAAGCATTTTCTTGATAGTTTGTTATATCTCCTCCTTTACAAATTAATTCCTGTATCAACTGTAGACAGTTGGCACTCATGGTTACAGCTTCTGGTGAAATATAAGGAAGAACAAACCTTTATGGTGTTGCTATTTCACAAGACCCTGTGGTTTATAGTTAGAAAAACCCTGCAAGAAATGAAAGTTCTGCATGTATCCCCTAGTTTTTAAAGTGCTTTCATGTGTTGGGTGATAGTGTCCTAAGTTCAGGAGAGCTGTGTAATCAGTATTCATATATTTAGACACTGCAGCATATTTAAATCTGTGATTACTTCCTGTCAATTCATGGTTTGTTTCTGACTTTCCTATGAAATTATAAAAAATTATAAATTAAAAGCTATTTCCTTCTTAATAGACTTCCTATATATCTCTAGGAAAAGGTGAGAGAAAAAAATTGTTTAATATCTGAGGACAGTGACAGGAGCACAGAGAACAGCACAGACCAGAGAAACACCTGTTGAAAAGACATATGCATTTGCTGGCAAAAAATGAAAACCATTTTTTAAAATAAAAATTTCTTTAAACATCACTCCTAAATGACAAGTTTCAAATTGTGGAAAGGTTTCAGTACTGTGATTGATTGAGAAGCACTGGTCAGAGTAGAGAAAAACTTGAATGTCAATCAAATTCTGTCAGTAATTGACTAGTAGTATCTTACCCTGTCCATCACAACATTTCCTTTTAGTAATGGCATTTGGTTATGCTCTCATCACTTAATTTAGACTTCTGGAGTCTTGCTGGTTTCCTTGACTTTCTTATCATCCAGGTGCCATCATCAGTGACTAATGCAGTTTTACTGCTGTAATAACAATTATGTCATGGGCCACAATTTCCTGTCACATATTGTACAAATGCAACCAAGAGATGCTCCTTCTTGCAAAGAAATAACTTTCTTCTTACATAAAGAGGTAACAAATCCTAACAAGTCCTTATATGAAGGAAAATAACCAGAGTCAAACATGTACAACTGGCTAAAAGAATTCAGCCACAGATAGGACATAGAAATGGTGATCCATATGGTGATGAAAAACGATACTCTTGTATTTTTTTCTTCTGTTCCCATCTTCCCAAGCCCCCACAGCCCATTGCTTAAGTTGTCAACCAGACTGCTGTATCCTTTAATGCCTTACCATTATAGATGCTTAGCATACATGCTTCCTTTGAAGCATGTATTTCAGGTTCAAAATCTCAGAGGAAGAGTAGGTGTCTTTTGCTTTAGACCTCTAAAAATTTGGGGTACTTGAAGTATGTCCTTGAAGCATCAAAAGTCTTTAATCTTTACCATCCAAGAGCGATAAGCCAAATGCTCCTTCATTGTGTAAACCATCTTTCCAATATCTTTTTAAAAGAAGCTATAAGGTAACTTGAACTTCTTACATTAATGGTCTTTTGCTTTAGGAATTTCAAAAAAAATATAAGTATCAGAAGGCCTACAGCATGAGGAGCTGTTCAATTTATTTTCTGCTTATTGCTGAGTGATGTAGTCCTAAGTAGTTTCTCACATCCTATTCTGTTCCAATTCTTTGAACAGAAGGCTATTGAAGTCAAGCTATTATAATGAGGCAGCAATATCAAATACTGAATTTTTCTCTTTCATATCCTACCAAGTGGGAATTCTAAATGTGATTCTGTAAAAATTACCATATGCTTATGAGTACTGAGCAGAAGCTCTAGCTTGGTTTTGGAAATTTTTCAGAACACACAGAACCCCAGAATTTCACCTCTGCTCCTCTTAAAATGCAAAAGACTGCTTTTCCTCTCTCTTCCTTGAACCAGTCAGCTGATAGCAGATATGTTTCCACCACAATTAAAAGCACAACTTACAAAACAGCTATATGAGCAGTGTGCTTCATGTCCAGGGAACTTTCCCTCCACAGTGCTGTCTGGTGTCCAGCCTGTCCAGCCATGTTTGATTCCTATGAGATCAGCACGGTCACAGAGATTTTGAAATGCTGAAAACGTGCTAAAATTATTCCTGCATGTGTGTGGCATATGGCAATAGGTAAGTTTAATCTTTAGGGCAAATGTGGGGTTGCTCTTAACAAATAATGCAGACATTGCTCACTTTACTCAGCTGTAGCAGCTGTGCCTTAAAATTGAACGTGCAATTTAAGACAGTCATCTGGACTTTCTCCAGAGTGAGCAGAGATCCTACAGGAAGCAATCCATTCCCCTTGGATGTGATGTCCATGGTAAGAACACTGATTTGCCCATCTCTCTCCATGATGCTGTCTTGGGTTATGGAACCAAAAATGTGTATTCTATTTCATTTGTTAAAAGCAGCTGCGGAGATGTTTTTCTTTATCTCTTGTAACTCTCGGTGGAGGGGGGCAGGTGCCTTCTGATAATGGGCCAGCTGTTAAAACCAGGTGGGGCAGTGTTTCTTATCTCTTTCACCACCTGTCCTCCCTCCGGGGGGATATCTTCTGCTAATGGGCCATTAAGGCTCACCAATGACATGACACATTCCATCATCCCATTGGGAGATGCTCCACCCAGTAGGGGGGAGCCAACCATTCCTACCTAGATAAAAACTGAGACGTAGGAACACAGGTATCTGGTTCCACCAGATTCCCGGAGGAAGACTGGACCCCTTCTCACCATCACTGGACCCTTTTCTACAGGATCATCTCTGCCCCAACAGAACCACATCTGCCAGTCCAGGAAGACCTCCTTTTGGACTGCTTCCAACACCCTGACCAACAGGGTGTCAGGTTGTAGCCCTGACTCTGTCAGGGTTTTCCAAAATTGTTGTTTGTTTGCTTGTTTGTTTGGTTTGGTTTATTTTCTACTACATTTGTATTGTTAATATTCCTAGTAAAGAACTGTTATTCCTATTCTCAAATCTTTGCCTGAAAGCCCTTAATTGCAAAATTATAATTTGGAGGGGGTGAGGGGTTCACATTCTCCATTCCAAGGGAAACTCCAGCTTTCCCTGGCAGATACCTGTCTTTCCAAACTAAGACAGACGCACCGTAGAAGCATAGAAGACTACCTTAGACTAAAGGCTTAACTTGCATATTTGGCTAAATTTAGATGAGAAGAATCCATCCTTTGTGCTTCAAATGCAGGTATTTCCTGAAGAAATTCTGTTCTAAACAACAGTTCTGAATAGAAGTGCTGTTTTTATTAATTTGTCACTTCTCCAGCTGCTATAAATATAAATATATAACTCTATTGACTGGTGACAGAGGAGAAAGCATTTTTCACTTAAAAAAAAATCCAGTCTTACATTCAGAAATATAGTCATAGGACTTCTCTATTATACATCATACAAAGCATGCCGAGTTTTCTAGATGAGAAAGAAGAAGGAAAGGCCTTTATATATTTGCTGTATGTTCTTTGATATATGAAAACCAGTCTAATTTGTTTATGCAGGCCTTAGCTGTGCTGATCCTGGATCTCCCCAGTTGATCACAAGTCTTAGCTGTTAGATAGGACTTATGATAACTTAGGTTTGCTCTTTAATCTTTTCTGGATTAGGCAAAGTGGGATAAAGTCAACCAAAACACAAGAATATATGTCAAAGAAATAATACATTCATATGCAAGTCTGAAAATTAATCTAAATTATACATTTTTTTCCTGATTTAAAACGGAAGCATGAATATTATTCTGTCACAGCTATTCTTTGCAGCAAGAATGCTTTTGGACACAGAGTCGAAGTAGCTACTAGATACATGGCCTAACATCTGGGACTATTACCTATGAAAAAGTATAGGCATTCAAAATATTCTTCACTGAAACATTTTAAGAGTTTTAAAGGCCAACTATGTAAGCAAATTAAACAGTTTAGTTCTGCATCTCAGTTCTTCTGCTTTATTTTCCCTGCCCTACATCCAAGAAAAAACACTCTCTGCCAGAACTCTGAACCCTTAGACCAAAAAAAAAGAGAGACTTGTGATTTTGCCATTTACAGAGTGGGATTCATCCCACAAAACATCCCTTTGGGTTTTATGCACCTATACTCTTAAACATCTAGTCATATGCACTTGCTCATGATGGAAGGAATAAAACAATGTATTCATCAGCTAACTAGTTCTGCCAACAACTTAACTGTGCCCATTCAAAAAGAAGGAAAACCCAATGATACTATTAGTTACTTTTTAAATTACTTTTAAGTGATATGTTATAGTGGTGGATAAAATAGAAACTGGTACTTAATCTGTAAGGTTTATTATTTTTGCATAGAATTTCTGTTCTTAAGAGATGCTCTTCTCCTTCTCTGAGCCTTTCAGGTTTTGTCTCACCACCACTATACATGTTTATTTTCATTACTATGATACAAAATACAGCTCCATTGTCCTGTGGATTATATGTAACAAACTTACTAAAAGGCCTTTCCTCAAAACACCAGCGATACTGAAAAATGACTCAAGGGCTCATCCATTTTTCAAATGAACATTTGTGGCACCACATTTAGCAGCTCTACAGCAGAGCAGAGTGACTCATGAATCTAATGACATGAAGTACGTATGGGTGTTGGAGGGGAGCCAAGTCATCTGCTCCACAAAGTAGCTGGAGCACTGAAGGAATGTGGGAGTATCTTACTTGATGAACACATTCGGCTGTTTTTTCCATATAGTTCACATGTTCCAAATCTGTTTTAATAGAGTAAATATATTCTTTTCTGTTACAAATTTGTCTCTGATCTTTAAAATTTACATGCTTTTAAGGAGACTAAATTAGTATTATTTTATTTGGCAGCAATGCAGATGTATAAAAGTGTACCTGATTATTTCCGGATTGCCATGCACTCTGCCCTGTTTTATGAGTCCTCTTCAGGAACTCATAAAGGGATCTGCAGACAAAGTTTGGTACATGCAGTGTGTATGTGGATTTTCAGGGGTTGAAAATCCAGCCCTCAAATTCTGCAAAGATTAACCCACGAAAAAGAGCTGTTAGTAATGTTAGCAAAGGAGTATAGAGACCTAAAGGAGATGTAATCCTTCAAGGAGTACCAAAACCAAACCAATTTATAATCAAGTCCTGTATTTCAGAATGGGTGGGGTTCAGAAGGATTTCACTGGAAACACTTATTTTACATAAAATCTTCAATTTAAATTGACATGTAAAATAATTGTACAAGTTTCTGTCATCCTTGCCTTCACAATTTGACGTACAGAACATCTTTAAATGTAGACACTTTAAATCTGCCTCTAGGATTATTCTTTTCTCCATGGAAAACGGTGAATTATACATTTGTTTATTGATAAAAATTGGCTTAATTAAAATTGATTTTAAATCAAACACACACAGTGTACACATATAAATTGACTTACAACTAGCTCAAAAAATCTTGGCAGAATTTAGTACAAGAAAGACGATTACAAACTAGTTTAAATGTGTTCAGAATGGAGCTGGCAATTCTATCATGAGGGTAAACTTTACGTGATTGTTTTTAATCTAGTGGAGTTTCTGCATGTACCTCCAGGTTGTCACTCAGATCGGGGCAACAGATAAGCCATGACACATCTAATTGCTGTTGATTTTGTTATCGTTACTGCGGTAGAAGCAAGATGTACCAGTTAAGGATTTATTTATTATTCTAGGTTCTGAGTACACACAGAGTGAAAAAACTGTGTGTGTGTCACAGAAAGCTCAGGCCAGTGTTTCCCTTGCAGATGCTAGTCTGTCCTAAACTTCTCCTGAAAACAAAACTGTTCATTCATATCTTTCAAAAAATGCTTTCTTTACAAAAATGCAAACTCAAATGGTTTAAATGTCATTGTAATGAGTGGTAACAACGATGTGTTTTTCCCCATGAAAAAAATGTATTTCTGTTTTCTGACTAGTTCAACTAACAATAAGCTAAAGTACTCTTTACTAGTTTTGCCTTTGGTTAGTGTATCATAGGTTGGCTATTCACATATCTTTCAGAATAAATATATTATTGGATGAAACCTTGAACTACAGTCAGGAGTCTTTTATACTCCCAACAGGAACTCCACCAGGGGCTTCAACACTTGAGGTTAAGCCTACTCTGAACATGTTTAAAAATGCTCCATAGAATAGAATGGATTGACAAGAAACACTTGAGCATTGTATTTAATGAAGCTTTTTAGATACGTGAAAGGCAAAGCTTAAGTCGTTAAATACTATGGCAAATATCTGCCAGAAGCAAAAAATGAAAAAAAAAAAAATTATAAACAACTCAGAATATCTGAAGTCAAATACCAGGGATCCAGTGAGCCTATGGAAAAAATACAGGCTTAATAGCACCCCAGAGATATGGTAGCACATCATGAGTGATAGCTGTATATTAGAATGCTAGGAAAAATGGTAAATCAGGGGATGATTATTCAATGTGTATTGAATTCAGGAAGAGACAAAAGATACTGCTCCTGGTGAAAATTAAAAGGAGGAAGCAAAATTACATTATGATTCAGGTCTATTTTTCATAACAGACTACAGCTGTATTCAAAAAGAGGAAGTTGGTGTTTTTCTGATGTATTCTGAGCAACTAATGAAGATATTCAAGAAGCTTACCCATGAGATAACAATGGATTTCAATCATTAGAATACCAGTTTGAAGAACAATATGGAAGTTCTTGTAGTATTTTAGGGATGAACTTTGACTTGAAAGTACAGAGGAAGTTACAGGAGGCATTACCAAGTGGAATTGCATGACAAGTAGAAAGAAGCTCACTTTGGTTTTAAAGGCAGAAAGTAAAATGAGTGAAAGTGATCATGACACATTTGACCAAAACAGACTTCCCTACTCTGCAAAAAAGAGGAAGAAAAAGCATGTCAGCACTGCCAACTATGGATTGCATTGTTATGTAGAAATAGTTAAGCTAGCTTTAATCAAGCTAGTCTAGGTACTAGAAGCAGGCTCATCATAACAGCATGCCATTCTATATGAGTTAATTAACCTCCTTTCTGTACAGTCTAGGCCTGAGCTCAGTCATTTAAAGCTAACCTAGATTTTCTACAGAGAACAATAGACTCATTTTTAATTAAACATACAATAGCAAGATATCTTGATGTGAACAAAAGGAAGGAAAGGAAGCTTAAGTAGACTGTGCTAACATCACATTAAAAGCACTTCAAGGACTTGAAGAAAGAAGTCACAATAAGGGGACATAACTGAAGGGTAATGTAAAAGAATATGAATAAAAGAATAAAATTACAAAGCCTACAGTACAAAATGAATGACAGGTAAAAAGGAGTATAAAATGCAACAAGAAAATGTTCTAGAAATTCATTAGAAGTGCCCAGATACGCAGTTAAATTTATCTTACTATAGAGTAAGATAGGATTCTTTAAAGAAGGAATGAGTTAAAAACTATGTAACTTTTATACAATCAAGTTAACACGGCCTAAAGAAACGTACTTAGTAATATAGCAAAAAAATCTCTGAATTGGTATAAGACTATATAGGTTTAAAGAGACAAGAAATGGATAAAATGCATCTATCTAAGGAAAGCTGGTCTAAAGCAATGCAGATTTATTTTGATAGGAATAATCTAGAATAAATTTCACGATTGAGAAGTTACCATAAGGTTGTCAGGAACAGATGCTCTCACACTACTCTAATGGCCTTTTTTACAATCAATTTCACTGATTCAGTAGAAAAAGAGAAACAGTAAGTATCACAGATCTTGAGTTTAGAATAATTTAGACGCTGTCCCATGACAGTTTCACTGAAACAAAAAGCAAAAGAAACATAATTTTCATGAAAGCACCAAGCAATTGGCATGCTGCCTACAGAAATCAAACTTGGAGAGACCTGCAATGAGAACCCATAAGGATCTCATTTCAGTTCTATTTAGTTGTCATTTCAGTTCTATTCAGTCTTTTCATTAGTGATTTGCAAGATGCAACAGAATATAGATATATTAAAAAACCTGGTTGTCACCAATGTGAGAGCTAGAAGACAGTGTCAAATTTCAAAACTATTTTCTTAACTAGGATAAATGTCTAAAGTTAGCAAGATGAAATCATCATGGCTAAGACAAAATATTATACCTGAGAAGAACATACAAATATAGGAGAAAAAGTGGAGAACTAGATGGTATTATGTTAGAATCAGTTCTGAGCAGAAATTTCTGTCACAATAAGCCAAGCAAATTCTTACTGGGATGTATTTATGAATGTTCCTCTCTTGTGTTACACATGGGACATAATTGCTGCACTCTAGATGGTGTTGATGCCTTATATCCCTAAGATAAAGGCAAAAGTCATACTGGAAAGAAGGTAGAGTCAATCTGGAAGAGTAAATAATTTATGAGTGTAGTCTGTTGTCTGGGTCTTTGCTGTTCTCCTCTGTCTCTTTAAGGAGTTTTCTAAAGTTTCATTTTTAGCCTTCTGTGTTTACCTTTTGCAATGGAGCCAGATACAATTTTACATAAACAATCTTTTGTTATTGTAACAGCAAAAACCCAGACAACAGTAGTCTATAAGAAAAGTGAAAAAAATGTTTAGTCCATGAGAGGATGATATACATATCCTCATATATAAACAATTATATGAATAAGTATATATTTATACAAAAATATTTATTAAAACATATGTGAGGCACATTAATACTGTTCACCTTCAAGTGCTGCATCCAGCTCTGGGGTCCTCAACACAGGAAGGATATGAACCTGCTGGAGCAAGTCCAGAGGAGGCCACCAAGATTATTAGAGGAATGGAGCACCTCTGCTCTGAGGAAAGGCTGAGAGAGTTTGGATTCTTCAGCCTGGAAAAGAGAAGGCTTCAGGGTGACCTAATTGTGTTCTTTCAATACCTGAATGGAGCCTACAAGAAAGACGGAGAGAGACTATTTACAAGAGCATGTAGCGACAAGGACAAGGGGTAATGGTACCAAAAATAAAAGAGAGGAAATTTAGATTAGACATTAGGAAGAAATTCTTTACTGTGAACTGGAACAGGTTACCCCATCCCTGGAAGTGTTTGAGGCCAGGCTGGATGGAGCCCTGAGCCATCTGGTCTAGTGGAAGGTGTCCATGCCTACAGCGGGGGGTGTCGGAACTAGAAGATTTTTAAGGTCCATTTCAACCCAAGCCTTTCCATGATTCTGGGATTCCATGATTTACACTGGAAGTATGACAAGGAATGCACCAAAGAAAAATCAGGTTGGCTATTGGACAAATATATATCCACAGATGCTGTTAGAAGTTTGTACAAGCTACATGCAAACATTGCAGATTTTCTTCAAACAGGTGTTTTTACCTATTGATTAGAGAAATAGCTCATGCAGATGATAAAAGTAGTTTTCAAACTGTGATCTGTTGCCTCCTTAGATTCTGTGAAGTACTGCTAAAGAGGACCCTGGAAGACAATTAGCCAAAGTAAATCTGCCTTCTGTAAATACAACAGTTCTCACAGTTATGCCCACAAATTGAAAATATTTGAGTAACACTGATCAACATATACCTGAATCCACCTCAGTGCAGAGAGTACGTCAGACAACCTCTTGAGGTCTAGAAGCCTGTAATTCTTTTAATTCCTATGTGAAAAATTACATCCTCTCCATGAATCCACTTTTCTAACTCATAAATATGCAAAAAGCAGCATTTTTTTCTACTGCACAAGAGATCGTGTCTGTAAACACACATTAAATGATTCAGATACGGTGGTAGTTCTATGAATCGAAGGGGTTTTATACGAAGAGATTTTATTTAACTCCTCTTTCCAATAGAGGTCTTTCTAGGCAATGATAGGTGTTGAACAAACGGCATGAAGCTGAGTCAGGGGAGGTTTAGTTTGAATATGAGGAAAAGGTTTTTCAGCCGGGGGGTGGTTGGGCAGTGGAACAGGCTCCCAAGGAAGTGGTCACAGCCGCACGCCTGACAGAGCTCAAGAAGCGTTTGGACAATGCTCTCAGGCACATGGTGCGACTCTTGGGGCTGTCCTGGGCAGGGCAGGATGTTGGATAACCCCGATGGATTCCTTCCAAACCCGCATATTCTGTGATTCTAGGCTTTGAACACACCTCCTGGCCGGACAGCTGCTGTCACGCGCATTACGGGCACAATGATCTCACTGCAGTGGCACTACATTTAAAACTTTTATTTTAATCCACGTAACGAAGCTGTTTCGCAATGTAATACAGCGTGAGCTTCCCTCCGTGCGCGCCGCGGAGGCCCCGAAGGGCCGCAGAGACACCGCAGCCCGGGCGAGGGCGCAGAGCCCTCCGTGCGGACTGACTCCATTTCCCCGGCCTTTTCCCGGGGCCACCTTCCCCCGCCTCTCCGGCGCTACAAACGGGGCGGGCCGGGCTCGCCAGCCCGGCTGCGGCCGCGGCCGGCCCGCTCTCCCCGCCTCCCTGAGGCGCGGCCTGGCCCGGTCCGGCCTGCTGTGGCGGCGGCACCGGCAGCTCGGCCGGGCGGCTCCATGGCTTTCATCCGCAGGCGGCGGCTGGAGCGGGAGCTGTACTCCAAGGAGAGGTGAGCGGCACTGCCCCGCCGGCCCCGGCCGCCCCCGCTCGGCCCCGGCCCTGCGGAGGGCCCGGCGGAGCTGCGGGGCCTCCGGAGAGGCCGCGGCGCAGCGGCGGGAGGAGAGCCCGGGCGGGCGCTGTGCTGCCCTTGCTGTTGTTACTGATGAGATCAGGTGGCTGATGGTTCCCCTGAGTTAAGGCTGAAAAGGGTAGGGAAAGGACCTGGGAAAACAGGAATGCTGCTTGCCTTGAGTAAACTGCATGAAAAATAGCGTATTGTAGATTTTTGTTTACTAGTTTGTTGTCAGTTTTGCTTGTGGCATGGAGCTGTGCTTCAGTGTAGTTTGTTGGGATTTTTTTTCCTTTTTTCCCCCGAACATTATAGTCAGTATACTGTCAGCCCTTAAATTACAGATTCTGTGTTGTCTCTTTAAAGTGTTAAAATCAATTAGCCCGTTCCTGCTTGCTGAATGTAATCTTTGTTTTGTTTCTGAACGTACAACAAAGGCTTATCACACATGCTTGAGTGTATCCTGAATTTACTCTCTTATTTTTAGGTAGTGTCCCACTTTCTTTTGCCTGGCTTAGCTGTAGCTGTCCTGTCAAAAAGTTTCAAAATCTTTTGCAAGCTTAACATTTCCACATAGGAAATTTCTGCGAGAGCAGTAGGTCGGCATGGGTCACACAGCAGAAGGACACCACCATCTTTGGGGGGATCAGGGGTCTGCAGTTGTCTCCTGCTGTTGGAGTCCAGTGCAAATTCCTGGTGCAGGTCTCTGCTGGTTACACAGCGCTGTTTATTGTTGATGAGAAAACCACATGATGAAGAGCTGGACTCACTCTGTCCATATAAATTCTGATTCATAGCTGTACAGCCCATGAAGCTACCACATCCTCTGAAGTGGTTTGTTTTTTGTTTTTTTTTTTAAGTACAGATGTGTTCTGAATCACGTTTTGTCTTCTTGTACATGTTGTTGCTTTGGGGGGCTGCTGTGGTTCCAATTGTGTGAAAGGAGCTGCAGGAAGAAAGGACAAACTTCTGGTGTAGAAGGAAAAGAGAAGTATTTTTAATTGTAAAGTAAAGCATCTTGTAGGAAAAGCAAGTAAAATGACTGTGTTAGATGTATTTTGGATGTAATATAAATAATCTTTTTTTTTTGGAAGGTGAGAGAAAAAGGCCAAAAGTGAGACTTGTCCCAAAGAACCCACGTGGGATCTAAATCTCTTTTAAAAAGCCCTGAGAACAAACTCAGCATATCAGTGTCAGCATTACTGATCTACAATTATTGATGAGAACTTTTTTCTTTGCTCATACTTGAAAACATATCAAGGTCTTATTATTTGAGCTTGTAATTTCAGCACTTCATGAAAGATAGTCTTGTTCTCATTTGCGCTGGCAGCTTTTCCTATATCTGCCCATGTCTTTGTTTCTTCCTCTTGCCTAATAATTGAAAAGTATAAAATCTAAGTAAATTTATATGTTTTGTACCCTATATCAGGTCCCTCCCTCTCCCTCTTTTCCTGTGCTTTTCTCAGTTAGGAAATTTTAAAAGCATTTACGTGATTGAAAATATTTTGAGTTTAGAAATATCAGATCAGAAACACTGTATTTTTATTGCCTGCTGTCTTTATAGTTCTACCTTAAACCACCAAAAAAACAGTTTGCTATGACTTAATTGAAGGGACAGGTTCTGAGAATTTTTTTACCTAGGTGCTGAGTACCAACTTCTGCATGAAAGCTTTGCTTGATCTTTGTATCCTTGATGTAGATATTTCCTAGTGAAATGACCAAGGTGTTTTAAATTTTTTTTGGCAACTGCATTTGATGTGTGTTTTTTGGGGATTTGTTGTTATTTTTCGGGGGTTTTGTTAATTGTACATTGCTTTCCACTAAACTTTAAGCCATAGAAGTTCCAGTTAAGAGTACTGTGAAACTTGGTAAGTAAGAAGTTAATCTTCTTATGCAGTTGCTTTGGAGGGAAGGAGGATCAGATTAGTTTTAAGTGATCTGGAAAAAAAATATTTCTTCTTAACTAATTAGTCCACTTTAATATCTAGTTACATAAACCTTTTTTCCAGCTATATGCCATTTTCTAGTAGAGAAAAATGAAATGTCCTATATGCAGGATAGTTTATTTAATCCCTAAAATATTCATCCTTCATGAACAATCCTTTTTTACAAACAATTTTAGTTACAAAACATCAAATTAGATGATGTGGTGCTTGGCTCAGGTCATTGCTTTCTTTATAAATCGATTTCTCACTTCTGCTGGCAGGGTGCCCAAATGCAGGGAAGTGTAAACACTTGATAAAGGGGCTCTGCATTACGGTGCTGCTGGTTTGTCTTGCACCCTGCTTGGCTTCCTGTGTGAAGGGTTCATCTCTTCTGCTGGAAACATCACTCACATGAACCAGCCTGCTGGCAGCATGTAGGTGCTGCAGGTGGATCTTTGGTGTGATGGTTGCTTGGGCATTGAATTTACATATATGTATATATATATATACATATATATATATATATAATTTTTTTTAATCAGTAGCCTTATCTTACTCTCTTGAGACAAAATATGCCTAGTGAAGGCTTTTATTCATTAAACATTAGCAAATGAGTGCTACAGCTGGCCTATAAATAATTTGTTCTTATTGGGAGAAGATTTAGTTTTAGAGTTGGTTTTGCATAGCCGTGTGCTGCTGCTAGATTGAGCTGCCCTGTTTTTTTCATCCTTGACAATTTCCCTCTGTTATCAGGATTGTACTTCCAGTTTCAGGTCAAGTGATTGTGCAAGGTGTGTTGGATCAGCCACTTGAAGCCCAAGTAGATTTCTGGCATGTGCTTTTCTGATGAAAGGATGAAAGTAGTAAGACTTCAGTCACAGATTATGAATTTAAACCAGGATAAATGGTTACCTTTCTTGGGTGGTATAAACAGGATTTTGCCAAGGCACTGGTCCCTGCATCGTCATTCCTGTGTCCAGTTTGAGTAAGTCCAGTGCTTCAGCTGGTAGGTGAAATTGGTATATAAAATAAACTGTGGACTTGTTTTATTTTCCTTTTCCAACCCCCAGATGTTGTTGGATGTTGGAGTCGTTTTCAAACTGAAGTATAGAGGGACATGCACATCAAGCATAGTAATAGTAAAATTCTCAAATAGACTAGACCTGATGCAACACACTTTTGTTCAGAGGGTATTTTGTAGCATCTTGGCAGGATTTATAAACCCCAGGTTATAGTTTGTAAAGGGTGCTTGGCTTCTTGGCTGCATACTCAGAACAATGCTAGGAATGTTTGGATGCCTTTGAGTTCCCAATCCTTGTGTACTGGGAATGACATATGAGCTGAAGTTTTGCAAATGATTTCTTGATACTTAGTGCCGGGTTTTCTTATGTGTCTTGGGTGTGTTCTTGACTCATATTCCTCGGACCTTTTCTGAGTGGCAATTATATGGTAGCTCTTTGAAAAAGGAAGTGAGTTCTGTTTTTCTTGGCAAGATGGTTTTCTTTTTTCTACCTGGAGCTGCTTCTTGAAGGAATACTGATTCCCTTCACAAGAAGATACCTTCCAGCTGACTGGCATGTTAGTTTTTCAGTTATTCTTAATATAATCTTTCTGGGACTATATGAAGACAAGAATTTGAAATAGGTCTTCAAGCAAAATTATGTTGACATGCTTTAATTTACCTCTCCCCTTAAGTCTAGGTGCTTACCTTTTAAGTTCAAACAGCTCCTCAGAGACTGTTAAAAGATCAACTCTTTACTCCACCAGGTTCTGTATACTTTCAACGCTGTGTGGGGCTTGAAGATGTTCCAGTACAAAAGCTCTTAAAGCCTTCATTAAAGTTGTCTGGGGGGGATATAGAGATGTGTGTGCCTGCACGGTACAAATCATCCATTGCTGCAGCTCCTACCACCCCCAACATATACTCTCAGACAGACTGAGGCTGAAAATCTTTCCATTTTGGATCTGGGAAACTCCTTGTGTTATTTAAGTTGAGGGTGTTGGTTTTTTCCAGCTGTGTGAGTTGTTAAAAGAAAAGATATTCCCTTATCTACCATGTTCTTCCTTCTCTCTCCAAGCTGCGGCTGTTGATTTTTGAATGTAGAGCTTGCATTAAACCTGAGATGTAACAGTGTGCCTTTCCACCCACTCTAAAGCTCAAGGCTTTGTCACAGTGGCAGTGGTGGCTACCAATTTATTTTACCCTGGAAAGTGAAATTGCCTCTTTCCCAACATCTCTTGACAGCAGAGCTGCCGTGGGGGTTTGCTACATTCCAAGGGTGAAGTCTTGTTCCTGACCACCTTGTTCTTGTTCCTTACCCCTTCACACATGGTACTGTTCTGGTATTCCATGTACCCTTCCATGTGCAAAACTGTCCTGGAAAACTCCACATCTCTGAATAGAAGCTTGCATTATGGGATGTCTGCTAATGTGACAATTTTAAAGTCAAAATTGGCTGATCTCCACAACTGGAAGTAGTTTTTGAGGTGCTATAAGTATGTGGGACTGGCAAAGTTACTGAAGCTGCTTCTTTTTTTTTTCCTTCAAGATCCATTTTTCAAATATTACACATAATAAGAAAATACAGCCATCTAGGAAGCTATATAATAGCTATGAAATTACAGGTTTTATAAAATTATAAAACTTCTCTGAAGATTTGTTTGCTGTTGGTCATTGAGGATGAAGACTGGACTGTTAAGAGGCTATAGTATAAGGCATTGAACATCTTGCAGACTCTAAACCCTTATAGCTACTTCCATGGGGTTTGAACTTTTTTTGAAAATCTTGTCTAATTTGTCTCCGTCATTTTCAGAATAACATATTGGGGGTTTTTTTGGATAGCCTAGTATGTCAAGTTCATTGTACAAGAAAAAAAAAAAGGTCAGTGATCCCTGAAGACATGCCTGTGGCTTACTGACTTCATCAGTGTGTTGCAAACCATTAAATAGCATTGTGACCACAATGTCTGTGGGCATAGACCTGTCTTTATTAGGACACAAGCATAAAAATATCCTGTAATAAGCTTTAAGGTGTGAGTTTTATTGCTGGATTTCAAAGGATTTTGTGTCAACAGATATTTCCAAGCTATAGCATTCCCTAAGTAGATTTTTAATAAACACTCATTAATGATTTATATTTGAGAAGTTTCAGGTAACAACTGGGCTATTAATTTTGAAAATGGATCAAAAACAACAACTTGCTGGTAATAAGAAAAATGTCTTGAACTTGATCCTTTTCTGTTTGCCTGAAAAATAACTTTGTGATATTTGTTTATTATAGGAATGCAAAGTTTTAGAGCACCAGGCATAGGTGTTTAATAGAAACGGAAGGGATCTCCTACAAATGTGTAAGAACCAGAACTGGGTTGTTGGTTTGTTATTTGATTGGGGGTTTTTAGGTGCTGGTTCTTGCTGATAATTTAAAAGTGGAAAAATACCAAAATCTTTTTCATTTTAGATACCAAAGCATTTTTGTACATTATCCAGTTAAACTTATAATTTGCCTGACTAACTGCTTGGATTGAGGGGGTTTTATGTCTTGGGATCAGACTTGAAGGCAAGGAAGGGTAGACTGGGGACAGACTTACTTATTGTTACTTGTCTTGACATTGTTTTTTTTTGATCCAGGCTGCTATTCCAGGTCAATGTGATGAAGTCATAGGCTTACAGTGTATATTGTTAATTACACAGTACTGGGAACAGTACAGCTGTTCAGGAGCTGAAAACCAAAATAAAATTTTCAATTCTTACTGGTTTAACAAGTTCCTTATACAGGACATCTTATGCATTCTCTGCCTACTGTTACTTTTTGATTTATTTTTTTATAAGTCTTCCTGTCATGTGCAGAATTAAATTACTATTTTAAATCTATGCTAAACATGCATGCAAATTCTTGTTGTAGGACCACATAGCAGTTGATAGTATATAAATTTGGTATACCGGTCATCTTGATATCACAAGTGTCTTTGGAATACCTCCCTGGGCTTTGGGCTGACTGCCTCCCAAAGAGCTAATCTCCCAAAGATCTTGTTTAGTTGCAAGATCCCCACTGCTGTAATTTTATAGCTATTATGATTGATGTCCTGTTTTTTTCAAGCCTTCACAACACTGTTTGCCTACTTATGCATCATGCCAGAGAATGATCTGTACCATTGCTGTCTGTAGATACTTGTTAAACCTCCTGGCAAGCCTGAAGTATCATCATATGCAGTGATGGTTCTCAAGAGGGACCCTGTTGATACAGGAACTATCAGTGGCTCTGTTTATTTATGTAAAGGATATTTCTTCTGTGAAGATAAAAAGCTCTGACTGTACTCTAGTAACATGTGATGAAACTTTTCTTTGACAACACTGTGGATCATTAACACAGGCAAATGAAATTTAAATACTTGAGCAGTAAAGACTGAGATGAGTTGAGAAATTCCAGAAGGTTATTCCAGAGATCACACATCATAATCTTCAGAGTTCATTATTAGCAGTACCTTGAACTGATCTTGATTTGTTAGCCAGTAGTGAGATACAAATCTGAAAACTTTGCTTTTGTCTTGATTTGGAAAGACAGGTATCTGCCAGGGAAGGCTGGAGTTTCCCTTAGAATGGGGAATGTAAACCCCTCACCCCTGCCAATTTATAATTTTGCAATTAAGGGCTTTCAGGCAAAGATTTGGGAATAGGAATAACAGTTCTTTACTAGGAATATTAACAATACAAATGTAGTAGAAAAACAAAACCACCCAACCAAACAAGCAAACAAACAACAATTTTGGAAAACCCTGACAGAGTCCTGTTGGTCAGGGTGTTGGAAGCAGTCCAAAAGTGAGTCCTCCTGGAGTGGCAGCTGTGGTTCTGGTGGAGTAGAGATGATCCTGTAGCAAAGGGTCCAGTGATGGTGAGAAGGGTCCAGTCTTCCTCCAGGATTCGGGTGAAGCTGGATGCCTTGTGTTCCTACGTCTCAATTTTATCCAGGTAGGAATGGTTGGCTCCTCCCACTGGGTGGAGCATCTCACAATGGGATGTGGATGTGCTGCTTTGTGGATGTACTACTTTAGGGAGGAGAACAGCTTGGGAAGTCTTAATGGCCCATTGTGAAAAGAGATAAGAAACACTGCCCCACCTGGTTTTAACAGTTGGCCCATTATCAAAAGGCATTCGCCCCCCCTCCTCCCAGAGTTACAAGAGATAAAGAAAACATCTCCCCAGCTGCTTTCAGCAGATGAAATAGAATACACATTTTGGGTTCCATAACCCAAGGCAGCTTTCACTTACTGTGACATTAATTTTAAAAGGGGCAGATTTTGTGATGTAGTCTTGGGACAGGCAGTAAGTTTGCTCCAATTGCAGTGGATGCTTGAGAGAAGTAGAGATCTGTGATTGCATTTTTGTAGATTTGATATCTGGGCTCTGTCTGCCTGAAGAAGTGAATTGTTGCAGCCTGAAAATAAAGGAAAATGCAGTTAGAGTAAATAGACTTGCAGGTAGAGTAGCAACAGGCATAGAAATGATAGGAAGAAGCTTCAGAACTACATAGAAGGCTCTGTGGAGAGTGGGAGGGGAAGATAAATACGGAAAATACACTTAGCCTATACGATGGACAGTGTTTGAGGAAAAATGATTTAACAGCTTCCAGCACAGCAATCAATCCATTTTCCAGACAGAAAAGCTGAGGTCAGTGAGCAGGAGATCATTGCACAGGAGGTCGCTGGTCTCCAGCAAGAAGCTCTAAAGTGATGCTGTCTCTGTAAGCCTGGAGAGTGAGTGTTCATGTGGAAGAGACACAGAGGGAATAGCAAAGGGATGAACTGGATGCTGCTAGCAAACATGGTACTTAAAAAGGAGTGAACCTACAGTTTCCCCACAGTGCCTATTTAACTGTATGAAGAGTTTATCTTGAGTTTTTGTGCATATCTCTGCTTTTTCGATTTTTTTTCTTCATGAAGTCATCTGGTTCAGCAGCAGTAAGTGTTATGCCAGGGAAAGAGTACCTCAAATTCTTGCCCACAGCTTCTGGTTTTGGGAAGGTGAATTGATTTATAAAGTGACAAGTACAAAGGTACAATAGTTTCTTGGAGGTAGTTATAATGAAAAATTTCAAAGAGAACTCTCTTGGTTTATATATTTTGACTTATGTTGAGCATATTGTAGTCACTGTGAATAACAGCCAATGTTTTGATAGAAAAACATAGCTTGTCTTGAATACATGAGGGATGCCTGCATTTACAGAAAATTTTAAAAATCTAGTAAATACCAGTGCTGTCAACAGGTGAATTTGGAAAGAATATAAAAATGTGAGGAGTTTGTTAAAAGAATAGGTGGAGACAAAGGTAAGAGCCCAAGAATGAAGAATTCTAGAAATGAATTCTATTGAACAGGCATTATAGTTTTCTTGGAAAAAAATAATTGTGCGACCATCAATGCCATTTCTCTGAAGCCCATGTTCCCTATGTCACTAGTGGCTGTTTCCTGATGAAAGAGAATAGATTTAAAAAAAAAAATAGATTTTTTTTCTTGACTTTTTAAATTAATATTTAAATGATCATAATTGGCTTATGAATAATAAGTTGGGTGTATATGCTTATGCATACTGGAAAGAAGAGCTTTTTACTGGTGAATTGCTCTTTATATATCCTAACATAGCTTTATTAAAAAGCTTTAAAATGTGATAGAACTTACGAGATCTGAGTTTGCAAAGTCAGAAATTTTAAGTTTGTCCTGAATGAATTCAGCTGGATGATATGTTGGAAAATGGGCTGTAATGGTAACTGTGGAAGCTACAATGTTTCATATCCTGACTATAATTCCATATGGCACAGAATAACCCTCGGGTCAGTTGGGGTCAGCTGTCCTGGCTGTGTCCCTTCCCAACTCCATCTGCACCTCCAGCCTCCACAGCGGTGGGGCGGGGTGAGAAGCAGAAAATTCCTTGACTCTGTTTAAGCACACTCAGTGCTTAAATCTTTGAATTAACAACAGTTTTCAGCACAAATCCAAAACAAAGCCCCATAGTAGATACTGCAAAGAAACAAGCCAAAACTAGCACAATGGGATCATAAAAAAACCTGTTTTCAAGAGAGAAAAGTAAAGATAAGGCTGTTTTGAAAAAGCAGCTGAGCAGTAGGACAAAATATCTTGGAAACACAAGCAGTTTTGAGTACATAGACACACTGTTACTTTTAGTTGCAATGAAACCTTTATTGTTATGTTCTGTTTAAGGTAACAACCACAGCACAATCTTTAAGTATAGAAGATATGCTTTCAAGAGCACTGTTTTTCTAATGAACACTGTTAGATTCACTCAGTTCATTTTGTGAACTATTGGCATATTTACTGCGGTTGGAATGCTGCACTGGGGATGCTTGGTGTTAGTGTTTTCATGAGCACTTCTAGTGAGGCACATCATGAGCAAAGTACAAAAAGCTCAAAATGTGGGTGTAAATAAATACTAAGTGCTTGTGCAGATCAGACCGGTGCTGCACACAAACAAGTTGTACTTCCAACTGAAGTTGTTTTTGCTTCTCCTGCTGTGCCAGTATCCATTGGCATAGTCTACAGCTGAAACACCCAGTGACCGAGTATTCACCCTGTTAGAAAGTTGTTGAGTTTTGATCACTTGCAGCAATTTTAGTTAAGTTGGTAGAGAAAGCATTTTCATGTTCTCCCTAATCTGGCCTATTTGCATTTACTTGGTACCAGCGCTGGCATTACTATGATCCTGGAATTAAATACTTTCCAAGACTTCTGTTTCTTTTTTTTTGTTTTGTTGTTGTTGAGGTTTGTTGTTAATCACATTAGTCCATGAACAGGCTTCCTGGGGGTTGAACAGAGGTACAGAGGATGTACAAAATGTGGTTTGTGGGGAGGGTAATGTTTCCTCAGAAGGCATCTGTAGGGCGACTCAGTCGTGTTGTAAAACCTGGACCAGTGTTTTCACTTAACATTTTAGACCAATGTAATTTGGCTTGGCTTCAAAACAATCTAATTCCATCCATTTTAAGTGATTAGTTCCTGCACTTCCTTTTTGTGTCATTGCATATTTTGCCTGGCATGTACTGATCAGGGTAAAGCAGAAAGTCTGGCTATATTAGAAACTATTCTAAGACATCAGAATCAAATATCTAATCCTATCTAATCTATCTATCTGTATGTGTTGGAAGAGCATCAATTGATCTTCTTCACATGTACACAAATTTAATATAGGTTGTTATTTTCAAAAGCTAAATTAATTCATTATTGGGGTGTGGGGGTGCAGCAAAGAGATCAGTGAAAGCTTTCCAAAAACTTGATATGTTTAAGAGTACTAACTGCTATGGTATTTTCTCTTAGAATAAAAGTTTTTTTATTATTATTATTTGTAGGTTTTCACTGCTTCTTCTTAACCTGGAAGAATATTACTTTGACCAGCACACAGCTAATCATATTATAAATAAAGATTGCAAAGATGAAAGGTACAAAACTTTTACATACCTTAATTTACTGGAGTCATTCTAGGCTCATGTATGCAGGAACACATGCACAATATTTTTTTATTGTTCCCTTTAGAAAATTCAGAGGCTCCCTAAAAATCTGTTCAAAGTCAATTATTTTTGAACCAGATGACAATATCCAACCCATTCTCAAGGTAAGCAGTGCAAACTTAAATTTCTTGGTGACTAAAGATTCTCTTTTAAAAGCTTCTAAGAAAGACTGTATTTTTATAACTTGCTGCAGATACCGTTGAGGGATTGCATTAGTATAAAAACCCCCGAAGGTAATGAAGCAAATAACCCTTTCACACGGTAGGTAAATCTGGGATACTGTATGTATTTAACTTCCTTTAAAGCCCAAATGCCCATCATTTCAAATTATCTTATTTACATTTTAGGAATACATCTGGACAGATTTCTGTTGTGTGTAACCAGGTAAGACCTGCATATAATAGATTCTTGATGTATAAATGGGTGTGGTTACATAAATGAGCAAGCTTATGTTCCTTAATGACATTTTTTCTCAAAGTTGTGGTCCAAGAGTGGGAAGTTCACTGAAATCAAAACTAATTAGTGTCAAAAACTTAGCATTAATGTGAAACTGTTGGTGTTGGAAATTGCAAACTGTTAATGACTTCATTAAGTCATTAATTCAATAAACTGAACTTTTTGCCCTGTGCATTTTATAATAAAGCTTAAGGAAGCCTTAGGATTGATTGAAAAATGAGAATAGACTGTAATAAAATTTGGTTTTTATCATCTTTAGTTTGGTCTGTTTATACTGTTTTCATCTACTTTCTGCAGTGTGTTGTAATGGCAAAGCCATCTTGGTTCCCACAGTTCAGCTTTGTGGAAACTCTGGACTGTGCTCTGTGTCCACCAAATAGTTTTCAGAAGTTGTCCCTGAAATACTGTCTTCAAGTTTCAATCTAGAGTTGTGATTGTGGATGTATTTATTCTTAGAATTAACCAAGGGGATGCACTTTAAATTCTGATAAATTGCAGTTGATAGGTGTTCCAAAGCTGTAAAAGTTGTTGTTTTTTTTTTTTTTTAAAAAAAAAAAGCTCACGTGTTCCTTTCAGGATAGAACAGAGTTGAGGCAGCAAATGCAATTTTAAATATTCTTGTATATTTCTAAAAATCTCTTTACCAATGCCCCAAACTGATAGCCTTGCTCAGTTATGTGCTGCTGCAGTCAAGGACAAACTCAAGCATTTAATATTGTCTATGCCAGAAGAGTTTGTGGTTTCATGTTGAAGTAATCAGTATATTTAATTTCATTTTGAAGCTGCTTCTGTGAAAAATACTGTGTAATCTACTTCTTGAGTTGGCAGGTTTTCTTGTGTACTGAGTGATTTTAAAAAAAAGTATTTCTAACTGCTCCAGGCAATATTTCCACCATACATCATTACTCTACGTTCTGAGGAACAAGTGATTATGAGAAACATCTTGTAGGAAAGAGGAACTAAGTTTTAAGATGGCAAGTGTGGTTAGCACCCCCCACTCCTCCCATTTGTAGCTTGCCAGTCATCTTCCTATCTCTGAGGAAATGTTCTGAAATACTTGGGTGGCATCATAAATGCTGGTATTTTGTATAAAAGGCATATGGACTTCCAAGTGTCAAGTAGTCACTAGTTGTAATTATGACAGATCATGATCTAATTAAAATACGTTTTTTAAAGTAGAATTTTGGCCTTGTAGGAAACCACATATAGGGAATACTTGGAACACTTTAAACATCTTTGCCTTTTAGACTCAGAAAAAATTGTTATTACATAGCTGGATAAGCAGCTTTTCTTTATGTAACAGACAACTTAGAACTAATGGCTTTAAAATATAGTAAATGGGGATAATAATTTAAGATTATTTCAGTATTTTTTCTTGAGATAAAATTGGGGGAAATCCTCCAAAATAGAAAATTAATACAGTATGCTTAAGTTTTTGCTCAGCTTACAAATAAAAAATCCCAAACCATTATGTCTACTTCTTATGTAATGTAGAGTAGTACTCAGTATGGTTATCCTGCAGAAGAGCAATGAATGTGAAGGTTTCTCATTCTGATTCTCCCGTGGCCTGATTCAGGTCTGTCCATGCTGATGTCAGATGAAAGACACTAATTACCACTGTTTTTTAATGGAGCATTTAGAGAGGCGTGCTGAGCTTATGGGTTTCTAAGCCTTCCACTTGCTTTCTTCTGGCTGGGTGTTTGTTGGAGCGGTCAAGTGGTGAAGGTTGGCTCTGTTGTCAGCCGGTGGGAATGGGGAAGGCTGTACTTAGCAGCCAGAAGGGTTCTGCGTAGAGAGCATCATCCACATCCATTCTTGCAAGTTTAATACTTGCCCTTGCCTTGGGGCTGCTGCCATGATGCCTTGGAGTGTAGAACCGCAGGTGTGCTGCCTGTGGGAAGGAAACTGAGGCACTGGGAAAGGACCAAGTCTCTTGGGCCAGGAGTAGAACACAGTAGGTTATGCCATTGTCACCCCAGGACAGCAGTCCAGTGTGCTTTGTTTAGTTCAGAGGCAGTCCTGACTTAGGCCTGAGGTTTAGCAAGTTTGAGCCTTCTGTACAAACAGCAAAACCTTATTTCTGGCTTGTTGCCTTTGAGATGGCGGATAATAAGGCACAGCGTGCAAATTAGTGTGCTAGCAGTCAGGTCTTTTTATAGGAGTTATGAGAACGTTGTGAAGAAGGAGAGTAGTTTTATGTGGGTTTTGGAGAGGAAAGATGTTCTCAGAGATGAGGCTAGCACCAGCGAAGTAAAACTGTTCAAAAGCATGGTATTGGATGAGGGAGGAAATCTGGTGTTCATTGCAGTTGGAGCTGGAAGCAAAACATTTTGCAGCAGAAGAAAGGCATTCATTTGAGAAAGTTTGCACAGTCTATGTTGTGAGTTGCCAGTCTGGAGTAATTCCTGTTTGGGCAGCACCTTGAGCCACTGAAAGAGAGGGAGGATCTGCCCCACTGAATGTAGCTGTGTGTATTTGCTTTAGTATTGCAACTCCTTGAAGGTCATATGATTAGGATAAAAGCCCACTAATCAACTGTATAAGTAAGCCTCTGAACTAAATTGCACTCTTGCCCTCCTTGCAGTTAACTCATATAAAAGCTCATTGTTTTTCTGCATTTCATCTAGGGTAGTTAAAGCAGAATATTACAACCCAGTGTTTCGCTTGCCTAAACAGTGTTCTTGGCTTTGTATTTACCAGTACTTCTGATTAATTTTATTATTTTTTAAGGTGCGAGTCTGTAATGTTTGTTACTCTTTCAGGTTTTTCTCATTAAAGAAAGAAATGTTATTGCACCCTATAAAACAGTAAGAGTAAGTATGTGTTTTTTCACTGCTCTTAGCAAACTGGAGTTTTTGTAAGGATTTACGTTCTCATTTTTGAAAGAGTACGTTAATTATCATTTGAGGAATATGACAATGAAGCTTTTAAAAAAAAGAGTAATTGCATATTGAAAAAAACATGTCTGACTTCTTCTCTGATGGCTTTCTGATACTTCCTGGAGGACATGCTGCAGACTTGCCTCTTGCCATTTACCTTGATGTGCAGCTCTGTGGGCTCAACAGTCAGAGCTATCAGCTGACTGCTCATGTACATTGGACGCTGCATCCTGGCTAAGTGGATTCCCCTCAGCTCTGCTCAGACCTGAGAGGAGAGATTGCTAATTGATATTTCCTAGCTGAGTGCTTCTCAATTCAAAGAAATGGCAAAAAAGGCTGCTCACAGCAGAAATTGGAGCTTATTCCTGGTTGCTTTCTGCTGATGGGGTCGGTCTGCTCCGATTCTGAGCCTGGAGGCTTCAAGGCATACGAGTAAGGGTTCTTTGCTTAAATTGTGAGGTTAGTTAAGACACAAACACAAAACTTTTATTTATGCAGAGTTAATTCACATTTTGCCCAAGAATTAAAAAAGACAGAATTATATTTCTCAATGTATTTGTTTAAGAAAGAAACTTCAAGAATGATGGAATCCATAAATTTGTATTACTGTAGAGAACAGCAAAGAGTCAAGAGAGGATCTCTGTTCTCTCAACAAGTGCTTTGGGTTGGTTTTGTGATTAGATCTGTCTCTGAATTAAGACTTTAAATTCTTTGGGTTTTTTTAGTTTTTTTTATTCCAGTAATGCTTCATGTGTTGAACCTATTTTGTCTTCTAGTCCTTCCATGATCTGTTTTGCAGCCATGTGCAAGATTTGTTAAGTATCAGTACCTTATCCCATTGCCAACACAATGAAAAAGAAAAGAATCAGAAGGGTTGTTTGGAAAGCTTTTCACTTCATTTTCTCCTAAGTTATGATTCATCCACAGCTAAAGCATTTCTGACAGTAACCGTCACAATTTACTTTGCTAAAGTGCAGCTATGTTTCTGCATTTTAAAACAAGAAATCTAGTTCACCTTCAATCTTTTCCAGTTTTTTTCTGTTGCTGCTAAATATCATCTACTTGAATTGTTGCCAGTTCCATATATGTCACTGAATGCGATAATAGACTAATACATTTTCTCTTCCATGTCTTTGTTTGTTTCAGATCAATTACAAAATTCTGAGCTGTTGTCTTTGAATATGGCTGGAGAGCTACAGAGACAACTGCTCACAAAAACTGTCACATTGTTGGCTGTAAACAATACTTGTAGACCATTCACTAGGATTTCTGAGAGCTGTGGTTTTTCCTGTTGAAGAAAAACTATGCTCTGGGCGAAATGTTGCAAGGCTTTTTTATGTAAATTGCTACTGAATTTCATGTCTCCCTATAATCCAGTTCCATTTGCTTTTCGAAGCATGCTTTCCTCTTACATTCCTGTCAGTTCAGCTCAGATCACATACATTACACCGAAGATCATCTACATTTTCTTGTCTTCATTCCTTCAATTTAAAATTAATCCAGTTGTACCTGCTGACCAATGTCTTGCTTTAGTCTTACTGATCACTTGGTTGTTTTTTCTAGCCTAAAAAAATTACAAAATGCTACAGAATCATATTGATACAGTTTTATACTACATTCAGGGATCATGAAAGGATCCAACAACCTTTGCTAAGTATGAGTTGTGTGTGAAGTTAGTACCAGTTGATCCATACACATACTTCTAATATACTTAAGTTAAAACCATCAATGTCTACTATAAAATGACACTTAAGAAAGCTGGGAAAACTTTGTAGGGGAAAAATGAGTGTGCCACATATGCTGGGTGATGTGTCAGTAAAGCTTTCGTAAATACGTAGTCAAAATAGGGTGTGATTGGCTTTGGGATCTTTTCAGCTCAAAACTGCTTATGTAGATGACAATGACTAACGTTTTCAGCTTAGTCTTTGAAGATTTGATGGGCTGGTGTCTTTCTTCTCTAAGAAGTACAGCAGCTGTTTAAAATGTAACATGCCATTTGCTAGTTCTATATTTGCACGTGTTTAAAATAGATATTAAAATAGCTGATATTAAAATAGGCAGAACAGAATGTATGTAGAATACTTCTACATTTACTGATGTTTACATTATGTTAATTTATTCACTTCAAAGCTATTGTGCTGCATTGTATTAACAACAGACAAAATACTGCACAGAGAACTTTCCACAGGGAAAATACATTTGTAAAGAATAAAGATCAGGTTTTACATCTGCTTTTGGAATCTTTGAGATGTAAGACAATCTTTAATAACATAGTTTTACTGGGTTTTTTATTTAAGGGTTTATAGTTTAGTTTACTTTGATTTTTTTCTCACTGAGTTCTATTTGAAATTCATTCCTGGTAAATGTACATCTAATTTTAGGGTAGAACAGAACACTCATTCCAACTGGATGTTGCTTCAAAAGTAGGAGATGTTGTGCATACTCTGCATCAGGTATGTGGCTATTTGATATCCGTCCATAGTTCATCACAGCCTCTTTTGATATTTAGTGTAGAGTTTTATTTGTTCTCAAGGTGAAAACCTTGGAGTATCTATTTTTAAAGTGTAGAATTGAACACAGCAGCTAGTTCTGACAGCTGTTCTGATCCATGTTAGTTTTTAGTATGCAGGGTGGTACTATGGAGACAAAGTAGCAACATGGTAGTAGCAGTGAACAAATACCTCCTACTTTAAAAATAAATAGTAATAGATCTTTTTGTATGCCATCACTAAGAATGCTAAAGCCCCTCCTGTTTCTGTTGACTTTTGAGCTGTGTGGGACACCTCTGTGCTATTTCACTCAAAGCTCGTTGTTTAGCTTTACAGGGCTTCTTGTCTAGATAAGATGGGAGATCATGCTGCCATGGTGAGTATCTGATTATTTCTAATATCCTTGTTTAATAAAGGAATTGTGATATCACTGTTTAGTAATTAAGTTCTCATTGCATTTGAATCAGAGACCATATTAATTTTTCTTTCCTTCTACATTAGATAACTGCTATATTGCAATCACGCTTGGCTAGAACTTCATTTGATAAAAAGAGGTACTTTTCTAATCACTTTCTACTGGGAAATCATTATCATCTTGTTGGTTGATAAGTCTACTGCAGTGATAGTTAGATGGCTGGTTGAATTAGTCTAAGTTCTCTAATTCAGAGGTAGCTTCTTCATATTCTGAAGCATCTGGAATGGAGAGTGGGAAATTCTAAGCTGTGAAGATGAATGTGTTATTTTGTCTCCAAAACATTTCATTTATCTGTGAATTTGTTGCAATTGGGCATCAGTATATGCCAAATAAAACTATAGTTTTAGAAAAGTCAGCTGGTTTACTGCTCTGAGTCTGGAGCAGAATGTAACAGTGTTCTTTCTGGAGTGCCTGTTTAAGTGAAGGTCCCAACAAAGAACTTTATTCCTGTGTTAAATAGGCTTAGTGAAGTCCCCATTATGATGTCCCCAGGCTATAAGCTAACTAAAACCTTTCTAAATAATTTAAGGGTGCCTCTACCAAAGTAAGAACTGGAGGTAAACTTACTCCTTTTCTTCACTTGTAGATTTCAAAGCATTTCTGAAACGCTGCATATGGAATGTAAAGCAGAAATGGTGACGCCACTGGTGACTAATCCAGGGCATGTGTGCGTTACTGATGCTAACTTGTACTTCCAGCCTCTTAATGGATATCCTGTAAGTGCCTCATAGCTGGTCTTGCATACAATATGAGCACGCTGCCCTGCTAGTGGACAGTTTTAATTTTCTGTACTTTTTTCTCTAAAATGCACATAGAGCACATCTCCAAGAGGACTATTTTCAGTTATATTTAGAAGGTCATTAGTTTTCCTTTGATCTCTGCTGCTCTGCTGCCTTCAGTGTATCTCTTCCTCTGAGGCTTCATTCTGTGCTAACTTGCTTAAAGTTTACCTCCTACTGACAAAGCACAAAATGTCCTTTGCTCATTCTCTATTAATATTTGAAGATCACTATTTGTAACATTTCATTTAAGATACATTTCTCAATCTTAGTCTGGTGCTGTTCCAAGTTAGTGAGAGCTTTACATTTAGTTTACTTTGGGAGCTCTTAGCTAGGTTTCCTATTAAACTGATCCTTTCTTTCTCTGGAGGAAAACTCAGTGCATGTTGCAGATGGATTACTGCTTTGGAACTTGTCATGGAAACAGCAGTGATGGTCTTAGCAGGCCACTGACTTAGCTATGATTCTGTGCAATACCTTTAGTATGGACATGGCAGTAGCATGATCACCAGAAAACTTCAATTCTCAGATGATTTTTTTTTTCTCAATTTGCTTGTCAGCATGTGTGATTGTATCTGCAGCCCTGGAGCTGCTCGAGCTGGCTATGACTGGTACTGCAGGCTGGTGGAGCACAGTCTGGCCAGGGGTGAAGTACCAAGCTAGACCTATCCTCTAATCCCAGGGCTGGACTGTCAGTTCCCTCCACAAGAAGGAACTCAGGGCTGAGGACTGGAGCATACCTCTAGTGCTGTCATCCACTGGTACCCTGTGGGGAGAGAAAGGAATCTGCCTAATTTGAGTGCCCTAAGGACAAGGAAAAGACAAGCAGAACATTAAGTGGCGTCTGGAGTTTCAGACTCAGGAATAATGAAGGAAAAGCTCTGCGTGCTCTGACAGTAATATTGAGTTAGAGAGAGAGAATGAAAAAGGGAATTGGAGAAAGTGTGTTTGACAAAGGAGAAGGATTTTTTTTTTTTACCAGGGCCTTTTGCTATAGGTCAAGGGTAATAGTTTTAAACTAGAACAGGGTAGATTCAAACTAGACAGAAGAATAAAAAGTTTTGTTGTTTTTTGTTTGTTGTTTTTGTTTGTTTTTTTACCATGGAGATGGTAAAACACTGGCACAAGTTGTCGAGAGAGGTGGTGGATGCCCCATCCCTGGAAATATTCAAGGTTAGGTGGGACCACACTCAGAGTAATCTGGTTAAAGGTGTCCTTGCTCATTGCAGTGGGGTTGGACTAGATAGCCTTCAAACGGTAGATACCCATCCTACCTGAATTATTCGATGATTCTGACATGCTGGAAGTCCAGGCAAGGGAAAGATTTCAGTGGGATAACGGTGCCATTCTGATTCCAGCCGCCAGGTGGCACCCGTGGCACAGTTTGCCCAGCAGCCCAGTGCCTTCCTTTTAATACGGCTTGTGTGCTGCTGCTCTGGTGCACCAGCATCGCTGCTGGCGGCAGGCTCGGGGATAAAACACTGCTGCTTACTTATTCCTAAACTGCTCTGCTATTCAGGCAAAAACCAACAGCAAGGACAAGCTTCCTTTTGTTAACATAACTGCTTAGCATCACTATTCCACTGCTAAAATGACATGGATGAATATTGTTTCCATATTGTTAGTATCTGTAGTCAAGAAAGACTTCAGATTGTCTGAGGAGGGTAAGGTAGAAGAACACAAACCTACTAAAATGTCTTCATCTTTTCTTCCCCCTCCTTCATCCCCCACAGAAACCAGTAGTACAAATAACACTGCAAAATGTGCGTCGCATCTATAAAAGAAGACATGGGCTGATGCCACTGGTAAGCTCAAGTATTTGTTTTGTTTTATTGTCTTGCTGTGTATGTGGTTTCTTAAAGGGACCAGCTGAAACAGTCTGCATCATTAGGTAAAAGCCATGTCTTCATAAAAACTCTGTGTTAAAGAGTGAACAGTACTCAAGTACTCAATGCACTTTCTGGTTTTTTTAAGTGTTTTCCTGAGTTGTCAAAAAGATGAAAACAGAGTGAATTCTGACAAGGATGAAAAACTTCTTTCATAAGCAGTCAGTATAGGGGAAGGGAGAAGGGAGTACTGTTAAGGAGCAATTCATTCTTTATCTCAAGCACCTCTCACGGGTGAGAGGTGAATTTCTCTCTCATGGCGTATTTTCTCTGGATTGATTCATGGAGGAGGTTTGGTCACTGCTTCATATTGAGACTAATGTGGAGTGATGGGTTCCACTGTACAAGACTGAGGAATGACAAGGGCTCTGCAGTGAAACCTCACTTGTGTGCTTTCAGTGTTAGCACTGAAATGTCAGGCTTGTAGGAAATTTTTTTTGTCTCAAAAAACATTTAAACCAAATAAACTTTTTTTTTTTTGCCCTGAGTGAATGGAGTGATACAAAGAATTAAATGTCTATGATCTTGGCTTAATCATTCCAGACAGAGCCAATCTCTGTCAGTGTAAACTATTTGCTCAGTGTAAACTGAATTTCATAACATGAAAGTTATGATTGGAAATAGAAAATTTAGTGTGTTAGATTTTGTGGGAAAAACTGCTACCCAATATAGAGCCAAAAGTCTTAGATATTATTAGCTGGAACTTTCTGTTTAAAAACACAAGTACTGCAGCTTGTCAGTAATTACTCTCATTTGCTTTTCCTCCCCTTTAACTTTTCAGGGACTTGAAGTATTTTGTACAGAAAATGATCTGTGTTCTGACATCTACTTGAAATTCTACAACTATCAGGATCGAGATGAGGTCTATTTCCTTATTGCAACATATATAGGTTTGCAGTATTTATTTATTAATGTAGTGTGTAGTACCTTGTGAAGGGAAATTTGCCTGGATTTTGCTCTGTTGATGTGTGGGAAGAATGAGAAAAATAAACAGATATATAAGCTGTAACAATTTTAATAGAAATAAGCAAAGAGCAGAATGAATGTTGTGAAATGGCACCAGTTGTGTTGTGTTTGAAGAACTGAGTGTGAAAGCTGAGGTGATATTATTGAGGCAAAAGTAATTTTTTGGTTTGCAACTTGATATGCACTGTCATTTAATAGCCCCCTTTCCCCCCCTTCATAAAAAATCAAACAAATGAAACAAACAAAGCCACAAAATACTATCTTGAAAGCAAGGTATAAATAAGATCCACTCAGTTAAATTGTGTTTTGCTGAAAAATATATAGACTAGCTTGTGTGTGGATCCCCCGAGTCCTCAATTAAGACCCTATTAAGAAACTTCCTGTAATATGTAGATTTCCAGTGCACACATAAATACCTGAAGTTTCCTCAGTCTTAGGAGAGGTTGATGAAAATTATCATTCTAAAACACTTGAAATCTCATTTCTATTAAATCTTGTATGCATTAATTCCTAGAAAGCGATGGTTATTTTTTTTTTACAGATTGTAAACACAAACTTCCCGAAATGTGTGTGTCCTGGGAAAAAAGGAGAAAAAGGCTGAGTTTTTTAGTAATTTGAAACATTGATACTCATATTTACTGCCAATATTGAAAATGTTTATGTAAATTTTGTGCTATTTTGTTATTGTACCAGGACTCTAGTTCTGTTTCAGTTAATTCACCTAAATACCAGTTGACATTTCCCTTCTGCTTCTCAAAGAAAAATGGAAAGGCTACGAAGGAATGATAACTTTCCTTTAGAGTTGTTTTAGTCTTCTAGGTTTTTCTTTGAAAAGGAAATAGATTCTGACATTTTCTCTGTTATTGAAATAGCTTCATGCTGTTACCCTGCTTCAGACTTTTTCTGGATAGTTTTCTAAGGTGAAATTTCAAGGTGTAAATGAAAATGCTGACGATGTTGGAACTTAGAAATAAAAAAAGAGTGAGCTCTTTCCTTAAAAGTGTTTGTAGCACCTCAGTATCTCTCTGGCAGCAGAAGAGCCTCTCTTTGAAGGTGCTGACACTTTTTACTTGTAGAATTTAAAGTACTAAAGTGAAGGAAAGATTGGAATATATCTTTCCACCCTATACTGAGCTAAAATAGAGGCCATAATCTAATCCAGGTTTCTTTCTTGCCATCATACCATGGTTTCAGTCCTTCGATTCTACTCTTTCAGGCACTTGTCCAGGTGATGTATACTGAATCAATGGCAGAAGGTGTAAGAATAAATAAATAACCCAGTTTTCCAGCTGCATACTTTGACATTACAGCTAATAAGCACAGAGTAGTGCAGTTTAAATTTCTTGAGCTCCTGTCTATACTTCAAAGAGAACTCCAGGTGCATAATTCCTACTTTCTTGAGTGTGAGTCAACTTTTCTTTTTCTCTACTCTCTGTTTCAGTGGATCTGAAATTAAATCCTGTTCATGTACATACATGACTTCTTTCCACAAGTTACTGATAGTGGGAGTCCTTGGTTGCAGTAGAAAAATATATTTAGTTTTTTTCTTGACTGTAGCAAAACTACTTCTAGAAATTTTAAATCGTAAAGGTTGCCAGATTGCTGAGAGAGTTGTTCATGGTCTGCAAATATTTTTCCATTCCACATAAATATTCATCCACTCTTACTCTGTTTCATTTCAGCACTTCTTCTTTTATGATTTTTTTTTTTTTTTGGCCAAGTGCAACTTAGACCTGTTTGCAGAGATATTAAAAAAATGTGTGAACTATGGTGGCTGTGGAAACATGAAGTTGGCAATTAATTCTGACTTGTTCTACTAAGAAACTGTGCCCTTAATTATTTTATAGTATCTTGCATAATGTTAATCACAGTATAATTTGGGGGCCAAACTCCAGACATCACAACTATACTTTTTTTTTTTTATTATTTTAGAAAATCATATTGCAGAGCACACAGCTGAAAGTTATATGTTGCAGTGGCAGCGAGGACATATATCAAATTACCAGTATCTTCTCCATCTCAACAATCTGGCTGACAGAAGCTGCAACGATCTCTCCCAGTATCCTGTATTTCCTTGGATCATAGCAGACTACTCTAGTTCAGTGTTAGGTATGTGTACATAGAAAAGCAGGTTAGTGCATCATGACCAACCTTAAATGTGTGTGTGGGGGGGAGGCTTTTACATTGAATAAACTTCATGTTACATCAAAATGAACCTGGCATTAGTGGTCTTGGATGTTTTCTTGTGGACTTAGCCCTCCCCTTCAGCTTAAGGGATAAAATGCCTCACCTTTTTCTGTTAAGTGTTGCACTCCCCAAATACAGAGTATGTACCAAACATCTGCTTGGTTGCTTTGCAAATCAGCAATACTGAGCATTCAAAGACTTTCTGTGATTCTTATAAATGGAAAAGAAACCCGTAAAATGACTTTTTTTCTTTTTGGAACAAGTTAGATGCACTGAAATACGTAGAATCCAGGTGTTCTTTTATAATTTTTAGTGTTGCAGATTGAATGCAAGAGGCTGACAAGGCTTGTGCCTAAAGAAGCTCCTTGATTAAGGGTCTTAGTGCAGTTTGTGATGGGATTTTGTCCTTTGAGGATTGTGTCCCTCTGCAAGAAGCAGAGTAGGGAAATCTTGTGGTATTCATCAGCACCTGCTCAAACACTTCAATCTGATTGTATGGTGGGACTTAACTGTAGCCTGACAGAATGGTTAATGAGTAGGAAGGAGATGATACCAGCTGCTTTTGTGCCTCTGGTAGCAGGACCTTGACTACGTGATACTACTTGTAATAACTGTCTCATACATTAATTATTAATTCTTAAGCAAGAGGTATGAGATTATATGTACCTGGAAGGAAGATGAGTAGCCATGTACAGTAAGACTTTATGGGATTGCAGTTAGTAGGGAGGGAGAAAATTACCGGACAGGTTCTGTGTTGGCTTTTGTTTGCTTTGTTGCTGCTTGGGTAGGTTGGGGTTTTTTTGGTTTGTTTTTAAATATCGATTAGAGTGCATTGAAGTCTGGTAGAATGCTTTGAGTCTATAACCAAAGCATATGTTTTGGTTTTTGGTTGTTTTTTTTTTTTTTTTAAGATCTGACAAAGCCTGAAACATTTCGTGACCTTAGTAAACCAGTTGGTGCCCTGAATAAGGAAAGGCTGGATAGACTTGTGGTATGTATATCTTGGCATTTATATGCTGAACATTTTGGGCCTTGTACATATTGGCAATAAAAGGAGCTTTGTCCAGCAAGCTTTGGGAATTGTATCTTATGAATTATTCTATCAAACGTTAACTATAAACCTTATCAGAAGCAAACATACCTATCACCATTCCACATTTATTTTCCAGCTTAATTTCATCAGAACTGGTTTTGTCAGTACTAATCTAAAATTATTTGGATCCATTTCTTCTCTCTTACTACCTTTTCATACATATATACTTTTAAAAGTTTTGCCTTACTTTTAAAATAATATCCTGAAATCCATTTAATATATATATGGTGGCACTGATATGCTATAAACATGCATGGATTTATGAAACTTCAAACCCCATGGATTTAAATGTGTAATGTAAAACACATGTTTGAAAGAAATAAGAAAAAGTATAAGAAATCTTAAGTATTTCCATTTAAGAAAAATACTGAATTTGAGGGAGAGTACTTCAAAGGGAGGAAATTTGGATCCGTGGAGGTCAGAGCATTAACTTGAAAATGCTATATGTTTATAATAGTGCACCAAGTTTTTCTGTTTCTCAAGGGAGGCAGGCTTTCCTTTCAGAAGCGGTCAAACACATACTTAGAGACCTAGAAGATCCTCAGTTGCTTGGCTTTTAATTATTTGTGTAAAATTAGTGTCTTCTATGGAAATTTAATTATTTCAAAATAATTTACAGAACATTAGAAAAAAACCACTGCCAGAATAACTCCATTATATTGATTAAAAATATTAAGATTTTTCAAAATCATATAGCTTCCTAAGATTGTGGAAGGCAAGAATATGAACAATATTATGTTTACAGTAACAGTAAGATCTGACTTTCCTCAAACTGTTATTGACATAATGCTTACTGCAGTAAAAATCATTCTGCTTATATTATGATCTATTTTAGAGTAATTTATAGGAGCTTCAGACAGGAAGGAATCTTCCACGTTGATGGAAGTCAGTATGTTCTTCCATACATTCATTAAATTTGATGTGAAAGATGAAAAGGAAGCATTTGTTTGTACTTCTTTGAATTTGAGTCGCTGCAGTTATGTGTTAAAGGGAGAGAGGAAAAAGAACACTGAAAGCCTGATAGTTCTGGATGATCAGTTATGACAGCTATTTTCTGTATTGATTTACTGCTCTGATTAAAGCTGCATGGATATTAGAACTTTAACAGGGTGTTCTTTATCATTAGAAGAAAAATTGAGGGTGGGTGGTCCTAGTCTGCGTCTTTAAGAAGAAACTGTGTGTATGTGTTCAGCATTGAGGGAAAGCAGGAGTGCTGAATTGAAACAGACATTTCTTTCTTCTTCCTGTGTTGCAGACACGTTATCAGGAAATGGCAGATCCCAAGTTCATGTATGGAAGCCATTATTCTTCTCCGGGTTATGTTTTGTTTTATCTCGTTAGAGTTGGTAAGACACCTTTTATGTGCTCTCTGAGCAGACAGTTACCTCCAAAGCAGACAAAGTTTGGAGCAAGCTGATGCTGTTTTTCTTTCTCCTTAGCTCCAGAATACATGCTCTGTCTGCAGAATGGAAAGTTTGATCATGCTGACAGAATGTTCAACAGGTTTGTTTACATTTTGTCTATAACCAGGCTGGTTTTGTTTTCAAGTATGCATCAATGGGGAATGCAAAGCCTTAAAAAATATTTTTTTTTAACAAACGTGTGATTGATTTGTCTTACCTAGCATTGCAGAAACCTGGAAAAACTGTTTGGATGGTGCAACAGATTTCAAAGAGGTAAATGGCTGGAAAATTATTCAAATCGTCTCATCTGTTCTTAGCTTTCTCATCTACTGTTGACTTGAGAGTGTTTGGTTGGAGTGTGTTGTTTTTTGTTCTTGTTGTTTGTGCTTTTCAGTTGTGTGGGTTTGGTTTTTGGTTTTTTTGTAAGGCTGATAACTTTTATGAATCCTTTATTAACTGTGTATTAACCCTATGTCAACCCCATGTTTGCTCATCTGTACCTGCTTTCTGGCTCTTAGTTTAACAGAAGTACCATTGTGAATGTTAATGGCAATACATGGGAATTACCAGAATGTGGATTAAGGCTGAAAAGACAATTTTATGTATTGTCTGCTGGAATCTTGTAAGGATTTGGCTATTGCAACACTACATCCAGAAAGTTAAACTGTGGAAGTAGTATCTTGGGGTTTTGAGCCTTGAGAAACCCTAACTTGTAGAATATGTTGAGAATAATAAACTTTCACATAATAAATATTGTTAAACTCCTTTATCAAAGAAACATTATTTAATACAGTGATAATTAAAAAAAAAATAGTCTACAGTTAATGGTTAGATATGGTGGTATTTAAACCTGAAAGCTTTAAGCTCTGAAACTTCTGTCATAATTTTAGTTTTATTCTAGATTTTAGTCTTGACTCTTACTTGATGTCTTAAAAATGAGAAGGTAGCTATGCAATGAGAGTTCTGAAGATACTCTGATATTAAGGATATATGTGTCACACATTACTTGTTTAAAATGTGTGCCACTGAATTTAGCAATTTAGCTCAGAAAGCTGTCTTGTAGGGAAAACCTGGAATATCTGCCCAACTTTACTGCTTGATATATGAACTTTAATAACTATTTCCACTGAATGGACTGTTTAAGTGATCAAAACTAAGCTAATATCAAATCTTGGGATGTTTTTTTGTTTATTTGTTTGTTTGTTTAAATTCCAGTTGATTCCAGAATTTTATGAAAATGATTCTAGTTTCCTAGTAAACAGTTTGAAGTTGGACTTGGGAAAAAGGCAAGGTGGAAAGATGGTTGAAGATGTAGAGCTTCCACCTTGGGCATCAGGTAATAATAGTCAAATTTCTTGTGTTATTAATTAATTTAAGATTGCTGGCATTGTGGTTCTTCCTCAGAAATGTCCATTCCGGTTTCTTCTAAATGAACTCTTTCTTTAAAACACTGACATATTTCATAGATGCTTTTAGTTTTTATAAGAAAATTGAGGTTACTGTGGGGTGTTCAGTTGGCTTTTCTAGAATTACAAGGGAGAGAGATGGATACCAACACTGAAGAGGATATTCT
Source organism: Phylloscopus trochilus trochilus (assembly GCA_016584745.2). Classification (NCBI taxonomy): domain Eukaryota; kingdom Metazoa; phylum Chordata; class Aves; order Passeriformes; family Phylloscopidae; genus Phylloscopus; species Phylloscopus trochilus. Next base: position 19,299,437 of record WQNJ02000084.1, on the reverse strand, counting down.
CTCCTTTAATTAACCTTTCTCTTGTCAGGTCCTGATGACTTTCTTCAGAAGAGCCGAGAGGCTTTAGAAAGTCCTTATGTATCAGAACATCTTCATGAATGGATTGACATCATATTTGGCTACAAGCAGAAAGGAAGTGAAGCAGTTGCAGCTCACAATGGTAAATACACATTTATAGAACTAGCAAAAAAAAAGGGGGATGCTTCAGTTAGGCAGGAATGGTAAATCACAACGTATCTGCAATGTTTATTTTATTTTAAATGTTCATAACTGTGCTTTGAATGCTTGATCCTTATTGGAAATAGTGAGGTATCTGGTAGTATTGCCTTCATGGTGATTTGCATCTGTGAAGATGTGCTTCACAGGGTGGACAAGTCGATTCTGTAGCATTGCTGGGAATTGCTTGCACATCACAGTGTGGCAATATAGTATGGAATTAGTGTTTCCCAATTAAAAATGGGAGCCTGCAGGGTTTCCAAATAAACATTTACATTTAACTTTCCTCCACTGTCATTTCAGTGAGAGAATTTCAATGCGATTTCCCCCTCTCCTGAGAGAATTGGCAAGAGAAAGAATGGGCTAATGGGCTCCAGGTCTTTGGAGAAAGAATGAAGGAAAAAGTTAGTTTGTCCTTGTCTACATACACCTGACTGCATGTGAGACATTTCACTGTTTGCAGCCTTACTCTGAACATGTATCTAGCCACTCTGGGCCCTTACAAAGGGAGATGTTGTCATGTGACTGCTGTTAAAATGTGTTTATTTACACCTAAAAGTATTACCAATGATTAAGTTATTCATCAGTCTGATATTTTACCTCTGTACTACCCAATAAGGAAGTGCCCTCTTTTTAAAAAAAGAGTAGCAGATCAGATTTTTTTACAATGTTTATTCCAGAAGCCCTGATCCTTTTGAAGGACTACAAGTAACAGAAAATGTTGAGATAGTTTGCACTTAATAAGACAGAGTAAGTTTAGCAAGAAAACCTTTCTACAACAACGGTAAGAGTAGGAATAATCAACTCCTCATTTTGGTATTCAGTACTTTCTACTTCTGGGGTAAGATAGTTGAGGATTGTTTTGCTGGGATTTGTTCGGTTTTGGTGGGGATTTTTGTTCTGTTTTGTTTTGTTTTTTGGGGGTTGTTTTGGTTTGGTTTTTTGTTTGTTTGTTTTTGTTTTTTTTCTGTTTGGTTGGGGGCAGGTTGGGATGTTTTCCTGCTGTTCATTTCTTTCCAGTGTACTTTTTCCATGTGTCCCTAACGTATGATGGGCTATATTTTAGAATTGTAGGGCTTAGCATCCAGTCATACATTGAGCATAAGAGTCAATTACAATGTACCACAGACTTTAAATACAGTAAATCAGCATATAAATTATGGCACTTATACTTTTACCTGTCAAAAGAGAGCACTAATGAGAGCACTTTTTAAGCATAATGTGCTGCTTCTACTGCAGTATGAATTTTTATTAGCATAATGAATTGCAGACATTTAAGTAGATAAGAGACAGAAAGGATCTGTGTATGAGTGAACGTAGGTCAAAGTAAATATTCTTGAGCAGAGGCCTCAAAGTCACTTGCGTCATGGCAATTCACCTGGAAAGGTAAATACACAGATCTTTCTGATCATTCTTTATTACTTTCTGTTCCCTGTCTGAAAATGAACCAGTTATGCAACTGTGCTTGCTTGCTTATTTATTTGTTTATTTATTTGGGATAGGTTATATTTAATGAAGCTTAAATAAGCAATCCTTCCTTTATGAAAGTACATATTTCTTCTGACACTTTCTGAAAATCTCTTGGAAGTCCTAAGTTATTTCAGTAAAAAAACAGGATTAAAATATAAGACCTCAAACTCTAACGCCTGGTGAAATAGCTTATTTGTGAGTAAAAAATGCAGCTCTGTTTATAGGAAGATGAACAAAATGAGCCTTGTATATCTACATCGTACAAATAAACTTTTTTTTCCAGTGTTTCACCCATTAACTTATGAAGGAGGAGTGGATTTAAACAGGTAATTAACAAGAATCTGAATGTTTTTGTTAAAGCAGTTAGCTAAGTTTCTCAGTATCTCTCCAAGTTCTCTGCTGACTGTGAAAGGGCTCGGTACATGAATGGTGTTGCTCTTCCATTTTATACTCCCAAATATGCAGAGAACCACCATCATGTTCTCAGTTTTAGCTTGCTTTGAAAGATTGTTACTTAAACATTTCTTCAGTCTGGCTTTTATGAAATTGCTTCATTTGTTCAATCATTGTGAATCTTGTTATTTTACATAAAATAATGAAGCTGTTATATGATTGTACATCTGCAGTAAATCATTTCTATACGAATATGTGGTGGCCTGTAGTGCTGTAGTAACTCCACATACAGTTCCATGCCTTCGGGGAAGGGGAGGGGAAAAAAGTATTTGCCTCCTTGGCTTAATTATATATCTTGCTTTGTAAAGTATTATGGACCCCAATGAAAAAGTAGCTCTGCTGACACAAATCCTGGAGTTTGGACAGACGCCAAAGCAGTTGTTTACAACCCCTCATCCTCAAAGGATAATTCCAAAATTGAAAAGCTTGTCTCGAGCATCTAGTCACAGCATTTCCATAGCCGAGTCTCCAGGTAAATGTTTAATAGATAAACTAACAATGTGAAGGATTTGTAATTTTGAGTACTAGCTTTCTCCCACAGGATCTCATTATACAACTCTCTTGGCTTCTTTCCCTGTATGCCAACTCAAGATAAATCCATGAACTAAATCTTAAAGAAAAACAAAACTAGACCAGTTTCAAATTTGAAAATACAGGTGTTGCCCTGTATTTTGCCCTTTGTTCCAGTAGTTTCCTCTGGGACTGTTCAACCTCTGCTTCTGAACCTTCCCTTCTGTTGGAGGGCTCTCACCCCCAGCCTTTCCTGACACTTTAAATTCAAGCTGATGTGACAGCAGTTTCAACAACCATAGCTGCAGGCGTTCTAAATGATGCAAAGATTTGTTTGGGTTTTTAACAGGAATGCCTTAGGGGTTAATGTCTTAGCAATTATTAGCTTGATCAAAGTAAACCCTAAGAACTTAAGTTAAGCAACTGATTTTTTTTTTCTTTTCCATGACTTGAATGAAAATCTTTTCCCCCCTATACTGTTACATACTGTAGGGACAGAGTTGATAGAATAACTTCCTGCTAGAAAAGGATTGTAATGCCTTCACAGGCTTCTGTTCAGGACAGAACTTAAACCACTTCTCCAAAACTAAGATACAATTGTCTTCATAGTGTGTATAGTGACTTAACTATCAATTGGGCTGAAGATTCAGCCCAGGTATCACTTGGAAAGATTTTTCTTATTTGATTGTCTTCAATTCACTTACCATTTGATGGCCTTCACTTTTAAGCAGAGGAGTGACAATGAGTGCTACTTAGCACAGCAACCTGTAGCATCCAGTGGCAGGAGGGGCTTTGAGAGTTGTATGTGGTGATAGTAATGGTCCTGTGTATTGAATAGATTCCCTGCCTAGGTCATTAATTCCCACATCAACAGTTTCTCTTGGGTTTGACCATTTTATAATTGACATCTAATTGTCTCAATTTTGTTGCATTTTTTATCCCTTAACTTTTGCAACAGTGAAATGACGTTGTGACTCTTCTAACAGAATGCAATAGAATAATAAAAGCATATACTTTATTTTAGAAGTAAATGGCTTTTCTAGTTCATTTCCATCTGAAAAGCCCTTGACATTTCAAAGGATATCAGAGCATTGCTGCAGAGTTTTTAGATTTTCTTTTTTGTTTGTTTGTTTTCCATTTTGGAATTACATTCTGTAAAGTCTGCAGTTTAAAAGCACTAATTTGGTGAAAAAAATCCTATTTTTGACTGTGTAAGCCTATGCAAATTCAGCGAGAGATCTGGGAAAAAATGTTAGTGATCTTGTCTCTCTCTGCATTAGTCCAAGCATCTTATTCCTGAAGTTCTGCATGATTTCTGTACTTTCGTATTTATGTCAGCTACCTAGATATTTGAAATATGTCTTTTTATTTTCTGTTTGTGATGGAACTTTATCATGCCATTCTATTGCAGTTTCTCCAAATGAAGAATCATTTGAAGATTTGACAGAAGAAAGTATAACACTTGCCTGGAACAATATTGCCAAACTAAAATTAGATAAGCAATATAAAATTCACAAAGAGTAGGTACTATTCTTTTCAGTCAAAATTCTTCCACTGAATTGGGGTGGGGGATCTGTGTATCAATCTGAATGATGGGTTAGGGTTTAAGGTAAATACTTTTCTTTATGAGATGACTTAGTGATTTGATTATGCCAGATGAACTCGAGTATATGATGGGTTATGAATCCAGAGAAGGTATTTGTCAACTTGTTTTTTGCTATTGTTTTTCCTTAGCTCTAGAGCTACGTAGTTTCATTATCATTTTAGTACCTGAAGTAGATATTGATTACCCTTCTCTAAAACTGGTAACAGCAGCCAGATGAAGACTTCTGTTTATTTATTTTTATAATGCCAGGAGGACACAACTTCATCCCATCAGATTTGAAAGGTTAAACACCTAAGTTGTTCCACCGTACACCTCAAGCTGCTGCTGTGTGAGCAGTTGGCCAAGTCTCCAGCTATAGGATTTTAGTTAGTCCAGGTACCAAACTACTGTTCTGATGGATTCCTAGGGAGTCAAGAGTCAGTAGGGGCATTTTTCAGGTGAACTTTGAAAATACCTAATAATGAACAATGTCAGCTCTGTTTTAAAGAACAGATTTTTCTTTGGCCTTATCTCTTGTCCTAGTGACTGGGCTGCTTAGGAGGGTTTCTTACAACCTTAAGTCCAGCTACTTTCTTGGTGACTGTAATCCAATCTAGGAAAACATTATCATGTCCCTAAAAAAAAGGTAATATTTATAGTGAGAAATCTGTTACCAGATTGTTAGCATTAGAGAAATCCTGATCCTGAAAAGAGACTCAAATTTCAGCTTCTGATTATTTTTATCACTTTTTTTTTCTGAAGACTGCTGAGAAATAATGAGACACAGAGCTGTGCAACAGAACTTTGGCTGTGCAAGTTGCTCTGTGCTTCCTAATTCCCTGACATAAGCTTTGTCTGAATTTCTACCTATAGTGACTTTGCCAGTGTCAAATTAAAGGAGAAAAAATGTGCAAGTTCCAATTCCTGACACTTGAGGTATTCAGTATCTGCTTGTAGGCAGCTTCCTGACTATTTGTAGCTAATCCAGAATTGGAAAAACTAAATGTGAAACCATTTATCCTCTCACATGGGCAAGTCCCTTCTGATGGAGTTCTTACAGAAAACTATGGGGATCTTGTCCTGGTGTTTCACATGGGTATATTTTTGTCTCTAGGCAGGTAACACACCACTGTAGTGCTTTTAACCTCCTTGAATGTCTTAGCTCTTACAGAGCTCAAATAACAGATTTCAACTGTAGTCTATTTACAGTATGGTGGTTAAATTTCAAAACCTGTGAAGTCACCCACAAGCTTACTTGTATTAAACAGGGCAATTACTGGAATAGCAGTCACTTGCAATGGGTCTTCTGTTTTCACTACATCCCAGGGTAAGTATTACACAGGTATTTACCACAACCTGTAGTGTAAATGCAGGTTAATGTTTGGGGTTTTTTTTAACAAAATGACATGAAACTGAAATATATATCTGATGTAATTAAATAGCTTAACTATTTGGATTTGTTCAATTTTAGATGCTTTTGACTCCAGCATTTCAATATTATCTAGGCTTGGAAGATAATTTCAGTAATAATAATAATAATGGATTATAATGGAAGTTTGTCCTTTTAGATACCAGAGTTCTCTTAGGGTTTGATGAGCATGGGGCAGTTACCATCTGTACCTGGTACAAAACAGGGTAGTTCCAGGCCCAAGTCACAAGCCCTATAAAGTTTCTCAGAGACTATGAGAAACCTGTGTCTGCTTTTTGTAGTAGGATGTTCAAGCAGGAGCAGAATTATTAGCTTCTAGAATATAAAATAGTCCTTTTATCTTCTATTTTGTCCCTTATCCCCAGATTCAACTTTGAAGATGTTTTCCAAAGACTCAAAAACCATCCAGAGAAGTATGTCCTTTTCAAACATGGTAAGCTGGTGTCAAAATAAGAATGAGATGATTGGAAATCTTCTGAAAGCTTCTCAGAGAGATGGCTCTTAGCATCCATCAATGCTTCTTTTCTTTCCCCTGCCTACTCAGTTGTATTGTGTGTGAATTATTCAGCAGAGTGAATTGAGACTCTCTTAGGCCACCAGAGAGACAGAGCACATTCTGCAAACACAGGGAAGGAGCACTAAATGGTTACACTGGCTCTGTTCTGAGTTCCCTTGCTATCCAGGGAAGAGCCTGTGGTAGACAGAGATAGTCTGGCATGAGCAGGGGTGTCTTCATGAGCAACTTAGAACTGCCATTGGGACCAGAATTGCAAACTTTAAATCCCACCCATGTGTTCGCATCCAGCATTGCCTTATTGTACCCAAGCGTTTGAAGCCTGTGAGTCAGCCAGCAAAGGAAAACCAAGCGCAGGGAATGGAATCTGTGCTGGGTGAAAATGAGCCATCTTTCTTCCATGAGCAATGATCTCAGCAACTTGTGAACAGCATTTTTCCCTTGCTCCTAAAAGAGCTGGGAAAGGGATTCTGAATTTGATTTTCTGTGCTTGAGCACTGTGGCCAGACCTGAGTTATAAAAGATACACTCCCAGTTATCATATTCAGTCTTGTACTGGTGGAAGACACCAAGATATATCAGTTTTCTCTCTACCATCATCTCTAGAGGGAACAAGAATGGCAAATGTGTTGCCCAGACAGAAGCCATAGCATGCTCTGACTGGTCCCCAAGTAAATTGCTGGATCAAGACCCTATGGTCTGCCATGGGATGCACTAGCAGGTGAATCTAGACACAATTCCTGATGTTTCAGCAAAGGGAAACTTGGGAACTTTGCTTTCATGATGAAAAGAGAGCTCTGACACCTAAGCCGAAAGTCTGGTTTTCATGAGGAGGCCTTGAATACTCTTACTCTCCTCCCCTGTAATTTTCGTGCTGATCTAAACACAACAATGCTAGAAGGAGTGGTGTTTACAGTCCAGCAGCTCACTGTTTTTCAAACAGACCTAAAACATGACCCCTAATGATACCTGGTAGAAGCACTGGGCTGATGGGTGGTTTTTTCCTTGCCGTTTCTAGTGATGGTAATGTAACTGAGCAGGCATCTGTAAATAATATGTCTTGTTGAGAGTAGTAGAAGTTAGACAGTTATATTTGTTCTTTGAAAGACCTGAGCTGACACCTACCTGTGATGGAGAACAAACATCAAAAGATTCTGCATTTTTAGTTTCTGTTAGCTGTTTGTGTCTAGACTTGACAGCAGCTTACAAGATGAAGTGCTGACCCAGTTACTTCTGAGTGAGGAATTACTTACGATGTGCTTGAAATACCAGTTTCTTTGAAAATATCTATCAGTTCTGCATGTATTTCTGAATGTTTCTGCTACCTTTATTTAACAGAGCATTCTTGATGTTCAGTGTCCAGTCTCTTAAGGTTTTTCTTGATCAGTGTTGATATAACATCTGCATATTTTTTTTATAAAAGATTAAAATGCTGCTTGTTCTCCAAAAGCATGTTAATGTACTTCAATTGGATTTAGGGTAAGAAATTGAGTATTACTTTCTTTTTTCTTACAGGCTTTGTCATCTTGTCTAATCTTACCAGGAGATACCACTGTCATAAGTTCTTCATGGGACAATCATATGTGTGTATTATTTATTTCCTATTGACTTTATTGAATTGCATGGAGTGCCTTGGTTGTGGTTTATGGTTTTAGATAATGATACAGAAAATAATTTTTAAAACACAGTGTGTGTATTTCTGGTTTTTCCCACTGTTAGAAACTACAGAAACAAAGTTTCTTTAGGAAGAAAAACCAAACCCTTAAGTTTTACAAAGCATAATGCTTTTATAACCTTTCTCTGTTAGATATTTTTATTCAATTGCCTTTGGAAGACAGCAGGACGTCCTAATGGGCCATGATGATGCAGTCAGCAAGATCTGTTGGCATGATGGGCGCTTATTTTCTGCATCTTGGGATTCCACTGTGAAGGTTTGTAGATGGGATTGTTACAGTTGCATAGCTGTTTATAGCCAGCACTTTGTAATATTCTGCCAGCCAAATGCTTTGGAGTGGATGTACCTGTTGTATTAGAGTAATAACCTGGCTAGTATCACACTAAGTTTATTTCTAGAGTTTATTCTTCATTTAGCTTTAACTCAACTGTTTCAAAGCTGAAGTGTTCTTTTTCAAGAAACTTCATTCATTCTAACTTACTGTTAAAAATGAGGATTCTGAAGACAAACTGTATTTGTTGGAGGAACTGGAATATTTTGTGACTTTGGTGATTCTGTTTCCTGGCTGGAGTAGACTTCTAAAACATTTAATATTTTTGTAGTTTACATTCTTCAGCTAGGAGGACCAGAAACTTGCTAATCTAAAGAGCGTGCCTACAGTTAGGTGGAAAGATAATTTGGAAGCTAGAGACAGGAAATAATTTCCCAAAGCCTGCTGTGTATGATTTTTTGGTAAGTACACATTTAGTGCAGTGATATACCCATTAGGTAGGCTCTGTAGGCTATCTGGAGTCAGCAGGGTTGTGTCCAGCATGTGGCTCTGCTTAGGGTGAAGGAGTTCAGGTGCCATTTCTTGCTGTATTCTGCCACGTAGGCAGTGAACACAAGCAGCCCTTCTTGTAATGTGAGAGTTCAGCACTGAAGGAACTCATCTGGGGTTATACTACTGCTTCCTTGAACAAACTTAACTATCTGTGTTGTAGGTGTGGCACTGTGTTCCTGGAGAGACCTTGAGCAATAAAAAACACCACTTTGAACTGCTTGCAGAGTTAGAACATGATGTTAGTGTAAGTATGTTGATACAGTATCTCAGAATAAAAAAATTAATTGATTTACATTGTGATCTAGTGGTAAATCACAAAGATTGTGTTAGGGGCTGAGGGATGTATTTTGGGAAATGTGTGTAGGGGCTTTTTGTTTTGGGGTTTTCACTGTCTGATGGTTCTGCACCAGTGTTCCCTGCCTCCTGGGTTGAAAGGTCCATTTCTGGGGAGCGAAGCACCAGTGTGAACAGAGGTTTCTTAATTTGTCTTACTCAGCTTGTAGGCACAGAATTCCTGTGGAAGGCAGGAAGGATTGGGTTGTTTTTTGTTTGCTTTCTTTGGTTTTGAAAACAGATTAATCTTTTTTCAAGTGTTTTGATTGTTACAGCTTCCTCTTAATGTAAGGCAAGCAAATGAAAAAGAAATCCTGAGTTGTTTACCATGCTATCGTGGTAAATATCTTAGTGAATTTCACTGTAAGTATACAGACACATTGTGTGCAATGCATCATAAATGTGTAACTGCATACTTTTGTTTATAGTCTCTAACACCACTCTTGGAAGATATTTAGAATGACTGTGTTCTAAACCTTCCTAAGAGTTAGTTTTTTTAATAGGGAACATTGGCAAATACTGAAACAGTTCCGGAAACATTTAAGAACTGTACCCAAGAGAACTGGAAAGAACTGATGGGTAGGAAGTTTTTAAAAGTGAAAATTTTACTCTTAAGGGTAGAGCCTGGCAGTTAGATGGAGAGTATTGGTGCTAAAAGCAATCTGAAATGTCACTTAGCATTTCTGATTCTGCAAAGCAAAAACTTTTTAAATATCTTCAAAGTGACCTATTTTTTTTCTTTTTATAGTTTGGACTTTTCATACTTGTACTTAAGAATCTTGAGAATTAAATTCAAAGCTCTTTGTAAATAAAATATCATCTTAGGGATAACGGGCTTGTTTTGTGTATGTTTAAAACCTGTCTCAAGATGGCTCACATGAAAGAATAGGAAAAATCACAGGATGTTTAACTTTCTAGGTAAATACCATCGACCTTAATGCTGCAAATACCATCCTGGCATCTGGAACCAAAGAGGGTACCATTAGTGTTTGGGATATTACTACAGCAACAGTGTTGCACCAGTTGCCCTGTCATTCTGGGACTGTATTTCATGCTGCTTTTAGTCCTGGTATGTTGGATTTCAGTTTTAAATATGCACTGTTGGGAGTTTCAAAGGGAATCTTATTCTTGATACCATGTAATATGTCTTTATTATTGGAATTACTGTTTAACGGGGATGGTGAGATGTTCTGTACTGTAACACAATCTCCACTGTACAGAATTTAATTGTACACAATGCCATGCTAGGCTGCAGACCAGTGGTCTAGACTCTAAACCAATCTTGTTTATCTTTGCTTGCTTAGAGATTTGATTTCCAGTGAATTATTTATAAAATAAGAAGATCAGGCAATGTCACATCCAACATGCTGATCACAGAGTGCTTTGGTAACTAGAACTGAATGTCTGCACATGCTTTTTTTGTTGTTGTTGTTGTTTCTTTTGTTTACTTCCTTCTTTTGTACAGACAGCAGACATCTACTGAGCACAGGGGAGGACTGTTGTTTTAAAGTAATAGATGTACAAACTGGAATGCTCATATCTTCTGTGACCACTGAAGAGCCACAGAGGTAATGCTGAGAACATTCAGGTTATGGAGCTGGGTGGAGATGGTTGGTGACAGCAAAGTGGGAAGGGCAGTAATACTGGGAATTTTGATTTTGCCCCAGTTTGGAAAGTTTGGTCATAATGCACACAACATGCTAGAATGTCAGTCTTTGCACTCTAAAAAGTGATTCAATAAAACAAACAGCTCCCTAAGTAAATAACTTTTCAACAACAACTTTCATGTTCCTTAAAGGTGATGACAGCTGTAGCTAACCAGCTCATTCAGAAGCTGAGCTACTGAAATATCTTAACAAGTTGAGTTTTCTTACTTGAATCATCTCTGTCACTAATACTGGTTTTTGGGTTTGTTTTGGAAGATTTGTTTTAATGTTTTCTTTTTATTTTGATAGTCTTAAAAAAGTTTGGCTTTTAAAATTAAAGCTTGGATCACCTTTTTCCACCAACTGAAAAGCAGACAGTTTTTTATGGTTTATCAGGTAAACAGGTGGAATGCTTACTCAATTACTGAAATAAAAATATAGCAGCTATACATGGAATACACTTTTTCTTTTTTTTTTTTTTTTTGTGGGTATAGGTAAATACATATGCATGTTCACATATATATTCTCACTAGTTATTTACCTGAAAGTCATCTTTGCATTTAAGTGATGGTTTCAGGAATATGAAGTGGCAGAAGTGAAAGTGATGGCTCATGAGAACACTGGGCTATCACACACATGTGTAGCTGACTGGGCCCTCTTCTGTTAGGGGATTATGTTTCATACTCTGCCAGGGGAAGGCCTGGCTGGGTCTAAGGCAGTCACAGAACCAAGTTTGGGTCATGACTGTTGAAAATAATTTGGGAATAATCTTTCCAGAAAGACTGTGTTAAAAGATAATTTCCTTTGGTTTCATATCTCTATCTCCAGTTCTTTTTTGACCTAGTTTGGAAATGTTTGGCTGTCATTATGCAAAAGCTTGACATGAACTAATTTCAGACTTACTTGCAGGTGCTTCAAATGGGATGGAAATACCATCTTATCAGGATCTCAATCTGGTGAATTACTGATTTGGGACCTTCTTGGAGGAAAAGTTATTGAAAGAATCAAAGGGCATACAGGTACGCCTGAACTATTCCCATTCTCAAACTGAATGTGAGATTCTTATTTTCCAGCTCTTTTAGTACTGAAAAGTTTGAGAGTCATCTGCTCAGCCAGCTGGCTGTTCCTGATGTCAGCTTTACCTGAAACACCAGAATTAAAAGTAGGTCCATGTGAGCCTCCTAGGAAAGCAAATAAGAATGAAGGAACACTTTCAACTTTTCTAATTCACACAACATTGCAGAAGTCAACATTTTTCTACCTCTTGGCCCTCAAATATAGTATTGACTGTACTGTATCCTTTGCCACAGTCTGTCTAGGGTGAGTCTAACAACATTAAGTTCTCCAGTAAATTTGTTCTGGATGAGGATTTACAGGCTGATTAAATATATCTATATAGTCTCAGTACATCAGCAATCAGGATATGTGGAGATTCTACCTAAATTGTCAAGTTTTTAAGGCTATTTAACTAAGAACAGTTGTTTCAAACTTCCCTACTGTAAGTTTTACTCTGGAACTTGACCTGTGGAGAGATCATTCTGTAGTTGACTTTTCAGAAGTGGGCTTCTGAGGCATATTCTACAAGATGGGAATACACTTTTAACATGAAAATGCCAAACAGCAGAGTGAAAAAGCTCATTCTTCATGAACGCTTTCCTTAAAACTTTCTTGGAACTTTTTGATACTAGAGAAACAACATCATTGCAGTGTGGAATGTCATCTGCATCCTACACTGCAATGGTGTCATCCCTCTAGTACCGAAAGTCAGCTGAGGCAATGGAGCATGAGATCAATACTGTGAATAAGAGCAGCCAGCTAGAACCTTACTGAAATTCCTCTTCACATATACTGTCAGTGTAATCCAATGATCAGACTCTATGCTAAACTCTCTCAAAAATACCTGTTCTGTCATCTTGAGAACCACACTTATTTGCATTTTGATTTACTTGTTATTTTGTTTCCCAGGCGCTGTAACATCCATGTGGATGAACGAACAGTGCAACAGTGTTATTACAGGAGGGGAAGACAAACAAATCATGTTCTGGAAACTGCAATACTAAGTGCCTTTCCCTCCAGTCATTTAAATGAACTCTAATTTTAAACCAAACCTTTTAAAGGAACTTAACTGTGTGCAATGATGGCTGCTGAAGTTCAACCAGATAGGAAGCTTTGTTCAACCACAACTTTCTACGTTATGGTGACTTCACTGAGAGCTCTTAACTTCCATATGCATTTGTTTTTCATGGACTATCATACTGAAATTGCTTGTGTAAAATGATATCTGATATGAAATTAAAGACTTATTTTTCTGTAATTAAAGAGCTCTTTACTTGCAGTTATTTGATTTCCATGGAATGTATCATAGCTTGCTGCTTGAATGGCTTTGAAAGAAGAAGCATTTGCATTCTTAATTTAAGGCTTTAAGGGTGGGTGGAGCTTAATGTTGTCATGTCGGGTGCAGTGAACCTTTCTTCTTAGTGGAGATGCAGATTGTAAACACTGCTTTGAATACTGCAGCAGCTGCTGCTCTGAGCAGTCACCAGGCTTGACTAGACAGTCCTTAGCTGTGGCTATTTGCAAAGGCACAGAGCACAATAAGAACAAATTCTCTCTTGCTTTTTCCTACTCAAAAACAGCACTAATGTATTGGTCTTAAAAGAAGACAAGCATAAAATTGATCTCCTAACAGACCAGCTACACATAACATGTGTTGGGATAAATATTCTCCTAATCCTGTGCCTGAAATTGGAGCATAGACTATCACTCCTTCTTTCCCTCATTTATATTACTATCCTTCTCTTAGTAATCTTCAGCATTTTCATATTTTATTTAGTGTTCTCAACCTTCTTTAACTCAAATCACCTTTGGGATAGAATTTCAATATGGCATGTAGAGCTACAGTTCCTGTGTTTGTCCAATCTCCCACCTCTCTTAACCCAGGCACAAAGCAGTGTTGCACAAGGATTACTTTCTCTGTAGGAGTACAGGGATCTTAGGGATCTTTTCCTGAGAGGTGCTGTTCTGAAGTGAAAGAGTTGAAATAGTATTTAAATGGTTTATTTACAGCAATAAGCATTTGCATTTGTAATGCTGTCTGAGTATGACTGAAGATCTAATTATTTCTCTGCTGGTCTTCCCTACTGCTGGTGTTGAGGTGCCCTGGCACTGTGTCCAGGGCAAGTGTTCTACTAAACATTTGACACCCAATGCCTATTCCAAGGCACAGTGTTTTCTTGGTATTGTAAAACAATCAGCTTATGGTTAGGTGCTGTTCTCTTCTTCCCCCAATCTTCTATTATGCTGGAGTGTGAGCTTATTTTTCCGTAAGGTAAGGGTATTGAACCAAAGTGGTATTGATTTCAGCTGCACTACTCATTTGGCTTAGCAGATAACTGGATTTTTATGTAATCAGTAAGCCATAACATGCATGCCTGCTGTACCAGTCTTAATCTTGCAGGAGAATGTTTGGTGTCTGCCCTGTTTCTTCACCTTTAAATTATTTCCCAAACATATCTGTGTGTAGGGAAAGATGATAGAATGTGATTTTTCTATACTTGCCTGGAAATGGCTTGGGTGAATTCTGGTTTGTCCTTTGTCACTAGAGGGCCTCCTGCTGAGCTAAACCAGAAAAAATAACCCAGAACTGAGGAGGCACAAGCTTCAGGGTCAAACTACCCCAGAGAGGATACCCTTTTGGTTAAATATGGATGCATAGCTCTTGAGTGCAGGTGAGGTTTACCATCTGCTGTAAAGCATGATCACAAAACAGCCCTCACCCACTGCTTCATTGCCTAAAGCAACCATACCTTTTTAAAGGGGACAAAACAGTCAAGTTAAGCCTGGTTACTAGATACTTACTTGCAGTTTCTGTGAATTTACCTATATTTAACCATAAGTGAGTCTTCAATCCTAGCTAATTTCTGCCTTAAAACAAGAGCTTTTTGGTTATTCTTTTACTTCTGGTTGCTATCTGCTATAGCTGGAAGTTACCACTGTTAGTTCTACTGACGTTCTACCATTTTGTTTTCCAATAGGTTGCCCCAGTAGTTCAAGTGATCTGGTTGATAACAAAACAAAACAAAACAACAAAAAAAAATTGTCATCTTACATTCTCCCAACATAATGTTGTCTTGGTTTACTTTTTTTTTTTCGGTTTTAGTTTTAGCCAGATTTGTTCTTAGTAGAGAGTCACAAGATTATTTAAGTCACCAACTGCCACTTGTGAAGCTGTAAACAAAGGGTTTTAAAGCCCAATTACATCTATAATCAGCCCTTGCTGACTCATCTGCTCCTAAGTAAAAACTGGTTAGAAGCAGAGATCAGTGTCTGGGCTCCAGGGATGTCACAGCTAAGCAAAGGAGCTTGGTAAAGCCCTTAGAGGTGACTGCAGACACAAGGGCTGGGCCCACTGAGGCTGAATTATACCAATGCTACATGAAGCCACCAATTACTGCCAGTGTGCGCTTGCCACAGTGGTTGCAGAGACACACCATTTAGTAAACAAGCAGTCCCATTAAATGGGCTTGCAGGATGAATTTGATCACCTCTCCAGCCTGAAGTGCTGTAATAGTTTTCTCTGGGTTACTGTAACTGAGAAATTCATTTGAGAAATAGCAAGCTACATAACAAGACTGTTCTTGACTGCTGAACTTCAGTCCTCCCTGGAAGAGCAGGTCTCCCAACACTGCTTTTCCTACAAACAGGAAAAGCTGCAATTAGTTACACATGCTAATGAGGAAGTGGCAGATGAGACTGTTGATTGCAGACTACCAAGCTCTGAAGTGTTTGCTTCTGGTGTGATCTTGTATAATCTTTTGCAGTATATGTCCCTTAAATGGACAAGCAAAAAAAAATTGAGATGCCACCACACCCAGACCAGTTCTGAATCCAAGTAAGTTCTGAAGGTTACACTGATTTCCCAAATATATCTTTGCAAAGTAATACCTCTACAGAACTGAAGTTCTATGCTTTGACTTCATGCTGCTGCCAGCTGTGAGGAAACCTGAAGTTCAGTAATCCTAGATTTCATAGCTGAAACCTGGAACACAGTAAAGGGGGGAAAATAGTAAAAAGGCAATCACTAAACTTCAAGTCTTATTTGAACATGCCTCTGACCTGTTGTGGTGGGCTGATCCCAATGAGCAGCTGAGCCTCTCCTGAGCTTCTCACTCACCCTGCCCCACAGCATGAGGGTGAAGAGACTCAAAAGGGCAAAAGCTACGAAAATTTCTGGATTGCAATAGATGGGAGAACTAAGTGAAGGGAACATAGAAAGTGGGGAAGAAAAAGATAATGCAAAGGTAATCAATCCCCTATTCCCCTAGCAGACTGATCCCCAGTCCACTAACTGCTTTGGAAGGATTCCCCAATTACTGCTGAGCATAATGTCAAATGGTGTTGAATTTTCCTTTGGGAAAGGAAAAACTTTCCAGTTGGGATCAGTGGTCTCAGCTGTGCTCCCTCTCAGCCTCCTGCTCCCTGGGGGCAGAGGACAGAGTGAGAAGCAGGAGAGGCCTTGACACTGTGTACGTACCACTCAGCAAACACCCTGCTGCATTATCAGCCCTGCTTTGGTCACAGGCCTCCAACACAGCCCCAGAACTGCTCCTACAAGAAAATTAACCTCATCCCAGCCAGACCCAGCACACCCAGCAAGCTGCAGGCAGTTTTACAGTGAAATTGCAACTCTACAATTAGTACATCTTGTAAAACAGCTGGCTCCTATTCCATATGTTAAGCTTAAGGTGTAATGAAAGTTAGAATCCTAAGAAGGCTGGGTTGGAAGGGATTTAAAGATAACTTAGTTCCCAATTCTCAACCATGGGCAGGGACACCTTCCACCTTCCATTTGACTGGGTTGCTGGGGTCCCACCCAGCCTGGCCTTAAACACTTTGAGGGATGAGGCATCCACAGCTTCTGTGGGCAACCTGTTCCAGTGTCTTCACCCTCACAGTGAAGAATTTTTTCCATTGAACACATCTTATTTAAAGTAGCCCAGTACTACTCTTCTAAGACATTTCAATTTTAAAAACACTAAGCTTTTAAAAATATTTTACACTGCATTTACTATCTTAGTTGTTGGCTGAAACTGACCTCAATAAACCAAGCCTTTTTTAGTCTTCTTAAGTATGTACACACACGGGATGTAAAGTTTTGGTCATTTATTTGGTTATGTCTGAATCCTTAAAAGAACATGGTTAAGGCGAGAGAGAAGCATATTAGTTACAATTCGTATAACAAGTAATAAAAAGATTTGAGTATCTGTACACTACTTTAATTAATGCTTACTTACTGACTGATGCCTTGAGCTATATTCAGCTAGGTGGCATTTTTGTGTAAACAGTATTTACTAGAACAAAAAATTAACTAGTACTAGCCTTACTTCTACTACACTATTTCAAATCTACTCTTGCAAACAAAAAGCAGTAAAAATACTCATTTGTCTTAGACATACAAAGCACAGCATTGCCCTGGGTAACAACACGTAGCTTTGCAAGTGATACCTGGTTCCTTTAGTTGCAATGGCTTATAATAGTAGTAAGCTAAATAAAAGACCTATGAAAGAAGTCATAACACAGTTGGAATTTCACATTTGTCAAGCATGTGAGGCTGCAAGTTTTACAGTGTGTGAATACACAAGATATGTTGAACGGTGACATTCCCAGCCATTATAGGTGCAAATGCTTGATGCAGCATATCTTCTCTCAGCCTCCAGAAAGGCTCATGTGCAGAAGAAAGAGATCACTGAGTATAATAGCCCAAGTTTAGTGGAATCATCATTATATATATGTACACACACATCCATGGTGCAAGTTTAGACTTCAGGAACAGAGTGATCCATCAGGCTCTTCATGATGCTAGTTGCCATCCTAAGGAAAAGGAAGAGGCATTCAGGTTTGTCAAACAACTACAGAAGACCACTCAAGCTTCTGCTCACAGTAGCTTTGTCATTGCCAGCCCCTTAATACAAACCAGAAGCTGGACTTTCACTCCAATATTTTTGACCAGTTGCTGCAGACAGCTGCACCAAACTGCATCCCCAGATGAAAGAGAAACCCATAATTCTCAACATTTCTATTAGCACTTGAGCTGTGTT
This sequence comes from Phylloscopus trochilus trochilus, assembly GCA_016584745.2. Classification (NCBI taxonomy): domain Eukaryota; kingdom Metazoa; phylum Chordata; class Aves; order Passeriformes; family Phylloscopidae; genus Phylloscopus; species Phylloscopus trochilus. Next base: position 19,281,686 of record WQNJ02000084.1, on the reverse strand, counting down.
GTTGGTATCTTCCAGGGTATGGACATATGTGCAAGCAGAGTACAAGCACAAGGGAAGGAAATCAGATGGAAAGGTGGCCATTAGATTGAAAACTGCTTTGTAGAAAGATGATACCAAGCCAAGGGGGTTAAACAAAAACAAACAAACAAAAAACAACAAAACAAAACAGAGAAAAAAGACTCAATTACACCTGAAGCATTATTAATGTCTATAGCTTCAAAAATATTTTTGCAGGACAGATTTAACTGTAGAAAGCCACTGCTGCTAAAGGATTAGGAAGAAACCCCAAACTATCCTGCTAAGAATCACTTTTAGGCCACAGGAATTAGCTGCACTACAAACAACATTTTATTTACAAGGTAACAAGTACTTGTAGTATCTAGTTCTCCAGGCTTTGTCAAAAGAAGTTCAGAAAAGGTTTTTTCCGGAGAGGAAAAGGCAGAGAATCATCACAAACATACAATATGTTAAGAACAGCACCAACACACACTGATTTGACCAAAACATCAGATTAAACAAATTTTGAGGCACCCCCACTCCTCCTCCAGTCTTCAAGTAAAGTTTGTAATGAGGTTTTATCGTGAGTACACTTTATAGTCACTGTCCACTTGCTTATAACTAACACCATGGCTGCTTTGTATTACCTACCTCTTTATTATATAGTCATAAATACTGGAAGGCATGACAGTGATGGTCACTACATTTCCAGCTGTTGCCAAGATGTCTGCAACCTGTGAGTCCTGTTAGTAAACAAGAAGTGATATGATCAATGCAACTCTAAGAAAGCAGCAGCTCAAGAGCTTTTTCTAGACACATTTCACATGGCTTTGAGTCTCCCCCCAGCTCCTTGTTTGGAGCACTCAATGTTCAGGACAAATCACTGAAACTGCAATGCCACTTTACAGATGTTGCATGAACTGACTAGAGAAGGGACACAGATGTCATACACCATTCTTGCTAAAATTTGATCCAGGTTGGAAGGATTTTGCCAGCAAGGTTGGACTACAGATAAAAACAGAGGGCCAGCCTTGCCAGTAGAGGCAGAGAAGATGAGAATGAGCTGCCCTAACAACCAATACAAAACTGCATAGAAGCCCAAAACATCTATGTCTTCCCGGTCAAGTTACATCATGACTGGAGTTTTTATTTTATGAACACTAAACAATATACTACTATCTTTTCTCTCTCTCCAAAACACACTATACAAACATAAAAAGTTCACAGCTATCCACACCCCCCACATAGTAGTTATTTTACCTTCAACCCAATTACATTCTGGCCATTAATTTCACAGATGTTGTGCTCTGTCAGAAGTCCATTTCTTGCAGCAGAACTGTCTTTCACTATTGAGGTTATTTTTCCATTCTTGAATATGAAACCAACATGCCCTGTGCTGTCCTTATGCATGGTAATAATTCGTTCAAAAGGTCTACAAAGACATTTAAAATACAAAGCAATGCCTTCAGTCTACTAAACCACAAAAAAACCACATGCTATTTTAGGATCCTTATCTTATAAAAAGTAATTGTACTCTAAGGGACCCAAGTATTTTCTATAATGAAAAGTTATGGATTTGACTTCATTTTGTTAATATGGCTGTACTAAAATATACTTTTTTATAAACTTTACATGTTTTCCCTGTTCTACAGATATTTCACAATCTGGATTAATAATAATACAAAAATCCCATACAACATCCACCCACCCACCACCCCACCCAAACAAACATCCATTAAAAATTAAGTTCTCTACAAACATTACAACGTCGATAAAATAGCACAAGCATTTTAGTTTTAACAACTGCAGGTAGATCACAGGATTCTGAGAGTACAAGGCTTCCCCAACAACCTTTCTACTGCTTTGGGGACAATAAACCTTTAAATAGTGTTCTAAAAAGGCAGGACATATAGGAAGAAAATGGCATGTTGGGCACAGAATTGGTAGACAGAGCAGGGAATCTACTGCCACAGTATTTTAATTCAGTGTTTGAAGTTACTGCCCTGATCAAAGCAGCTGCCTTCCACTGAGTCAGGCTCAGTTCTTAAGCAAGAAGGAACATGGAAAAAGCTTTGAGGCATATACTTAGTCACATGAAGTGCCATCTGTCTTCTTGCAGCCTACAGGCCTTATGTTGAATCTGACCTGTTGTTACTACATACAATTAGCTACAAGATCATTATTTTAAAAACATACTGTGTCATCAAGCATGCTTTCAGTAAAACTGGCATTAATTCCTATGCAAGCAACAGAGATCACAAGAAAAGCTATCATGCTACATAAAATGCAAATGTATTAATTAATACAGCAAACATTTTGTTACTATATTTTATTACTGACTTTCACTTAGACTAAATGAAAGAAACTGTATCTGTAAAGAAGCACAGAACTCTTCAATTCAGAATTTAAATTTAACTTGTGCCATCTCTCACTCACTAGTTTATCTTGGAAAAATGTTACACCTCATCATGCCCAGGAAGTTTACAAGTTAGGAACCATTTTGATTTCTCCCCACAAAAGGAAACATTTCTGAAGATCTTTACTACTGAAGTACATGGACAAACAGATTTTGTTAAACCTGCTCATGCAAGGGGAGACCTAAACCCCTCAGAATTAGTCAGAGATGTGTAATGTAAATCCAGATCTGCAGATGGCTTTACCTGTCCCGAATTATCATTGAAATCCTTTCTGCAGAAGCCTGTTTCAGAACTTTATGTGCTTTATCAGAACTCCATCCTGCACAGTTTTCACCATTGATCTGCAGAACTTGGTCCCCAAACCGCAGACCAGCAAGGGATGCTGGAGAGTTTGCCTGAACTAACTGGACAAATATACCCTACAAAAGAGGGGAAAAAAAGGAGGGGAGGAGAAGGAGAAATTCTTGCTTAAAGATGAAAACCAGCCACAGAACACACAGCCCCTAAAGCTTCCCATTCTACACAATATCAGCCAAACAGACAATACAGAAGGTCTTGCTAATTATATCTTCTTAAGGGGCACTTTTGAAATTTCAGTCTGTTCCTAGATGAATTTAAAAGTCTGACAGATAATTAATGCTAGAACAAAGTTCAAAAACCAAGCAAATATGTCTGCATCTCTAAATATTGAAAATAAAAAAAAAAAAAAACCGCATGAGCATAACATTTCAGTCTTAACCAAAAGATTGGTAAATACTTGTCTGTTTTAACAGGTGTTAAAAATTTATTTCTAGTCAAAGCTCCCCTAAAAACAAAGTAAAGCATCTTAAAGCAAATTACAGATAATACTTGGGGACCAAGGGATGTTAAAAAAAACCAACACAACCCCATGCTCTGCATTAAAAGAAAACCCCATTTTCTGCATTAAAAGAACTACAGAAAAGCGTTTTAACCCTATATGCTACCTTCACTACAATTTTTTTTAAAACATTCAGATTAAATGGCTTAAAATGTCTAAGCAACTTTAATAAGAAAGGAGATACTTCTAAGCTGTGGGCAGTTCTCTGCATACTGCTGAATATTAAGTACTGCCCAGTGTTTCCACAAAGGCAAGAACTGATAAGAAGTATCACAGCAACCATGCAAGGACAACTCACACTCTAAACTGAAACAAAAAACACTGTATATATTTTTCACATCTTATAACACACATGGAATTAAACTATGGCTATAAATACAGATCCCAGTCCAGAGAGCTGGAAATCTAGTTACAAGTCTAATGAAGGACTTTAAAATTCTGGTAACAGATAATAAACCACTATACAGAAAACTATTTTATGACCACACACTAACTTCACTACTAAAATAGTCCAGCAGTAAAATCTCTAGAGGCAAAAGCCACCTCTACACTTACGTTATCAACAGATTTAAGGCGAAGTCCAATTCTGCCATCTTGATCTTTACACAGAATTGCTTCACGGATGCCTTGCTTAATTTCTGCTCTGCGAATTCCAATATCATTTCCAGTCACTGGAGCTACCATGTAATTAGTAGAAGGTCGTGTTACCAGTTGCTGATTAAAACAAAACAGCCAGACAACTTAGTTTCAACTTTTAAGAATAGCTGTATGTCAGTTTGTATGAAGTGATATTTTAAAAAAACAGCACACAAAATAAGCCACAAGACCAGGTCTCCCCCACCCCGTGCCAACATTGGAAATGGACTGCTGAGTTTGAGAACAGACTTAAACAGGCACTGCTACTTAAATAATTCACCTCTCAGTCAAGTATGGTACTTAAGGCAAATAACAGTCTGCTCTCTAGAATGCTAGATACACATTTAGTCTTTACACTTTTATTTTCTAGAATATGCTTGACTGGTACCTACACCCTGTGGCTGAGCAGCTGCTGCCACTGCTAAGTTCCTCTGCACCTCTTCCTCATTGAGGCTCAGGCCCATATACTGAGAAAGTTCTGGATACAATCTGGGGTACAAGCCTACAGGAGAAAACAAAACAAAAATCAATACAACTGTTGATTTAAAAGAAGGAGCAGTTAACTGCTTTTACATGCACAATTACTTCAACAAATCTTGTGTTGTTGTAATTATTTAACTGGAAAATTATGACAGAAGACCCATTTGAACCAGAATGGTTTTTCTGGCCTGGTTTAGAAGAGTAACTGGACAAGCAGCACTTCCCAGATAAAGAACTTAGAGAGAACTTTCAGTTTCAGTTACTTGATTCACCCTTTACACATAGACACATGGTGACGTTCCAAAACCAACAGTGTGCTGCATTCCACAAGGACACGCCCTTAAGCTCTATAACATTTGGGCAGTTAGTTAGCTCTCCCCCAAACCAGGTGTGCTGAAGAACACACACAGATCTTCTACCAAGTTCAAAACAGCACTTGCAAGAGGCATTCATGCCAAGGATATTCCAGATCTGAGGCATGGGAAGGTTTCTTCAGAAGCCTCCTGGTTCTAAGGTTCTCACTACAGTCTGCTTTGAGTCTTCATGAGAAAGTTGCTGTCATTTTCTCACAGCTTCAAACTGAAAGGACTTTATACATGCCTCTCAACAAGACAAAACACACACACAGCCTTCAAAATATCCCTCTCTAGCCAAGCAGAGGGAGGCACAAGAGTGGGAGGAAAGGAAGTTGAACTGACGGACTTGTCAGATCTTGAGCTGAACAACTCTGAAATAAACTTGATATTGCTCTTGACATTCCACAGATCGTTAACTGGTGCCATTTTACAAGTGCCCGTTATGAGAGCTCTTAAGAGTCCCCCTGACATTCTCACTAAATGACTGGAGACAGGAAAGGCTGCTTGGAGAGAGAGGCAGTGGAAAGGAGGGCTTCTGCAGCAACCAGACTCCGCAGTACACAAGGCTTAGGTTTCCAGTGCTCATTTATGGGTACAAATGCATAAAAACAGCTCTTACAAGAATCCACGTCTAACCAGCAATGGAAAGTAACTTTTCTGGGAAGGAGCAAAGGTCATTGCAAGGTGAATGCCAGTATAAACAAGAAAATTTTTTTCGCTCTTTAATGCACTCTTTAATGCAAAACGCTGCTTTGCATGAGAGCTGTCTGATCATATTTCTGGACTAATCTACCACCTTATAGCTTCATCAATATTGATTAAAAAGCTTTTGATGAATAAATTTTCTAATTTTGCTTGCTTTTTCAAGCCCTTAGGATTGAAAAACACACAACACAGCACAAGATTTCTGCAGCTACCCAATTTTTCTGTTTTGTTCTTTATTAAAGATCACAACACCGAATGCATCTTTGCTGGCTGAATTACATTCTCATTTAAATTAGAGAGTGGTTCAAATAATGGAACACATAGTAGAACACAAAAACTCTTGATGTATAGTCTCCTGTTTCTGTCATGACAGAAGCATTTCCAGTGGGTCTGGCACATCCTATAGATGATGTAAGGCCTTCTTTCGTTTGGGATATATTGAATGATTAATCACTCTTCATCCACAGAACTCCAGAGCAATTCACACACAAACTGATGCCAAAATTATGTTTTGATTCCTGCTGGCCAAATACATGCAGGAGAAATCAAACTATGGACAGCAGTAAAAAAGCTGCCAAGACTGCTGAAGCAAACTCAAATCTGGTCTGGTGAGGTTAGGCCACATAAATACCTAATCCAGATAGGATCTATCAGAGGTAACTCTGGTGAGCTATGCAAACATCTGCCTTAAAGTCATCTTAGACACAGAAGCACCCAGAGGAGAACTGGAGACAAAGTTCCATCCACCAACCTTTAATAACTGATTGACCAGCATTCCTGACCAACATTCCAGCACTGCTGCTGGTCTTGCTGGTTAGAGGCTTTAGGCCTTTTAGACCAAGAGTAATTTACTAAAGCAGAGCTCTAACCTCAAACATACCTGTGCACGTTGTGGATGTACACGTGCATGGGAGAAAAGAAGGAGAAAATACAAGTACAAATCATTCAGCTTTAGATCTGATGGATTTCCCACCACACAGTTGATTCCAAAATCTGCTGGAAGCTTCCTGTTGATTGCACAATGAGATTAAGTGCCAGCTTCCTGGGCACTTCTCTTGTTGACAGAGATTTATCTCTGTCGCAAAGCAAACTCACGTGTAAAGGAAAGACTCTGACTCACGCTGTCCTCTGAAGCTTACAAATACATATGTGATAAATAAGGACAACTAAGTGTCTGAGGTAAGAACTGACAGAGCCCAAAGGTACCAACATCACATCTTGTTATGCTAGGCTTACTTGGAAAAAGCTGCAAAAAGAGAAGGGCGACTGCTTGCCACAACTTCCTTTTATAAGCAAACACTGGGTTTTGACTCCTATAGCACCTTACCAAGGTGGCTGCTGGCATTTCCAAAATGGAAATGTAAACAGGGTAACATTTATTTCCCTTTGTAAATAGGGTAACATATTTATAGCTATTTTTGACTGTACTGTTAACTTTAGGACTTCATAACTGCTTTCCACAACATTAGGATACTATGCAGTATGTGAGCTTACCTCCATCACATGGAATTGGAGCAGAAGCTTCAGACAAGATTGCTGGATTAGCAGGATTTGAAGAAAAGGCAGTCTGAGCCTAAAAACAAAGAAACTCCCATATGTTATCTTGTATAAGAAAAAATAAATTTTAATTATTTAAGATAGGTGGCAGGAGACTCAGCATTTTCTTTTTTCTTGTACATGCTAATTACTATTCATCTTGAAGTAATGAAGTCAAGCTTTTTATGTGAAATAAATATCTTCAATACAACATGCTGTAATAGTATCAAAACTACTTTGGCAGACCAGCTCACATCTTTTTCAGAGACAAAGCTACAGTGATAATGCAGAAAGGCTTTCCTGTCAACCTGTTCTGTTTACGTCACCAAGCAAGTTAAAAAGCCTTAAAGGAAACCTTTGTCCAACAACGCCTATAACTAAGTTTTAAGGTATGACCTTTAGCAGAGTGTTTTGCAATTACTGTTTTCAGCTGGATAGCAGGAGTGTTACGTCTTCACACCATTAACAGACATTAGCGAGATCCATAGTTCTTTTCAGGTGTCAAGTTCCACACAATCTGGTGCTACCAGTACAATATCTGCTGAAAGAAACAGACCTTCCAAGATGGTTTCTCTACAGCACTTGTCACTACAATGAACACATTAAGCTTTATTTCTGTATTGCTGACTGGCTTACGTTATTAAGTTCCCTTACATTTGTGAGTCAGTTTCCTTCCTTCTCAATACCTCATCTCTATTTTCTGGCCTTGTGTGTTCATGACCAGTGAAAAATACAGTCTTAGAGAGGCCTACTAAACATGATGGAAATAGCTATCCCAGTAACTTTGCTGAGGTTAAATGTCAAAGGTGGGGGGAGCAGGGGGAGGAAGTACTCAATGCATAGTGAAATATTATGCTGAACAGGACACATAAATTTTCTAACCCAACATGACAGTTAAATTACTTCATGATGTTAAGGAAAAGCTTAAAAATAGAAGACTTGTCAGTCCTGTACACTCCAGGAAGTTGTCTTTAAAAAAAGGTTTCACAGCAAGAATGAGTCATTATTTAGCAATATCACATGTACTTAGAAGCACAGGCTCCAACTCAAATGATGGACAAAAAGAGCAGGTTAGAATAATATTTAATGTAACAAATCTGTTTGTTTTAGCCTGCAGTCATTTGAATCTTACTCACTCATTGCAGATACAGACATCTTTCAGCACTCTGCCCCCTCTTCTCCTAAGTATGTTGTCAGACTTACTTAAGAAGACAGCATTTTTATACTGCATTTTTAGGGAGAAGGAAATAATTTAGCCTTTGATGCCAGCAGGTCAAGGGAGGTGATTCTGCCTCTCTATTTGGCCTTTGTGAGACCCCACCTGGAGTGCAGGGTCCAGCTCTGGGATCCCCCGCACGGGAAAGACAGGAACCTGCTGGAGCAAGTCCCAATGGTCACAGAAGCAATCAGAAGATGGAACAACTCTCCTATGAGAACAGGCTGAGAGAGCTGGGGCTGTACAGCCTGGAGAAGAGAGGGCTCTGGGGAGACCTTACAGCAGCCTTCCAATACTAAAGAGGACTTGTAAGAAAAATGATGACAGATCTTCTAGTAGGGCCTTGCAACAGGACAAGGGGTAAAGGTTTTAAACTAAGAGAGGGTTAGATTTAGACCAGATATGAGAAAGAAGTTTTTTAAAATGAGGGTGATGAAGCATTAGAATAGGTTGCCCAGAAAGGTGCTAAATGCCTCATCCTTGAAGACATTCAAGGTCAGGTTGGACACGGGTGCAAGCAAAGTGACCCAAACTATTCAGTGATTCTATGAAAAGTATCAGTGAAAATGGAATGGCTTACTGATTACATTTATGACAATTTTCAGCTGTAATATATAAACTCTAGCAGTTGGTCAATAAAGGTCAAAGGAGCACTTTCTTGGCTCTAGGCTACTGAATTTTTAGTTCAGCATTACCAGACTACAGATAAAGGACTGTGGTTACATAAGAATGGAGTGGGTGAACATGACAAGGAGAAATCCCAACATAGCACCCACAACTTCAAAAGCCCCACCCCACACATACAAACACAGATGAGACAAGGCACTGCACCTTGATAACACAAGATAGCACAAGATTGTTAAGAAGCCATTCTTACAGTTTGCTTGATTGCTTCCCAATGAAAACAGCAAGGAGACAAGTAGCAGCCACCTTAAAACACACTGCAACTCCTTGCTGTTGTTTAAACCAGGAAGGAATGCAGGTTAAGTTCAGGAAAAGGTAAAATGCTGAAGAAAGTAAGGAACTCCTTGTGAAATACACCCATGTCAAACTTGTCATAGAGTTTTTAATCCATTAAAGTGTTTTTCATTATTTCACAGGTTTTTTTAGTTCTCATCATGCCTAATAATAAAACTACCAATATTCTTACACATAAAGGCTTTTGAACAAAAGTGATAATCTTGGATGTACTGTGAGAACTGGTCACTACCATGAAATAGCCAGAGGACAAGTCTGATTCCAGATGGCATTAAGACAGCCAGTACTTTTTTTTTTTTCCTTGTGCTCAAATGACCACAAAAACTTTCTGCCACAGATTTGGACACTGGGAATGAGATGCAGATTTATTAGTTTGGTCATCAAGTCAGAGCTGAAGTATGTGAAGAGAATGGCTATATTCATCTACTTAAGACCATTTATCTATACCTCAAAAATTCAAACATATTAAAGACAAATGAACACAAAGGAATATATAAAGCAAAATAAATATATCCAGGTGGTAAAATATGCATTAATCATTTTAGATCAAGCTACAAAGTAAACAGGTTGTCTTTTCCCTTTCAGAGTGAGATGGTAAAACAAATTCTAAACTACAGTAAGTCTCCTCTTTCCTGGATTAAATATCAGATATATTATTGTCATCAAAACTCATCTTTTTTTAAAGTCCACCATACCTGAATAACTTTGTCCACCTTCAGATCTTCTAGGGAAGGATAGAGAGACATTTTGATGAAGTCTTACTGGGTAGAGGGCAGACTGGAAAAAAAAAAACAAATGGGAAAGCAAACAAACAGGATTAGCTTTCAGATATCTACTGAGTTTAACTCCTTAAATTTTTTTTAAAAAATAAATTAACCAGACTAAGCGCTAAATAAGTGTTCTGTGACCTGCAAATCAGCAGTAAAGATATCTGACACTACAGATGAATTCCATTAAGACTACCCATTTAATCTGTTATCAATAGCAGCCTTTGGCTAATAGGCTTTATTTAATATACTTAGCACTGTCAAAGTTTAGGTCTCAATGATGAGAAACCTGTACAGAGAAAAACATGTCACAGGAAGCAAAGAGACTTTAGGAGGCCAAGATGGAATTATGATGAGGGTTAAGAAGAAAAACCTAACCACCTAACAGGGACAGTACTTAATATACAACTGGGGAAGCTTCCATTCTGTTGTCCAAAGTATTTAAACACTTTCAACACTTCTAACACTCCACTGACCTGCTTGCAGCTGGGATAGAGCTAATGTTCTTCCTAGTGCTGTGTTCTGGATTTAGTATGAGAATATTAATAATACACTAATTGTTTTAGTTGTTCCTAAAAAATGTTTATACTAAGTCAAGGGCTTTTCAGTTTCTCATGCCCTGCCAGTGAGAAGGCTGGAGAAGCACAAAGAGCTGGAAGGGAACACAGCCAAGACAGCTGACCCAAACTGGCCAAAGGGATACCATGTGGCATCATGCTCAGTATATAAACTGGGGAGAAACCTGGCTAAAAGCATGGGCATTGGTCAGCAAGTGGTGAACAGGGGCAATGAGCACCACTCATTTTATATATTCCAACTCTTAATATTTTTCCTTCCTTTTCTTCACATTAAACTATCTAATTACATCAGCCCATGACTTCTCACTTTACTCTTCTGATTCTCTCCTCCCATCCTGCTGGGGCAGGGGGAACCAGCAAGCAATTCTGTAGCACTCCATTGCTGGCTGAGCTTAAATCACGAGATCCAGCAAGAAGCCATTAGAGAGAACTGGCTTCTCATGTCCATATGTAACACATTAATTGCAGCAAGAGTCCTGTATAAACTAGCAAGATTCAGTCAGTGGTGAGTTTCAAAACACAGAGATTCCAGACTGGCTCTCATGTGATGTTCAGAAAGCCCTGTGACAACTTATCAGGAAGTAATACAAAAAAACGAAACCAAACAAAACAAAAAAAACCCAAACAAAAAAAAAAAAAAAAAAAGTACTTCACATGATAGTCTAAGGCACCATGCTGACATCCAGCTCTACTAGAACCAGTCACCTGAGGCTTCAGGAAATGCCATTTTTCCAGAGCTCCTTCACTCACACTCTCACACAGATCAGGTGAACTTCTGAAACCCACAATAAAGCATTCCACATCAGTATATGGGAACATTTTAGTGAGAGGGATGGAGAAGTTATACTACAAGTTTTTGGTTTGGGGATTCATTTTATCATCCAAAGAAAAAAGGTTGTTATTAACATAGCAATTTAGAAAAAATTTCAGACTAAAAGTAACCAGTGCATAAATCCTTGGGCTATTGCTTCTTTAAGTGCAGATATGAAGTCTGTTTCTAAATGAACACCACACACAGATGCCTAATGTGATACTGCAGTAACACAATAGACATCTCTTCATATTACACTAAATTCATCAACAGCTTTTATGCTTGTTCAGCAGAGCCCAATAGCTCCAGTAGCATGTCAAACTGCAATTAAAAATTAAAAAAGCATGCCCTAAAGGTCACAGAGATCTAAACTGTAAACAGATGGTCTGTTGTACTACAGTAATTAATTGCTACTGACTTTTTTGATTACTTATTGCAACTCTACCAAACATAGTTAAAGACTGGAAACTACAAATTAAGCATGTGCATTTAAGGCCAGTTTGAAGTTCTGTTTTAATCCAGCATTGACCTGAAACAATGAAGTGTTTTTGCTCATCCGAAATGGATAATAGCAAACGTAAGCCAAAGCCCTTGGTAAGTGGTTCCTGGATGCTCCATTCTGCTGCTCACACCAGTCAAGGCACACACAGCATCAGACTCAGCATCTCCTTCTGTGCTACAGCTGCCCTGGTAGATTCAGGTGCTGCTCCCAGCACTGGCACACATTCAAAGTCACCACGCCCCTGGCAGCAGGCAGGAAAAGAGGGCAAGCCAAGGATAGTGTGTTCCCAAAAGAGTCACCCCATGGAAAGGCAACGAGGGGCACAACAGCAGCACTTTGCAGGTGGTGATCTCCGGCATCCACAGAGCTGCAGAGCGCAGCACAGTGACTGCCAGGTCCCCTGCCCCAGTGACCAACTTCCATGGAACACCCTGGCCAGCTTTATTTCTCCTCCAGAGACCAGTCTCTGCACACAGTTACTTGGTTACACTTGTCACAGACAGGCAACCTCAACCTCCTGCTAGATTATAAAGAGGAGCACAGTGCTTTCTGTAGAAAACCAGTAGCAAAGCTAAACATATACCAGCATCCAGATTACATAAAACAACACTCCAGAAGTTCATCCTGTCCCTTGACAACCCCCTAAGCATCCTCTCCCCAGCCAAGGGTTAACAAACTCAAATGTTTATCACAAAGGACGCTGCCGGGCTAGCTCCCTCGTCACAAACTCACCAGTTGTTCCTGGTTTTGGTTTTCCAACTAAATAGCCAGAGTAACCATCACCACGTAACTGCATTCATTAAGCTTTTAACTTTGCATATGGTAATACAAATACCCCATGTTAGATAATGTGAGGGCCACAAGAATATCATATTTAGTTTAAAAAAGGATTTTTAAGTAACAATTGCCACCGTCAGAGACCATCAGTAATTGCAGGAAGAACTTGTCCACGACTTCTGTGCATTGTTATTCACAGTATAAACATGAATTTCAGTTGGTGCTGTAACAGCTTTAGGCACTAGAGAGTGGATACCACAAAACGTGAGTCACTACAACTTCTTCTTCTCTCTTAAAAATCTACAGCAACATCAGAATCACCTTCCCCAATCATTTCCATACTTTCCCATATTGTAAGGAGACCATGTGTTTAGGGACATAGAAGTGAAAACAAAAGGAAGGGCATGGGGCAGGGGCTGTAACTCAGCTGGCGACCCGCAAAACCTGGCAGTAAGGACCTCGCCCCCCTGCCTTCAGTACACTTGGCTGGAAAGTGACCGCCCCTGCCAGCATATCCCACTAAGGAGATCCTGTTTGCCAAAGGGAAGTACTGGGGCACCGATCGGAGAAGTATGAAAGGCGTCACTCGTGACACGCTGAGCCTGCCAGCAGGAAGTCTTGAAGGTGGGAGTGATCCCGAACTGCTTTCGGTGGCGTGGCTGGGAGGAGACGGGCTGCTCGCCGCATTCTTCACTGCACAGGAGGGTCCTGCTAAGCCCCACTCTGGCCAGCCTGTAGCGACTGCTGTCTTTGAAAGCACCAGCAGCCAAAACTGTGGGAGGGGGAAGGAAAAAAAAAACCAAAACAAAACACGCCACCCCATATGTCTTCCTCCTGTAGACCGTGGAAAAAGTATAGCAGGCCACAATGCTGGCACCTATACAGGAACACTGGTTCCCACTTGTAGAAATTAGAAGCTTATGAGCCCCAAAATTCATCTTTAAAGCAGATCGAGGACAATACCTCCCGAAGGTCAGGCTGAGACATCACGAACCGAAGAACAGTTTCGTAAGATACGTTCTCCACTAATAACTCAGTATTTCCCTTCTGATACATATCTAATTAGCCTGGGAGCAATTGCCCTCATTATGCGCTCAGCTCCGAAACCTGCTGCCTCCATTTCAGACCTGGAGCAGGGCTCGCCTGCCTGAAAAGGCCCGTCCTATCACTCCACCGCTGCAGCACCTTTCAGCCCGTCTCAAGAGACCTTAATACAAATGCCCGAGCCTCCCCCGTGCAGTGGCCGCGGAGCCCCGACGATGAGCCAGAAGACGCTCCCAAACCCGAGGGCCGGCCACAGACAGTCACACAGGGCCTTATCCAGACGCTGCTTTCCCTGTCTGCGGGCGGAGGAGCCCCTCGGGTTAGCAGCGCCCCGAGCCCGGCTGAAGCCTTCCTTCCCCCCGGCCGGCTGCGGGGAGCGGCGGCCCCGCAGGAGCACGGCACGGCTCCGCGGCTGGAGCGGGCACCAGCACCGCCCTCGCAAGGGGCACAGCGGGGCCGCCTCGGCCGCCCCCTCCCCGCTCCGCCATGCCCGGCCCGCAGCCCCCCGCCCGGCCCCAAGGAGCGCACAAAGGGCCGCGGGGAGGCGACCCCGCACGCCGGCCCCTCGCTTACCTCTGGCCTGGGGGATTGTTGGTTGCCGTCCGTCGAGGCCCGCAGTACGGAGAGGGGCAGCGGCAGCGACTTCCCTGGATCCCGGCAGTGCCGCTATGAGCGGAACGGGGGTGGCGGCGGAACTGGCCCGGCCCCGCGCATGCTCCGGCGGCGGGGAAGGGGCCGGGGCCGGGGCCGCGGCTGGGTTTGGTCGTCGGCGGCTGTGGGACGGAGGGGGACGAACGGGGTGGCGGTAGCCTCTGGTCGCTTGTTTCATGTAGAATCTTGGTTGGAAGAGTTCTTCAACATCATCCAGTCCATCTGTCTGCCTGGCACTACCGCTGTAACCACTGAACCACATCACCCAGCCTCTTAACACCTCCGGGGTGGTGACTCCACCACCTCCCTGGACAACCTATTCCAGTGTCTGACCACTCTTACAGTGAAAAGATTTTTATAATATCTGATCTGAGTCTTCCCTATTTCAGTTTAAGACCATTTGCTCTGGTCTCCTCAGTGTTGGTACGGCAGAAGAGACCGGCCTCAGCATAACCTCCCTCAGTCAGGGCGGGAACTGTAGAGAGTGAGGAGGTCCCCTCTGAACCACCCCCTGTGATTTCTTTGTTTTTCTAGGGCCTTAGACTCATTCGTGTGCCTTTGTTGTTGATAGCTGTCGTCTTCATGGAGGAAAAGAACGATTTCCTGCTCATTTTCCTACTTTTTTTTTTACTTTGTTTGAGGTTTTTTGGTTTTGTTTTTGTTTGTTTGTTTTGGGTGTGGGGTTTTTTTTCTTTTTGTTTGTTTGTTTTTTTTTGTTTTTTTTTTTTTTTTTGTGCTGTAATAAAGCACTCTCCATTAGCGACCTCATGTCTGCCTTGTTTTGCATGTCTGCCGTGGATGGGCGAGCTGTGACACATCAGAGCCAGAGTGACCACACCACCTGTCCTGCAGTCCAGCACCTGCCGGAGCCTTCTCCCACAGACAGGCATCAGAAGCAGAGCTTTTATCCTGGAGAGGCTCCCCTGAAGAAACCATGATGTAAAGTGTACCAGCAACAAGAAATCCCAGAACAAACTCGGAAAAAGCTTTCATAAGTCAATTACCATAATTACCCCCTTTGCCTTATTTAGAGTATGAACTTCTCTAGCATCAATTTTCAGTCTTTCCTTCTTCATTACAATTCTTTGCCTGTTGTCAAATCTTGTTCATCATACAGATAATTAAATGTACTGAGTGCACTAGAGCTTCTCTTCAACTAGGAAGCCAGAGCATTCAGTAGAGGAGTTGAGCACCTAGGAAGGAAGTCTGCTCCCACCTACAGTCTCTTTCTCCTGCCCTCAGCCAGTCCCAGCAGTTGCTGAGCTCTTCTGAGAGAAAGCTAAACTCATTGTCCCAGGAGAAATCAAATCCACCAAAAAATATGAATGCTTTTCTGCTGGATAGTGGGCCATACTAGAAATAAAATGCTCTCTCAAGCACAAGCATGAGCCAGAGCAAGGAACTGTGTGGCTGGAAACAGTAGAAAGGAAACGGAAGGAGAAATGGGAATGAGAGGGAAGGTTGTTTCACTTCATTCTGGCATGAACAGGTCATTTCATCATTTGAGCTGTCTGCATAATCATAACCTTAGTTAAGCTAAACAGTAATTTTGTTGCAATGTATATTTTTCTGTTGTTAGCAGTATATTTTCCAGTTCTTAATTCTCTCCAGTTGCCAGCATCTTTAGTAAGCACACAGGGACTGGGGTAGCAGCCACAGCAGTGCTGAATACAGAGGAGCAGCAACTCTGGCTGCTCAGGAGGCTCCTATTTCTATAGCCAACAATCAGCCAGACCTGAACCTTCCTGCATGCCACTACCTGAACCACTGGCTGCTGAGTCATGCAACTACGGGTCATTAAATATATATGAAGTGAAATCTCGGGCTTAGGGTATAAGTTCACAAAAATCCTGTGTTATGTGTCTTCTGGGCCAGGAGGAAGGGAGGGAATCTAGCTCTGGTTTAATAATGGCAGATGATTACTGCTTTAGAAGTGCTAAATTTTCTATGTAGCCAAAGGAGATTTTAACGTAAGTGCAGTGAAAGTTTTAAAACTGTGCTCAGACAAAGTGTGCCACTCTTTTTCCTGAAATAAGCTCAGTGCAGTGAAGCCCCGGACCGATGCTGTAGAATGGAGAGCACTGTAGTGTTCACGTAGCATGGAAATTGCAGGTGTGTGACTGACAGTTTTCCAGTGCAATCCTGCTGGGTGCCAGTGCTGACAGCTGAAGGGTGGTGTTTTCTTTTGGTTTGATGTTGAATGCTCCTCTCATTGTGAAGACCTTTCTTCTCTCCAGAAAGCTAGGTTGTTATTTGCTGTTTTCTGCATTAATTTATCTCTTTGTGGTCTTTCAAGGCAGCCTGCTGTTAGCCAGGGAGCAGCCTTTTGCAGTGGATATCAGACTTCCACTGGCAATGCACCCTCCCTGATTTTACCCATGAGACTGTCATGGATGTTCATTGTTTTTATGATGATGTCCTAGCCCAAACACTTGGCTCCATAGGGTTTATTACTTGTTGAGCTTACTGTGTGTGCACTATTACAGATATGTAATCTAAGGGCAAGCAAATTCCAGGTTATGGGCAATAGCTCTGGCACCACGTCCATCTGCAGGACATCCACCTTGGTATCAAAAGTGAATCTTACCATCCTCATCTCCCAATGTATTGTGAAGCATGATTTCAATAAAGATTTTGAAAAACTGTATAAGGCTGTTTCTTCTTGCTTAAGAACAGTTGTTGGAGAGAGAGAGATTACGCTTTTGTACTGAAAAGCTTTCTCAAAATTGTTCATTTAAATATAGGATCAAAACATAATAAACCAGAAAGATAATTGCTGAAACATGGGTCTATCCTGTGAAACCAGTGCAGTTTGGCATGTCTCAGGGTCCTCATCCTTCAAACACACAGACCAAAGACAATTCCAGCTACTGATCTAGTCTTGCTTCTTTCCCAGGGAAACCAAATCTTGGAAGAGAGTGGCATGTGTCTCAGTCACTCTGTGACATGAACTGAGCACTTGGGACAAGGGAGATGTTTCTGTGCCCTGGAGTTTGGAGGGGAGCAGAAGAAGGGCCAGGCCATATCTTTCTAAAAACTCCACTGAGACTGGGGATCTCTAAGGAGTCAGAGGTGAACTGCTGAAATAAATGGCTCTAGATTAGTTCCTGAGGTATGTGCATCTATTGTTTGAAACAAGTGGAACAAATAGCCAAGTTATTAGACTTTGCTTGTTTAAATTGTAATACCCATGGGCAAGTGTGATAATTTTCCATAGTCAGCATACTGTTTGTGGGGTTTTTGCTGGTCTAGTGCCAACTTTCAAAGAATAATAGAAACCACCCACTGATCAGTATCAGTCTCAGCTGTTGAAAAAAATCTTAATAAAATAATACATAATTGGTACAGAAAAAATCACATTTCTCCTTTGAAGCTGAACACAGGTTGTGCTTTTGTTTGTAAGGAAGCTCTCCACCCATTCCACAATGAGACATTTTTAGTGGTTGTTCAAAACATGTACAAATTGTGCAAGATAGCAACCTGTCAGCACTGGAAACATAATAATTGTATTAAGGTTGTTCCATACCTGAGGTAGTTATGAGGGAGTTAACGGTCCTGCTCTAAGCCAGGTGAAAGGAGTGTCCAGACATGTTGTTTGTATTTCTAGAACAAACTTACCCCAAACCAGCTTAATTAACTGCATTGCACTGAGCTGTGCCGCTAGACTCCACACACAAGAATTTTTCTATTTTCCATATGGAAACAAGAATTCTAGCTTAAACCCCTGTTATCCAGGAGAGATTACATTACAGGAGCTTTGCCCCAGTGAGGTACTTAACATTAGAAACTGCTAGGTCATTTTTTTCTTCATTCCCTGTTCATATTTTTTGATCTTGCCTTTTAAGGGCATTATAACATATTACTTTCACCCTCAGCCCATGGGGTGGATAGCACTCAGTGAGTGATTTTCCACTGTTCAGTTGGCAGTTTCATGCCCGATTTCCTGTCTATTATTCAAACTCCACTCTAAAGATGGAAATACTAATGGTGTCACCATCCTTTCTAAGTAATGCTCTGAGTGCTGTGCAAACAGTTGCTCATTTATTTTCTGTCATAATTCCTGGGGTACAGACAAGGAATTCAGGCACTCAAGTTAAATATGTTCATAATGCATTATTATGAGCTCTCACTTCTACAAACTCATGTCTCATGTTTGTGGTAATACAGGAGATATTTTGTTAAATCCCCACTTTCCTGACTTCCCTCAGGATTGCATGTGCCCAACACTTCTGCATATTAGACCTAGAGCCTCTGTGGAGCAAATAGAAAATGAGCAAAACACAGAAACTGCTTTGTGGAGAATCTGGAGAGAGGAGTTATTTGTCACTGCAAGGAGAGCTCTGGGACAGAGGCAAGAGCAGCATCCAACTCCACAGCCTGGCAGTGTGAGCAATAAGATGTTCTTCTGTCCTTCTCATTGATTTGACACCTTCTAGCCTTTGCAACAGATGAAGATAAGGTCCTGCAGACAATAAGCTCCTTCATGCATGACCCTGAGCCAGTTCTAGGAAACAGGAGACAAGAAAGAGAGCCAAGGCAGGGGTGGGATTTGAGCTCTATGCAGGCAAGTGGGAGGAGTGACTGTGCTCTTCCTGTCCCTAATCCATAAGTGGGATTTTGCTGGAAGGGCTTAAATAACCTGAACAGTTCTTTCCTGCTTCTGGCATAAATGTTTCAGGGTTTAAAAATCTATATTCTTTGTTCTCATATTGTAAAGACTAGGTAGGCATAGCAGAAATGAGGTGTATATTTCACAGTAGGTGTAATTTTTTCTGTTTAACTGTTTTCACAGGGATTCAATGTCTTTTCCTTTCTCCTGGTATCTCTAAATTAATATTTTGTACCTTTATGTTAGATACAGTCTAGTTCAGGCTGAGGTTGTGGTAATATAGGTGATGTTCCATGGTCTAGATGAAGCATGAAGCAAGACAAAAGGACATATCCCTCCACCCTCACAGAATCACAGAAGTGTTTGGGTAGGAAGAGACCTTAAAGACCATATAATTCCAGAATCCTGCCGTAGGCAGGAACACCTTCCACTAGACCAGGTTTCTCAAAGCCCCATCCAACCTGTCCTGCGCACAAAGTGCTTGTGCCAAGTACAGCATGAAGAATCATGAGCTGTGATGCCTCAATGGGAGCCTGGTTCTTTGTCTTAAAAGCCACCAAGGATAAATTTGAGCAGTTATCTGCCTCTGGGGTGGGATGATAGGACAGATGTGGACAGTCCTTTTGCTCTGCTCTGGCGACTGGGACTGTAACATCTGGAAGAGGAGGCAAGGGACAGTGGAGGCCAAGAGCCGCTGCTCCAGCAAGGCTCACTAGTGGCACCTGTTGGAGAATTTTTATGGTATATTTGAGGTGAATTAAACACACTCTTATGCTAAATACAGAAGAAGAAGTTAACGAACAATGCATTGGGCAGAGTCCGATCACAATATGCGGTTCTACATGGAATCTGCCAAGATGCATCACAAACAGTCTCCCTTGAGTGCACAGCACCAAATCCAAGATTATTTGCATGGGGCACCTCAGCCTGTGGATCCACCCTTCACCCAGCTCTGCTGCTCAGAGTTGGCCCCTGAGCTTGGCTCTCTGAGCACTCTCATTCCAGGATGGCTGCAAGACAAAGCTGAGACTGTTCCTTATCACCAAGGGAAACTTCACTCCCTTGGAAGGAGTCTGTTCTGTCTCTGGCATTCCTGCTTCCAGCCAGTTTAACCCCTCCTTGCCCTCCATGCCAGATCACTCCTCAGTCACAAATTACCACTGCTGAACAGTAGCAAATAGAATTTCCCTTTTATGTCTGTTGCTACTGGAAGTCTTTAGGCCGAGCCAAAAATTTTGGGGGAGACTGTCGTGGGAACTTGAATTGCTGTGAGCAATCAGGAGATGGCTCATCCAAAGGCATGTGTTGGTGTTGGCACAGTGCCCTTACTTTTCTGGGGAGCTGTCTCCATGCTGACTCAGCAAATCAAATGTAGCTCAGGAGTGGGTTTTGGCAGTCTGCCACTGCATTTCTGACCACACCAGACCTGTTTAATTTATGAGACCAGTCTTGAGCTATATAACTACTGGATAACCAATGTTTGTCTATTTGTTTAAAAAAGCAATAAATTGTCCCTATTTGTAAACTAACTGGCTGTTAAAAGGCTTCTGCCTTTTACCTTGTGTTTTGTCTTTATCTTCCTGTTCTCTACCTCTCACCCCTCCTCCATCGGACTTTTCTTCCTGATACTGTGGTTTTTTGTGTTTTTCTGTTTTAATTTTTATCTTTCTACCTGTAGATTGTCTTTTCAACTGCAAAGCAAAGCTGTAAGAGGTAGATCACTGATCTTTGCCTACTTAAGTCAAAAATAATATAAAAACATATAGAAATAAATAGGTAAAATGCAACATTACAGCAACTCTGATAGTGGAAAATTCATATTACTTGTTAAACAGAGATATGTTTTTTTCCAAATCAGCCATCTGTATTCAGCTGCAATTCAGTTTTCTCAGGCTGATTCACCTGTAAAACCAGTGGGCTGTGCTTTGGACAGTGTATTCCATCCGATATTCATATCTTTTTAATCTAATCTGGACAGTTGAACAGCCCTACCAACTTTGAAATGGGTTTCATATTATGTCTGTTACACCACCATGCCTTATTTTTCCTTTCTTTTGCACGACAAAGATATTGTTCACTGCCACAATGTGCTTTCTCAAAACAAACAAACAAACAAAAAACCCAACCAACCAAACAAAAAACCCAAAAACCCAAAGAAAATTAAGAGAGCTTTGGCTCATAGAAGTATGATCATAAAGAGGAATGTATCACAGAAAAGAATTGAAGTGATGACTGGCAGATTTCTTCTGCAGTGCACTCACTCTTCAGTCTTGGCTTGCATCATCCAATAAATATTGTATTATAAAAAGCAGGATATAGTGATAGGAAAAAGAAATCTTTAAGTAAATCTAGTGGTAGAAGAATGTGTATTTTTCCTCAGAAGAGCAAAATGTGGCTCAGTTGCAAAACTGTTTGCCCCACACTTCTATTTCTTTGCATTTTGCACAGTTCTGTGAAGCTCAGATCGCCATTAAAAATGTAATTCTATACAACCATTCTTGGCAAAATTTTCCATACCTAGGCAACAGGCTTGCATAAATCCATCAGGGATGCTCTCAGAGGATGGTTCCTGTGTTCATGTGTTGATCCAAAAGAAAAGTAAAAATATTCTGAAACCAGAGAAAAACTGTTCAAGGAAAGCT
Source organism: Phylloscopus trochilus trochilus (assembly GCA_016584745.2). Classification (NCBI taxonomy): domain Eukaryota; kingdom Metazoa; phylum Chordata; class Aves; order Passeriformes; family Phylloscopidae; genus Phylloscopus; species Phylloscopus trochilus. The sequence continues at coordinate 19,260,125 of WQNJ02000084.1, read as the reverse complement.
GTGCTGATGATCCCCACCATTTTCAGGCTGTGGATCCTTTCCAGCCACTTTGTTAATCCAGCCTCTCCATTTTTCCCAAATTTACGGAGACTTCTACAATCCCAAAGTGCCCTAATATCACCATCAAGGGGAAGTTGCTGGTGGTTTCCAACAACTGTTGTCCTCTGTCTCCCCTTAGACCTGTACTGGCCACAGCCAAGGTAAAAAGGTCCCACTGTGACTACAGGTGCCAAGCTGGCTCCCAGCCAGAATGTCATCTGGCCAGTAAGGTGTGGACCTTTTGATTTCCTTTCACACTGGAGCAATGGATGTTGTCCTTGCACAGGTTATCGCTTCAGGAGCAAAAGGAGCACAAAGCCAACCCCACAGCAACCTGATGTGAGGTTTGCCAAAGTGGCCCAAATCCAGGCTGCAGGACCAGAGAAATACCAGCACTTGCATAGAGAAGATGGAAATAGCTGTAAACAGAGAGGTCCTTAAGATGCCACCCTTCTTATAGAATAGGTACAGGTGTCACTGAATTGCTGTGGCTTCTAAATGCAGACATGTGGACGGCAGAGAACAGCTTCGGATCGGGGAATCCAACACAGATGTAGAGTGAATTGTGAGTGTGATGAAGGAGGAGACATGAAGTAAGTGCTACACTTAATGGATGCCTAACTCAGGCAGTGGATCATATTATCATAGAATGGTTTGGATTGGAAATGAATCTTAAAGAGCATCTAGTTCCAACCCTGCTGCTCTGGGCAGAAACACCTTTCAGTGGGTTGCTCAGAATCCCATCTACCCTGGTTTTGGGTACTTCCAGGGAGGGAGAGTCCACAACCTCTCTGGGCAACCTGTTCCAGTGCCTCACTGTCCTCACAGTAAAGATTTTCTTCCTCAAATCTAATCTAAATCTACCTTCTTTCATTTTAAAACTGCTACTGCTTGTCTGATCACGACATGTTTTTGCAAAAAGTCCCTTTTCATACCTCTTGTAAACCCCCTTTACATACTGGAGGGCTGATAGCAAAAGAGCAAGTAGTAAGCTACAGGGCAGTGCAGCTCTTTAAAAGGGGAGGGGAGGGGAGGGGGGGAGGAAGGAAGGAAGGAAGGAAGGAAGGAAGGAAGGAAGGAAGGAAGGAAGGAAGGAAGGAAGGAAGGAAGGAAGGAAGGAAGGAAGGAAGAGCATCAGCAGAAGAAAAGCAAAGGAAGCAAAGTGAGGCAGAAGGTGCCATTACATCTTTACATTCCCTGCTCCATCTGCTGGAGCAGCCCAGAACAGCTTGTAGTGTTCACCCAGACAACTGGATTGCAGCAATCTTCTCCTGGCTTGCTACCTAACTACCTTTCTTCATATAATTATTTGGAAGCACTGAGATGCATAATTTCTGTAATCACATCTGGGATTTGATTTCTCCCTGTTAAGTGTTTTGAGCACCTGCAAATGTACATTTAGGTTTAACAGTATAATGTAGAAGCTTTTGTTTTGTTATGAAATAATACAATACAACTCAACTCCAGAGTTTAAAAAAAGAAAAAAAAATACTTTAAGAATCTGCAGTTGGCTGCACTGGATGAGTGGTAATAACTCCTCATGGTTTATTTTACAGCCATTTCCCTTTACTGCTTAGGTTCCTGTATCAGTTCTCTTTTGTATCCACTTTCATAACTGCTCTCTTTACAGTTTCTCTTCTGCAATACTTAGAAAAAGGTAACTTTCATATATTGTAATTTCTCAATTGTTACTTTAATCATAAGTTTGATAGTTCCCTTTTCTGCAGTTTTAAGGAAACTGCTCACGATGGAATGCAACATGTTAAAATATTTTCATTCAAGTAAAGTGTGGTATTTCTGACTGAGGTTTACTTTCTAATGCTTGATATTGAAGGGAAGATAGTGGCATGGTAAATCCCAGGTCTGATAGGAAGGTTACCAAACTTTCAACTGACATTCCTAAAGAACAAAGAAAATCCCAGAGAGTAAATGAACTGATGTGGTGCAAGTAAATCAAGTTCATTATCTGACATAAAAGAACGTTCAGAGGATACTCTGAAATAAATATGGAAATATTAACTTGGTCATTAGAGGAAATATCTGTCCCTACTATTATTTAAATACTCTGGGGCAATTGTCCTGAAACAAAATGCAAATAAACCCAGTTCCCAAGCCCGTCCAATTTTATAGTCCATCAATGCTGATTATCCTGTAAATACAGGCCGTTTTCTATGCAGAGAGCTTCATCATAAAAAAAATGACAAGGTCAAATCACAATGATATCAGATTGCAAAAAAGTTACACCTCTATGATCTACGTGCAATCTACAGAAAAAAAAAAAAAAAAAGATGATGATGAATTTTTTTTATAGGAAACATGAGCACACTATTTTCCTGGAGTCAGATGACCCACAAATTCTTCAGAAGGCAGAGTATAATGTAGGCAAAATCTACCCTCTCAACAACCATGACAGGTATTAAAATAGAGCTGTGGAGTGATACTGTAGTAGCATTAATTTATTTTAGATTGTGTAGATCATTAAATAATTAAACTAAGGCATTATCCTTTCCAGCATCTTTATTATAATTTCACTCATATTCTTTTAGATCCTCTATTATAATTTAAGTTTACAAGACTTCCACCTATTCTGTTGACCCAGGAAAACCAGGGAAAAGGTGAATCCAGCTAGGGATCTGTTGGAATTATATCTGGAATTACATCTCTGGGAAATCTCTGGGGAAGATACTACATTTCTGGCATGATCACTTGGTAGCAGCAGCTGGTTTATGAAGGCAGGCTGGGCAATGTTGTGCCATGGTGTGTCAGGTCTGTTGTTGTGTGGGGACACGGCAGCCAGTGTTCTCTTCCCTGTTCCTGGAGCACTGCTGATGCCTTTCAGTTTGCAGACATATGATGGCTGTGCCAAGTCAACACTGATGCTGCACAAGGACTTTCAGTTTCTAGACTGTTCCCCCAGTACAGGATCTTGTGTGCTGACAGCCATCATTCCTCTCTAAAGAAAAGATGTTTCTTGTGGCTGGTGAGGAGTAAAGCCTTATTTCTTGTTCTGTTTAACATTTTCAGTGATCCCCAAAAAGCCAGGTTTTCAGGTTAGCACTCAGAAACCTCAGCAATCTTACCCAGCATATCTCCATATCTTCATTAAAGTGATACTTGATGTAAATACTAAGAAAAATACATAGGCTCATGGAAGAAAAGCCCTTTTTGTTGCATAGAAACAAGAAACAAACATTGACTCGCAGACTTCAGTGGCTGCTGTGGAACACACACACAAGTGCCACACAAAGAGGTTTACCAGTAGGTGGTGACATATAATTATTTATTAGCTATTTTCTGGCTGCAAAGGTTCTGAACTACAAGCAGGTTCGCTGTGCAACTTCTTGTTTAAGCTTTCCTTTTGTATTGCTCCACCTTTCTGAGATTTCTTTTACAAGTTTCACAGCTGCAGAAGCGTTTCATAGCTGCAATTGCATCTTCCTGTCCCATGAACTGCAGGGCTGCTTTCCCACTGATGAGCAAAGTGCTTGGTTGGTGTGGTTTCAGGATTTTTTTGTCTGTAGATGAAAGAAAATAACCCAGTTGTCACAACACATGCATGAGAAAAAAAGTCAGTCCTTTCTTTGTAGGGTGTACCTCTTATTTACTTCCCATGAGTAAACAAGTTCTAGAGTTAGCTGTGTGGAAATGTGCTATTTACTGCCAAATGTGATCACCAGCCTCTCCTAAGTCCATCACACCCCTCTGCGCATCAGTGCTCCCAAGCTATGAAGCCATCAGTAACCCTGGGGAAAAAAAATATTCCCCTCAGCTTGGTCTATCTATTTTCTATTATTTTAAATACCATGTGTGGATTGTAACTAATGAAAGCCATATAGCTGCAGCATATGAGGTGAAGCTGAGGTTTAGACAGTGAGCAGTTTTGGAGCAGCAGGAGGAAACAAGCCTTAAGGCTTCTCTTAGGCTTCAGGAATCACCACAGAAGTGAGCTGGGCCTGTTTGTTTCGTGGGAGAGGTATTGGCTCCATGGAGGCCACAGCCCAGCTTACTTCACCAGCTGGAGCAGAGTTGTAGATAAGAGTGCTCCTGGCAGCCTCTGCCCACAGCCAGTGGGTGTATCTGGGTGAAAAGTGTCTTGGTGCCCTTTGGGGGAAGGTGGTGCAATGTAACCACACATCAGTCTCAGCACAGTTCCTGGCCCGGAAGACATGAGCAGGCCTTGTGAGGACACGGCTGCCCTTGCAGCTGGCGTGGGCAGCCAGGCTGGGCTGGAAGTGGCTGCTGAATGCTCCATTCTGGGTGAAATGTCAGCAAGCCCTCTTGCCTGCATCCACGTGCTCTTGAGCTGCTCTTTCTGAACTGCTTCTAGCTCGGTGCTCATTAGGGCTTAATCAAAAGGTTCTATTACAGTTCTTAAAAGGTTCTGCTTTTTCTAACTACTATTTGATGCATTGCTGAGTTCTTGACAAACACTCGTGTTCAAGCCTGCAGTGACAAAGGCTTTTACATTCAAACTTATGCAGTGCTTTATTCCTGATACTGTCACTGGCCTGAGTAGAGTCTTGAGCCCAACTCATGTCAGTTTTTCACATTAATATTCTTCTTACCATTTACACAAGGAGTTTTCTTCACCTAGGAAAGTCATTATGTTTTTTCTGACTGCACCCATAACTTTTGTGGGTCACCCTCCTGGGCTGGGGCAAGACAGACAAGCTCATACCCAACACACAAAGTGCTGCAGAAAATATACTATCTATCAATCAGTGAGACCACATGGTGCTTTTAATCCCTTATATACAGACTGATGGCAACAGCCTGAGCTTTGTCTGTGGGAAATAGTGTATTTGTCTGAAGAACACCATAATACCACACCCAGATCATCAGGGCACTCTACTGGTGCTGCTGCAAAATCAGGAAAGCCCAATGACCACTAATGTAAGTGGAGGGAGATTCATACTTATCATCTGCTAAATTTGGTGGAGTGTCTGTGGCAGACAGGGTTCCTGCTTGCTTTTGTCACAAGAGCATTAGTCATAGGCTAATGTTGTAGTACAGGCTGGCTTTGGGACTCTAGATTGGTCTATTTAAGACTTTCTTGAGAAAAGAAGTCTCTTTCTTGAGAGAAAAAGCAATTATTTCAGGTAAGTTACCAAGCTGCTCCTGTGCTCTGCCTACACGGGGTTATACTTGCTGGAACTATTCTATGTGTATAAAGCAGAAAGTGGAAGAAGGTGGGCAGCTTTAGAGAAGTTACTGCTGCTGTTTGCTGGCAGCAGGATGCCATTTATAAATGATATTCTCATCATAGTGCAGCACAACAACCCAAGGCAAAGGGAAGAGACAAGTGTGACCGACAGCTCTACCTAGTGCAACACAGGATATGGTGAGGGGACACAGGCAACTGTTGCTGGTTAAATGTTATTCCTGTGTGTTAGACACAAAACTGACAGCAACTTCTGACTTTCTTTTTCAGTGTTGTTTGGACAACATATGCAAAAAGAATTAGGCACCAATACAATAAAATTATTATTCTTGTTTAGGATGAAGAAGTCACAGGATGAAATCAAAGATGACACCCAGAACTGAATTTTTCAATAGTGCAAACAAGCAGGAAATGGGAAAACAAGGTTTTTATAAAGCAATCATATAATAGCAAGCTAAATTCAGCTGACAAAAAAAGAAGTTTTCATAGGAAAATAAATTAAACACCTTTGCTTAAATGAAAGTGGGATACAGGACTGGAGCTGACATGGAAAAGGAGTGATTTTTAGATTAAGTGAGGGCAAACCTTGATGCTGTGAATAAGGCTTATTTCCTCAGTATAATAAGTTAAAAATTGACTCAAATGTAATGGTATGTGCACAGCTACCCCATGCCTCACTGCCTACCCCTGTCTGAAGCCAGGACACTATTTCCACCTACCAGATCTGCATGGCAATGCCTTCATTGTAGTGTTCAATTGCAACAGCATGATGTCCAAATCTTTACTGTTTTATCACACAGTTGTAGGGACACCAACAAAAACTGGTACAAAAGTGAGTGTGAAAAACCCTTCAATTTCTCTCTAAGAAACATATTAGGCCTTGGGTGACTAATGACACACCACTATACATGAGCTGCCTCCTTGATGGCTTGATGCCAGGTCTGGGAGCAAACCAAAGTTTGAATTCTCATAAGTCAACAACAGAAAGGAGAAAAGGTTTAGTAGGAAAATAAAAGGTGGTCCAAAGACAATGAAAAAATACCCCAAACCAGTGTGGTTGTCTAGATCTCCTTTCTTTTTCTTCTGTGATTGATTCTATGATTCTGTGGAAGACTATTTTTTCCCTTTCTTCCAGGCAAATGTCGTCAGAGGAAGTAAGTCCACCTCCGCAGCCATCCCTTTGCTCAACTGCTGAACCCTGCCGTTCCCTCTTGCAGTGGGACACCAGAGCCAGGGCAGTCCACAAGGAGAAGGGAGAGGGAACAGGCTGGCAGCTGAAGGGCAGCACGGGCTGCAGCCACCAGTTAGCGCAGCCTGAATCTCCTGGACACCGGTCAGTAACCATTTCATATATTGCTAAACTTGAACTATAAACTGCAATTGGTAAATCTGCAGGATTAATCAAAATACACCTGGCTAACCTTCAAATTATCAACTATTACAGCTGTTTGGTTACTTTGGAACTGCTACTGCTACGTGACATTAGCTCAAGGCCAGACCTGCAACTGTCTGCATCAGTCCAGCGAAGCTCTCTGCAGAAAGGTGACAGAACAGAGAGGGGACAAGCCCTCTCCAGAAAAGGTTACTCAATAGCTTGCTAGGTTGACTCAGTGCCATTAGATACAGTGGTGTACCCACTGTATATAAATTGTGACCTGTCTTCTGTTTCATTCTCAGCCACCTCTCCTGCCATCCTGGTAGTTACCCATTTTCCTCTTGGAAGCTTTTGGGCATTACAAGAAATGATCCTAGCATCCTGGATCTGGGCAACGGCAGTAATACTTTGTTGTGTGTCTTGGTTTCTTCTAGGGAGGAGAAGAAGGTAAGGACTCTTTGTAAAAGCATCTCAGTGTGCCTGGCCTTTATTTGTGTCAAATATTCTGTGTACATCTCTAAAAGAATGTAGTCAGACATATGCAGGATAACACAGACAATGCTGTAGTTTGGTCTTTTGAGAGATTTATGTTCCAATGGAATTTTTGTGTATAAACTTTGCAATAATAGTGTCGTGATACCTAGAGGTAGCTGTAAATACAAATCCATGCATAAGCAAGGTAATTAAAACATGAATATGTGTGTCCTGATTTCCTAAAGTTCTGGGCTGTAATTTCACCTGTATTGTAATCGCAGTGAACACCTACTTATACCTAATTATACTTTAATACCTACTTACAAACATTTTTATATCTAGTAACACAATTTGATACAGGTAATATTTATGTACTGTGTATGTTCCTTAAAAGCATTCATCCGACTGACACATTCACATAAGGAGTGAGCAATTTGCTTAACTTTTATTTTTTAATTTCAGCAGTCATTTTCTTGTTTTATTCTAAAATGTTTAATAAAAAAAGTGAAAATAATTAATTTACTGTAAATGCTGAAATATTATACGGAGGTTATTTCAGGAGTCAAATTGTCCTTATACAGGAAAGTTGTTTCTACTCAAAAAAGAAAATAATTTAAACACATGCTTCAAGTATCTGCTTAATTTAAAGCATGTGCTTGATGACCCTGTGAAAGACTAGCTCCTATGCTTACTGATGATCATAGCAAAATTCCCATGTTTTTTAGAAAGATCTGGTCCATTAATGGGATATGCCAATAATAACAACCTTTCCATACTAAAAGAATTCTTTGCGTGGTATTCAAATGAAATTGTGGATAAAATTGCCCAAAAATGTATTGGACCATATCAGTGTGATGGATTATTTATTAAAGTGACAATTTCATAACTGCGTGTCAGCTAATAGCAATAATTTTGCATTTGAACGGGTGAAAAAATTACATCTGATCCAGGGAAAAGAAATATGACATAATCAAACTGTGTTTTATTATGTCTATTAATAGTTAAAATTGTTCTTTATTACATAGCTTAGCCCTTAAAGGGAAGAAAATTATTTGTAAATAAATTACTTATTTGGGATTTTTTTCTCCATTTATTTTCACATTACACAAAGCCTAACATCAGTGGTTTACATACCTGATACTCCTGGAGAAGAGATCATTATATATCATTTTAAACTGAGCTCTTTTTTCTGTTTTGTAGGCGGCAAGGTGAGCCACCACTTGAAAATGGGTTCCTTCCATACCTGGGCTGTGCCTTGAAGTTTGGTGCCAACCCCCTTGAATTCCTCAAAGAAAAGCAGAAGAAACATGGCCACATCTTCACTTGCCATGTAGCAGGGAAATACATCCATTTCCTCACTGACCCTTTTTCATACCATGCATTGATGCGCCAGGGAAAACACTTGGACTGGAAAAAGTTCCATTTTGCTACTTCTGCCAAGGTACTCCTGGTTTTAATATCTAACATGCAAAGTATCTGCTGACATACTCAATCTGTAAACATAACTATGCCTTTGCAATGGGACTGGTTTCACATTTCTGCACTTTTACTGGTTTAAAATATTGTGGTCTTTTTTTCCTCTTCCTAAATGGAAAAGAAATTTGCAGTGATTTGAATTTTTCTAAGACTGTTCATCATTCTAAGGCTGTACATTATTATATTACATTATTTTCCTTTCCCCTAGTAAGCGATGAAGTTATACTTTGTTTCTGTAGACTTTATTGTCAAGGTAATGACAGGCCTTACTTATCATGCATACAATTTATTTTGTGACAGGCTTTTGGACATGGTAGCATTGACCCAGCAGAGGGAAACACCACTGAAAATTTTCATCAGACTTTCATTAGAACCCTTCAAGGCAATGCCCTAGATGCCCTCATTGAAGCAATGATGGAAAACCTACAGTATGTCATGCTGCAGTCAAGAGCACCTAAGCTTCAGTCTAATACCTGGGTGACAGAAGGACTTTATACATTCTGTTGCCAAGTGATGTTTGAGTCTGGCTTTTTAACACTTTTTGGTAAAGAGTTTAATTCAAATAATGACAAAAGCCTATCATCAAAGCAGGAAACTGAGAGAGCTCATATCCTAAATGCCCTTGAAAACTTCAAGGAGTTCGATAAGATTTTCCCAGCCCTCGTGGCAGGGCTGCCTATCCACCTCTTCAAGAGTGCCCACAGTGCACGTGAGAGGCTGGGAGAGGCACTCCTGCACAAGAACCTCCTGAAAAGGGACAACCTCTCTGAGCTCGTCACCCTCCGCATGTTCCTGAATGACACCCTGTCAACCTTCGATGACATGGAGAAAGCGAAGACCCATGTGGCAGTGCTCTGGGCCTCTCAAGCAAACACCATTCCTGCCACTTTTTGGACCTTGTTCTATCTTCTTAAGTAAGTCCCAATGCTTCTTGCTCCCCAACAAGAAAAATATTTATCTTTCAGAAATCAATTCATCAATACAGCACAATTCCACTGCTTGATACCTCATCAGTGATAAGAAACTTACTGTTTGCAGCAGAAGTGCTGTGTTGTTCTGGACTTCCACAGAAAAGCCCTTCACCCATCTGAGAACAAGCAGTGTTCAGAGCAATTCTTTAGAAGCTTCTGTTTTTGTTAAGAAACAGCACTCCAGGGCAATGCTACACTTTGTCAAGGAAGCTTTGGAGTAAATCTACATGATATGACATTAAAAGTGCTAGTTGCAGTCAAAACATTAAGTGTATTAAAGGCTCCAAATATAACTAGACATTTTTGGACCATCTCACTAGAGCAGGCAAAATGAGGTTTTCATTATTGTTTTCGCAGAAACTTAATAGAAAATATTTTATATGTTGATAGATCCCCTGAGAGTCTAATATAGATTGCACCTGCTGAGCTTGTTACTTGTGAGACAAGTGCACAGTTCAGATACTATCAAATGCCCATTTTAGAGTGGACCTTTGTGGATTATCTGCTTCAGCATAACTAATTAACTGAAGTATGTGTTTAAACTCCTAATACTTTTACATATCTCCTTGCCAATGCTAATTTTTGAGGCTATCCAGTACTTTTTGCTCCAAGAATGCATTTGCTTTAGATTTTCTGAACTTGGAGTCTTTTAACACCCTGACTGTGCCTTCACCAAGACACAAGTGCACCCTCTTTTATTGTGTCTATATATTTCACCATAACTCCTGTATTCCACGTCTGGAAGAAAGGCTAGATGGTGAAGGGTAGTATGTGGGCTCTCAGTAGTAGGAAGATTATTTTCAGCTAGACGGAATATTGTCACCTCAGCCAGAATAAATTGTGTTATAAAACTGATCTATAATCCTGTTCCTAAACTTTCTACCTGCAGTGGGGCTATTTCCTAATCTACAACTGACTGTTTTTTTTCTTATTCTTGGCTTTGCTTTTTAGTGACAATACTGTTTATTACCTGAATTACGCACATCAGTTCTGTCCCACTTGTCATTGCAGACAAAATCAAATATTTGGGGTTCCTTTTTTTTTTTCTTTTCCTTTGAAGATATCACACCTTTGCTGAGACATGGAAAAGTGGACCTGCAACATTTTCAGTTTAGAAGGTTGTACTTGTCAGCCAACAAAATACATTTTAGTCAGGAAGAAAGTTTGATGGCAAAACCCCTTCTTAAAGAATTTTTAAAATTAAAATTATGTTATACCTTTGCTCTTAGGAATCCAGAAGCAATGAGAGCTGCTACCAAAGAAGTGCAAAATGTTTTGGAAAGTGCCGAAGAGAGTGTCAGCTTAGATGGCAAACATATTTCCTTGAACCGAAAACAGCTGGATAATATGCCAATACTAGGTATGACTGTTTTATTAGGTTATTTATGCAGAAATCACACTACAATTTCCATGGTCTTCTATTTATTACCATATGAATGCTTCCTATGGAATTCCTATGGAATTAGCAAAGAAACACTAGAACAGGAAACTGTATGTTCCTTAGCAATAGCCAACACAACCAAGCTTCCCAATGCCCCAGGTGGTACTGAGAGTATCAAAATTCACCTGAACAGCACTTTTTCGTGGGTAATGGCATGTCTCAATAATCCTACACCACTACATAACATAAACCCATGGATAATTCTGAACAATACTTTTTTTGGTTATGTCTTTAAATCAAATTAAAAGGTGTTGCCAAAACTTAAATCCCTATTCCTATCACGTGAAGCAATGCTTTCTAATACCGTTACTTATATTTCCTCGTAATATTTTTCAAATTATAAGCACATTTTGCAGAAGTTACAAAGAGTTTTGATAATATTCCTTTTTAATTACTGTTACTTTAAAAAAAAAAGTCAGTTAATATTGAAACAAAAAATTCCCATATAAGTTTTTTTCTGAGAAAATTCTGCTCACTGCACTATTTCTTTTTCTTGTTATGTTTTCAGTTTTTACTGGTTTGGTCTTTATCTCGGAGTGAAAATATGTCTCACTTTTGAACATTCTGTTTCATCAAGTATAAGCATTTTTCCTGGGGAAAGCAGATTAGGTTCTCAGTGGTATCTGCAGAAGGGATAGAAATGCTAAAAAGAAATGAGAAAGATACTTTCTTAGGCATTTAGAAAGTTGATATTAAAATATTTCTTCTAATAAATTTGGTGTTTGATAATGACTCCGAAATAGTTCAATATCCATGACCTGCCCCCAGTATGTGAATGTGCTGTTTCCATGGCAATCATTCCTCATCCTCTCCCAACAGACAGCATCATCAAGGAGGCCATGAGGCTCTCGAGTGCATCCATGACTTTCCGAGTGGCCAAGGAGGATTTCACTTTGCACTTAGAGAACGACTTTTACAACATCCGCAAAGATGATATTGTAGCTCTTTATCCTCAGCTGCTGCATTTCGATCCAGAAATCTATGCTGATCCCTTGGTAAGTATTTTTTTTTCAAATTGCATTTCAAATTGCATTAAACTTGGCACTCTGGCAGAAGTTAGCAGGCCCTTAGATAAAGCATTTATTGGGATGTCCCATGGGTGGTGTTCCGTTGTACCCCAGACAGTCCGTTCTTACACCTGAAAATGTGATAATTGGAAAGAAAAAGAATAAAGGCAGTGCAAGCACTGTCTGCAAAACATGTTTTAGTGTAAAAGGTGTGCTACCAGCCCCAGACAGCCTTCTACTTACTGCCTTCCTCAGTGAGGAAAGATCACCATTAGGAGGGTCTTTGCAGAAGGATAAGGATAATAGTTTCCCAAAGGCATAGAATTAGAATTCTTCCAGTTTTCTTCTGCTGAATGAAGAAGAATGCAGGTTACAAACCTTGTTTTTAGAGGTCAGGAAAGAAAAGAGAGTTATCAGCAAAGAACCTGGAATCCTGTCCCACATGACAGAACTTCTCAGAGGCTACTCTTTCTAAAACAGCACCATGGGGACTTGTGGTACTGTACAATGCTGGAGACATCCCTTTCCCAGCCTGCATTTTGTGTCTTAGCAGCTTTATCTGGTTTTTGGAGGTACCCAAATATCAAGGAGCTCTTTTGTGTGTTTTAATTACAGACATTCAAATACGATCGCTTTCTGAACGAGAAGGGAGAGGAGAAGACTGACTTCTACCGGAATGGTCGGAAGCTGAAATATTACTACATGCCTTTTGGGACAGGCATAGCAAAGTGCCCCGGCAGGTTATTTGCTGTCCACGAGATTAAACAATTTTTGGCTCTGATTTTTTCATATTTTGAGATAGAGCTTGTGGACAGTAATGTGAAGTGTCCCTCTCTAGATCAATCCCGTGCAGGACTGGGCATTTTGCAGCCATCTAATGACATTGATTTCAGGTACAGGCTGAAGTGCTTATGAATATATATTTTGTATTCTGCATATATCCTATGTACTAGTAGTACATAAATACACTGTATATACTAACAGTACTAAACACACTGTATAACAAGTACTTTATATACATTTTATGTATATGTGCAAATGAATTGCTTCAAGTCTTGGGGGAAAATCTATATGAAGATGCAAATTCACCATTTTAATGAAAAATGTGCATCCATGTGGTACCAGCATGCAGTGGGTTTAATGCTCTCTTTTGATGCAAATGTGTCCCTTTTTACCAACCATTTTGAAAGGCAAGTTGAGAACTTCAATTGTGTGTACAGCAGCCATTTTTTTTTCTGTCAGCAAATACTTTCACACAGGTAGAATTTCATGAGCTAATTCATAATAATTTCAAAATTGTACTACAATTAAACATATTCTTTTCTATAATCAAAATGTTGTGAGGGGGGGTCTCCTCAGGTGAAATAAAGTTTTTGTTGTATAAAGGCAGATTCACAGTGGGGAGGGAAGAGTTTCCTGGGGAATTACATTTATGGTTTTATGAAAAACTAGAAGAAGACTTGAAAAAAAGCTACAGAAATGTTCACGTTCAAGTGAAACTGCAAAACTTGTATTATATTCTTTGTAAGAGACTTATTTTTAGAAAGTGCTAACTGTGTTAAAATAAATTATATTGGCTGAACCAAATGCATCTCTAGACTGTTTGTTGTTTTAACTTCCTAACATTATCAAAGGCTTATGCACTCATCCAAAGCCACCCAAACCAATTTTAAACTAGCCAGCTGAAACATCAGTGTGGAGATAAATAAACATCTACCACATATTCACCAGTGGCTCTGGCTGCATTTGGCCTCATTGCCTTAACTCCATATTTCCATAAGCCTCCTTAGGTCTTCCTAGTCTAATTCCATTAAAGTTACCACGGGTAGTAGTATGTCCACACATTTCATTTTCAGCAGTGGCATGTCCATAAGAACAATTGTTTCAGGGTTTATATAATTTGGTTCTCTCTAACATCCCTGTCCTTTTGCTGCTGCAAATGACAGATATATCTATGTCACAAAAGTCCATTTTTTAATGACATTTCTTTGGGCTGAAAGAGAGAGCTTTCTTATCATTTGCTGATGAAAAGAACAAATGGACTTAAAACATTGTTTTTATCCTGGTTTTTTTCCAAGGACTTATGGTCTGACCTTTTAACTCAAAAGTAACCCTTGTGAGAGAAGATGAGATACAGGACTATTTGGTATCTTCAAATTTCACATTCTGGCAAGATATCCAGTCTAGATGATAGAACTCTTCCTAAATAAGCAATTTTTAATTGAGCTCTAGAATTACTTTGAATTATCTGTTCTTTTTTCTTCTCATTATCCACTATGCTAAATATTCAGAGGTTAATAAAAAGATTATGCAATGTGAGCGTAACACTTTATTTTGTGTGCAATACACATTTATCACCTGTGTGTTGTCTTTGTAATTTTATTTAATCTTTTTGCATTTTCAAAGGAGAACACAAATTTGTTGCACCATGTATGATATTAAACAATTATGTACAATGCAGGGGGGTTTGAATTATTACTGTGGTTCTCTTGGTAAGGGTGGAATCCAGTACAGCTTGTTTTCACACTTCTGTCAATTATATTTTATATGATTTATATAAATTATAGCATATTCAGTGTAAGCTAATTTGGAGGGTGAAGGCAAGCCTGACATGTGCCCTGGCACATGTTATTATCATTAGAGTATCTGCTCCTTCTTTCTTAAATAAATCCTGCTTGAAACAGCAGTTTTTGAGGGCAGCAAGGCTATGTAATGTTTTAAGCAAAATACACTTCCTTGATGAAAAGGAATTAAACATGGTATTACAACAGCAGAAAAAAGATAAGACAACTGCTAAACTAATTCTAGGTTCCTTCAAAAATTAAGCTTCTTTTTACATTCCATTGTCTCGTTCAAACTGACTGCCCCAGTCTTTTCCGGCTGTGGTTTAATGGGTTTTGTCAGTTCCTTTGGTCTATGAGAAACTGAAATATTCAGTAGCTCCTTGAGCTGATCTGACTTTCAGCTTCCCAAGTATGGGAGAATAATTGAAGATTGGTGAGGAAGATTGTGAACATGGTCAAATGGCTTGCAAGCTGGGGTGTCAAAACTCACATACATCATTGTTTAGCCTCATGTCCTCCTGGACAACATCCGTGTTCAGATAACATAGTCCAGTGATAGATTTAGAGGCATTTTGAGCATGATTGAGGTTCCTGCCCTGCTGTGGGAACAATCAAATGGTAGTAAACTACACCTGCATGAATCCCTGATATCCAGGGGAAAAGAGAAGGTTTGGTGATCATCTAACACTCACAGAGCTCCACAGTGCCTGCGTCCCTGCTTGTGTGCCTCTGCCCTGGGGATCCCCTCACTGGCATCAGGAGTTAAACCCAGCCAGCAACCAGCCACCAAACAGCCAGTCACTCACTCCCCCAGCAGTAGCATTAGGGAGACAATCAGAAGGGTAAAAGCTAGAAAATTCCTGGTTTGGTTTCAACAAAACCAAATTTTCTCTCCATTTCATCCATGGTCTTGTAATTGTTCCTGTGTCTGGCCTGAGCTGGCTCACATACCAAGGAATACCAACAACAGAGAACTCAGGGGAAGGTAAAAGCCTCAGAGGATTCACCCCACAGATTAACGCCCAGTTCTGAACACTGTGGAGAAGATACTGACTTAAGTGCAGAATCACCATAAACTGGTGGAACCCAGCAGTGTCACCAGACAGGGCCCTGTAAGGATGGCTCAAGTGCTCCTGCCCAAACCCCTGAGTCCTCACCACTCAGCCTGCTGCCAGTCCTCTCTTGCTGGGGTAGCAGCTCACCATGGATGGCTGGACCATATAACCTCTGGATTGATATGCAATGTATAGAACAGAGGCAACCAGCTCTTGCTGCTCAGTTCTGGGCTCCTATAGCCTGAGGATGATAAAGCATGTCTGCAGGGGACTCTTTCATATTGACCTCGTGTTATGCAGATGAGAAGATCCACTATAAGCTGCTAATTATGCTTCCACTTTGTGACAAAAGACACACAGATGAACAGTTTGAATAGTTTGGATATAAGGATTTCCCCTTTTTTAAATATGTATTGGGCTATATATAAGTGTTTTGGTTTACTGTTCTAGCTGCTAATTTTCTAACCTCAGTTAAACCCCTATTACTGGGGTTATAGAGATGCAAGTGAGGGAGGAAAAGTAAGTACAAAGTCTATGGCACTCTGCCTCAGCTAATGTAATCAAATACTTCAGCAATCAATACTCATCTGCTCTTCCAGGGTCACAAACACCACGAGGTTATACCAGGGCAATTCTTTCTGAAGAGGACTTTTATTAAGACAGGAGAACAAAGAAAAATAATACTAAAACCGTAAGAGCAATTAGAAATATCTGGGGCAGATCCAGGCTGGTGGGAAGCAGGCAGCCTCCACAGTGGGCTCTGTGAGTATTTCACATTATGTACTTGCTATTTAAAATGCTTTAACAGGTATGGGCAGAAGAGGAGCAACGACCTCAGCCCCCAGGTGGGCATCCCAACCATTATGATGGCTCAGGCGTTTTTCTCAGGGAATTTGCAGTGTGTTTTCTCAAAAAAAAGAAGAAACAAGTAACAGACTCAACAGGATTACTTGCACAACTCCCTGACAGTGCCCTTACAGCCAGAATGCTCTCTTAGTTGAGAGGAGTTTCAATTTCAGCCTGGGATTACAGTCCCTGAGGAAGTGGAAAGTGGTGAGTTCAGTCTCTCCCACACTCCCAGGGGACAACCCTAAGCTTATGTTGTCCTGTAAAGGGTAAGTAAAAGTGAGGGATAACTCTTGAGGAGCACATAAGTGTAACATAGATTAGGCACACCAGGGAGCTTACATGTTCAGATTTTTTTGGACGCAGATGAGCTGGGCATTGGGCTAGTCAGATGCCTCTGAACAGTGATTTGGGGATTTAAGAGCAAGGCACAGCCAGCTGAGTGAGACCATGTGGCTCATAATCCAGCAGAAGGAGGCATTTTGGGTCAGCAGATTGAACATAGGCAGTGAAAATGTTCTACAGTTTTTTCAGGCTAAGAGAACTTTTTACTGATCATGGAGATCTTGGAAGTGACATGGTGATTTTACTAATGAAACAAAACACCATGTCAGAAAACGAGACAGTTTTACAATTCTGAAACCATGCTGGCCACAGCTGTTGTAATAGAGCTGCCACCAAGTTCAGGCAGCTCTTCAACGTGTCAACAGTGGTTTTGGTCAAAAATTTTCAAACTTTTCTTCAATTGTTTTTGTACCTTACTGTAGGAATATCAGGATAAACTGGTATTTATATTATGAGACCTCTTATGCAAGTTTCTGATTAAATAAAAGAGGAAGCAAAAAGAGGAAAAGCCAAGGGGTAATTTTTCTGAAAGCATGAAATACATTTTAGATATAGCTATTGCTTAGCTGATGGTAGTGTGCTTCAAGTTACTCGTCGTCTTGGTCTAAACAAATAGCTGTGGCAGCATAAACAGGTATTTGCCATTTATGAACTGCACAGAGTGCTACATCTGGATGTCAACAGGCTGAAGAAAGGACAAAGATCTTCTGATGCTCATGCTCATTGCAGGGGATTGGACTAAATGACCTGTAAAGATCCCTTCCAACCCAAACCATTCTATGGTTCTATGGTTCTATGACCTCTGCTCATTTATATCACCAGGTCCACACAAAGAACATACAAAGGAGGCATGATCATGTCTAGCTGCATACAGGGGATTTGGTGATAAAAGCAGTGATTGCCTCCTAATAACCTTAGAATTAAATAATAAAAAGGTTACATACTATTAAGTGAAATGCTATCAGTGCAAATACCCAGCTTGCTAACTCTTGTTGACTTTAATTTGTTTTCTGCCAAGACAGACAACTCTGTGGGACACATTTCAAATCAAATGATCTTCAGTGACCCGTGAGTCATGAAGGGAGAGAGAGGTCACTTCAGAACAATTCACTAAAGAGCCATAGATTTTTCAAATGAAAAGTTAATTTTACTTAATTCGTCTATAAATAAGATCCTGTGGGCTCCAATTATATTTTTAAAGTTAATAGTAATTTCTAAAATTTGTCTCATCAGATAGCAGGACCCCATAGAAATTTTGAAAGATTAAAACACCTTGGCTGGCTGAATCTTTCTTGTTTCGAGAACTGTTCAGTGAGACTGGCCATGTAATTATTTCTCGGTAAAATTTGTATAATAGCAGATTGGAAAAGGATTGAAAAAGGCCCACAGTAACTGCAGCACTGAGACATAAAAACACCAACAGAATGAACATTAAATACCATAGACTGAAAGTCTCTTCATCCTAGGTGAGGAATGAGCTTCCCTTTACCCAGGGCAAGAGCAAGCAGAGCTTCCTTGGGATGCTTGGGATTTGTGCAAGGCTCCTAAGGAACAGACTTGCTCTCAGAGGTGCTCAGCAGTTTCCAAAAAAAAACCAGCTGGTTTTCTCTTGGGTTCTGGAGGGCTTTGAGAGGCCACCCTCCTTGTGTTGGCTGCAGGTAAGCACCCTGTGCAGAGTGCTGGCTGGCGGGAGCACGGGGTCAGTCTGCGCTGTCACCCCTGGGATGTGCCAGTGCCTCTGCCAGCTGCTCCGGGGCCAGACTCACCTCTCACAGGCTTTGTAGAGAGATCAGTGCCAGACCCCATTTCATCTCAGCCTGTGCTCCATATGGACACCTGGAGTCTAAAGGTAAGCCAGATACTGTGAGGGAATTGGAAACAGACAGGAACATTCTGTGCCTGCGAAAAGCTCTGTTCTCCCTTGCCATGAGCTTGCGTGTCTGGTTTGAAACACAGGGTGAGGAACATTGGCCAAAGGGTTGCATCAGCAGACGAGAAGGGAACTGGGTCTTGATGACCTGCAGTGACCTCAGCTCTGCTCTTCTTTAATGATAATTGCTCCTTAGGCTGAAGGAAAGACTTCTGTGCTTTATGCAACATTTCAGCTCGACTGCCCAAGTAAGCAAAACCTTAGAAAGGCAAATAATTAAGGGGGAACTTTCTAAAAATACATCCTCCACATTGAACTAACAATTTAATGGCTATTTTATTTCTTCTATGTAAGAACTTGGAAAAAGGAGTAATATCCTTATGAGAATTAAAAGCTGATGTTAAAAACAACAGAGGGAGCCATTAATGATACAATTACATGAGTTGTGTTCTCTGTGCCTCGTACTCGTGGTGCATTAGCTTCTTACATGTATTATTTAGACACAGAGAACTTGGCTAAACAGACCAAAACAGCTGTTGTCCATTGAAGTTCTATGTCTGGACTTAGAAGAGATTCTCCTGTGTCTGTAAAGAGATTAGTCAGAGGACTGTCCCCGAAATCTGTTGATTTACTAATCCTTTGAATTTGCAGAAACAGTAGCCAGAGAATAGGGTGCAGATATAAGACATACACCACACTGCAGAGGTATCTGCAGATGAGGTTCCTAGTGGAGGCATTGCAGTGCCAGAAGAGAGTTGCCTGGCTGCAATTTGGAAGACCCAGCTCCCTGCTGAAGTTCCTGGCGCAGGCAGAGCAGAGGTGAGAGATGAAAGGCCAGCACAATCTTGCCCCATGAATGATTTCTAAGGCCAAATGGTGGCAAAAATTACTTGCTTATTCATCAGCCTTCTCTGCTAAGAATATTTTTACAGTCGTTATTTATTAAAGATATTATTTCCACACGGATAAGGACTTGGTCTAAGAACTGTACAAACACAAAACAAAACCATCATGCTGCTCCCAGGGATCTAAGCAAAAGACAAGGTGAAACCATCCATCTAGAAGAGGGCAAGGAATCAATGAGGCAGCATTGCCAGAATGGCAGCTAGTGGTCTGAAGAGACCAAGAGGTCAGTTAAGGGTTTATCACTGACACCAAAACATCTTGATCTAGTCAGATCTAAAACATAAGAACTAGACAGTTAATACCAGATGACAGAGAGGTGAGGATTAAGGTAAAAGGCTGCTTGGAAGCAAAAAAAGAAAACTTTGTGTTGGGTACTATAAAGAATGCAGGATAAGGTAACAGGAGAGGAGGGATGACAGCACAGATAAATGCCCTTTATGGCAAAAATATGAATTGATGTATCAGGAGGGGAGAGGACAGCACTGGAAAATGACTGCAGTGCAAGGAGGAAACACTTGGGTGAATATTTTGTTGAGAGAATGGCTATGGAAGGCTATATCTCAACAGCAGTTATACAGAAGGCAAGACCACATTCGAAGGAGTACATGGACAGTGACAGAGATTCCTAATGCGGGACCAAGGGTGGGGATGGGGAACTGATTTTGAGTCTTGAGCTCGCCTAAAGACATTGTGAAGCAGCATCACTTGAGTGAAGCAGGTATAAATTCAGTTGATAGGGAGCCTGAGCAGCTCTTTAAAACAGAGCTCCACAATTTTTTGATTTTTTTATTGTGCATTCAGCAGGCCATGAAGCAAGAAAGGAACAGAACATGAACTGCACAGAAATAAGCTTGCATTAGGTAACAATGGCTAGGGAGGAACAAAAGGTTAAGAGAGGGCATGACACAGTGGCTCTGAGGAGATGCAATGGGATGGAGACAGAAGATGAGGAGAAGAGGTCTGCAAGAGCATGGTTCTGTGGAAACTGTGAATCTCAATTTCCAGAGTAGACCTCAGACAGACCCTATTCCAAAAAGTTACTGTGTAAATAAAATACAACAGGCTGAATCCACATGCATGTACTATGCAAATATTTGCCACCACTCCGATCAAAGTAATTAGGTGATAATGTCCAGCCTTGAAACTGGCCTTGAACAACATTTATTAAGGTGTCCCACAACTACAGATATCACCAAAGATCAGTACATCAAAGTGTACCATCAATCAGCCTTGAACCTTGTGCAGAGGACTGCCAGTGAAGCCACAGAGTATAATGGAGCCTGACAAACAAGACACACATGCAGCCACCACCAGCACCATAGAACCACTAATACAATTTATGTATTGTCAATAATATGCTGGATAACAAAAGGTAGCTAAAGAATTACCGAATTTTACTGCTTCTTATACTTGTCTGGGGAATAATTCTAATATTTTTTGAGGCAAGTTTCTTTTCATAACCTAAGAGCCTTTACTTCTAGTTCCTAATTTCAGTTAATAGAGATTTTTGTAATGAGTATGTGGTGAGAATATGAGAAAGAAAGGGAAATAATGGGTGCCACATATGTAAATGAAAATATATTGTAGCCTGAAAAATATTAAGTTGTGCTGCCAAAGACTACAGGAAAGTAAGATTTAAAAAATGTTTAAAGTCCTGTTTTGAGAGTGACAGACAGCCGAAGTGAGAGTCAGTTCACAGGCTAAGAAACATGAATTAAGTTTCAAAACTCATATAGCTAGTGGAGATCTGGAGATCATGCAGGCAGCTGAACACCAGCAGCTGCCAAAGTATGTGGTGTTACTTTAGGGTAAACCAAATAAATCTCTAAATTGTCATGACTCACAAGGGGTTTGACTCATTTGTCCCCACAGAGGAAGCAGAGACATTTGAAATACCCTGTAGTAACCCGTGTATCTCCAGACTCCCTTCATACAGACTTACAGTCCCAAAAGTCAGGTGTTGAGTCTGTTGACTTCATGGTGTCTTCAGAAACTGAAAAGCTCCTGGAACCTGGCTGATCAACCCTAAACCTCTGCTGAACAGAATGGGAGCTGGGAATTTTGCTCATACATAAATGTGCACAGGTAGATACCTACGTTTAAGTGCCCTTTGAACTGAATCCCATTCTCAGAGTTTTGAGGACCATCAAAGAAATGTAAGCTCTGAATTCAGTTTTGGTCATCAGCTTTCAAAAACAAATTTTTATTTCAACAGTAACAATAGCTATTGAGCATATAAATAATAAAACTGCTCTGGAGATTTCTGCTATTGATTACACTCTGGAAGGAGGTTCTGGAGAGACAGTATTTTTGATTTAGGAATTGTATAATGTAATTTTTGCATAAACCAAGGGAGTCAAGATTGCACTGATCTGGAAAATATTTTGGCCAACAACTTCTGAGAGAAAAATGCAAATTGTAGTGACTCAAACCAGCTATACAGGGTTCATATTTCCTGAAATACGAATTTCATTTGGAAATAAGAAAATTAATTCTTTCCTTCCGTTGTATTTAAAATGACACATTCCTGGTTTTCTTCCCATTTAAAAAGCTTTCATTTCAAAATTGCTTCAAGTTATAAGATGGAAAGCGTATGATTTTATTTAATTCAATCTATACTGGCTGGCACAATGTTTTGGTTTGCTGAAAACTCTGACATATTTGACTTAGGTCAAATCTACTAAATGGCTACCATCCAATTCTTTCTGGAATTAATTATTTTCATAACTTCCCTAGTACATAAAACTTCTTTTCAATCTTACCCATAGAGCTCTTAAGTTTCTCCTACCAGGCACTCATGTTTTGAAATCTATGAAGAACTCATACCGTATTTACTTTTGAAAACATTTACCAGCCAATTCTTTGGAGTTCTTACACAGTAGAAGTTCCCCAAGACACTTGGCACTGGTTTGCTTCCTGTCTCGTCAATATCAGAAGGAACTTAATCTAAAACTTTAGCCAAGGAAAAGAAATCATTGTGTACTGCTCTTGAAATTCTCCTTTATTACATTTACAATAAGGACAGAAAATTACTTTGTATATTTCTATTAACTTGAATGAACAGAAGAGATGTATCTGAGCAGATTCCAAAAAATTATTTTCTATTTATTGCAGTATGCACAAATACAGATCCATCAAACTAGAGACATGTTTCTGTCTGCTGACATTAAATTTTGATATGCAGAGCCTTATGACTGTCACAGCCATAAGGCACAAAGCAGTTGGTGAGATGAATGTTGCACAAACCATTTACAATAAATATTCAGGTGCAGTGCTGCATCTTGGTTTTCTACTTTATAGTAAAACAGAAAAGACCAATTCCCAAATTCCTAATCACAAATCAAAGTCACTGACTGCTATCTTATAATACTGTATTTTTGGTTTCCTGTTTATTTTGATAAGCTTCTGCACATTTACATTTGTTTCTGCATGAGAATTTTATTAATTTACTTGCTTATACAGAGAGCAAAATAAAAGTCTCTACTAACAGAAGCTAAAAAATCCTGTCTTGCTCAGCTTATAGAAGCATGTCAAATCTACTTCTATTGTTACTCCCCTCCCCCCAAAACTCAGAAATAAATTACATTCATTAATCATAAAATTCAAAGAAATTATTCTAAAGAAACCAGAAGAAAACTGGGAAAATCTTCTTTGTAAGAATTCTACCCTAAATGACAATCTCACTAGTATACAATACAAAACTCAGTAATATTAAAAAGATTCATAGAGTCATGATTCTAAGAGCAAAGATTATGTTTTGGTCTTTGGGGTCATTCCCTTTCTTAACACCTATTTTCAACATTTATGAAATAAAGGGAAAGAAATCCTTCTTCTAAGAGTTGTCACTGGTGACAGTGGTCCCAACAGATCCATAAACCTTTATCTTTCCCTTTGACATCTGCATCACATTTGTCTTTTTCCTCTGCCAGGTAAGTCATAGACTCATAGAGAAGTTTGGGTTGGAAAGGAACTTGGAAGGTCACCTTGTCCAGACCCCACCCTGCAATGAGTGGGGACATTTTCAACTACATCAGAGCCCAGTCCCACTTGACCTTGAATGTTTCCAGGGATGGGCATCTACCACTTCTCTGGGCATCCAGTTCTGGTGTCTCACCACCTGTACCATAAAAAAATTTCTTCATCTCTAGTCTCCTCTTTTAGTTTAAAAACGTTACCCCTTGTTCTATTGCAACAGGCTCTGCTAAAAAGTCTGTGCCCATCTTTTTTACAGGCCCCCTTTAAGTTCTGAAAGACTGCAAGAAGGTCCCCCTGGAACCTCATCTTCTCTAGGCTGAACAACCCCAACTCTCTTAGACTGCATTCATAGGAGAGGTGTTCCAGCTCTCTCTTTACTTTTGTGGCCCTTCTTTGGACTCATTCCTCATTCCTGTGCTGAGGACCCCACAGCTGGACACAGCACTTCAGGTGAGGAATCATGAGAGCAGAGTAGAGGGGCAGAATCACCTCTTCTTGTGATGCAGCCCAGGACACCTTTGGCTTTCCATGCTGTGAATGCACATTGCTGGATCAGGCACAGCTTTTCATCCACCAGCACCCTTAAGGTCCTTCCCCACAGAGCTGCCCCCAAAGCCTTCATTCCCCAGCCTGTGTTGGTACCAAGGGTTGCCCTGAAGCAGTTGCAGGACCCTGCACTTGGCCTTGTTTGACCTCTGATGCGGTGCTCAGAGGAAGATCATAAGAAGATTCATTTGCAGCTCAAGATTTGTTTTGTTTTGTTTGCCTTTTAACTTCCTTATCTATAAAACCCATTGGATCACAGGATAAGAACAAATTCCTGCTGACTTCTACAGCAACTCCATCTGTTCTGCTTTAGAACACAGAGGAAGAAGAAAAAATAAAAGAAAAATAATAGAAAGGGGAAGTTCTCCCACAAAATAAGTTGCACTATCTGCAGTTTTTAGCATGCCATGGGTTGACAGATCAGCTGCAATGATGGCTAAAATCACATTACTGGGGTAAAACTGGGATGGCAATACTGCCAAATTGCCCTGAACTTAAGTTAAACATGGTAATCACCTACTTAGTCAAAAAAGTCAAAAGATAATCAAGGTCTTTGATACAAAAAATTTAGCTCAGCTATGGGGAAAAAATAAGCGCAGAGTGTAAAAAGCAGAATCCATTAGTGATGTTTGCATGAGAAGTGACAATCTTTCATTACTGAGTTGAGGAAGAGTTGTTTTCTTCTGTTTTAATATATTTCTTCCAAATAATTTCTTAAATATGGACAAAAATATAGCTCTCAGAAAGAAGGTGAATCCTTGGAATGCAAACTAATCTGATCAGCCCCCCAAGCATCTCATTACTCAAGCAGAAGCATTAGCTGCAGAACACCAAATTAAATGGATGAGGTGCAACATAAAAGATGAGATCCTGATAGTACAGAATAAAATTTTGTTATCAGAAGACTTCCTCTGTTTCAGTAGCAGGTTTTTAAGAAGACAAGAACAACAACAACAAAAAAAGGAATTACATTTATCAGAGATGGGCAGTCACTTCATGGGAAGTAAAAACTCTGGGTGCTAGAATTATAGCTAGAATAAGAAAGCAGTGTCTTTCATTGTCACATGTGTTGAAGATTTTCTAGGAGAAATACCTGATATGAATTATAATCTATTCTTCCCTCAGAATGTCAAGATAAAGAGAGGAGAAAGAACCTCCCCCATATCATTTGCCAGAACCATAATAGTATGGTTATGGGGTTTTTTTAACTCTGTTTTGCAGGAATTAAATATCCTTACAACTGAACAAGCTTTCTATAACAATGCTACAGAATCTCAAGTTTACTGAATATATTACAAAAATCCATATTATTGACTATCACATTGTTACTTTACAGGAAAGAGACAGATTTGTTCATCTAAGAGTACCATGGAATCACAGAAAAGCATAGGTTGGAAGAGAGCTTAAAAAACATTGTGATTCCAATCCACCTGCCATGGGCAGGGATACTGTCCATTAGACCAGGTTGCTGAAGTCCTCATCCAACCTGGCCTTGACCACTTCCAGGAATTGGGCATCCACAACTTCTCTGGGCAGCCTGTTCCAGTGCCTCACTTCTCTCACAGAGAATTCTCTAATTTCCTCTAATTTCTTCTAATATCTAATCTAAACCTACTTTCCATTTGAAACCATTCCCCCTTACCCTATGTACTCTTATAATTAGTCCTTTTCCATTATTCCTGAAGGCTCCCTTTGGGTATTGGAAGGCTGCAATTAAGCCACCCCAAAGCCTCTTTTCCAGGCTTAACAATCCCAATTCTCTCTGTCTCTCTGTAGGAGACGTGCACTATCCCTCTGATCATCTTAAAAAGTCTGATAGCAAAATGTAGCTTTCTTAGTAATAGACATCTCACTATTTTAACAGCACTTAATAAGTTGCTACTGTGCTGGTACAAAGCCAGCAGCACTCTCTGAGCTTGGATAGGCTACTCTTCTAAGAAAACTTGTAAAATTAAATGCGCATTTGTTGGTGGCCTTGACTACGAGTAAAGACCCATTTGGAAATCACCGACTCCGGGTCACCTCTACCTTCTGTGCTTGCGCAGTCGGTTGGGTAATAACACCCACAGAGACAACCAAGGCAAACAGACCTTGCCAGGTTGACATGTTCTGATACTGGATAGCTGTCAAAGCACTAGGAGCTAGAATTGATGGGAACAATAATACAGCCATGAATCTGATTTTTTACTGTTTCAAAGTTTTACTGCAGTAGGGCCTAAAGATGGCAACTACAAGCAGGCAGCCACTACTTTTCAGAACTGCAGACATGCTGAGAGACATGAAACCAGCCACAAAAAACCTGGGATGAAAGCACTGAACATAAAGTTCATTATTCTCATGGATGCCTACAGGCAGGCCAATAGGAATTGCTTAGGAAGAAAGAATTTAAAGGGACTTTCTGTACATGCCTAAAATAATGTTTAGATAAGTAAATAAATAAAAACCTCTGTGTGGAAGAGGTCAGTGCAGGTTAGTGAAGAAACGTGAAGAATCAAAGTTCTTCCAAAATCTTTTCAAGATCCTAGTTTTCTCACATTTATTTATTTGCTGACACTATCACTTAGTCCAGATCCTTATCATATACGTGACCTAAGCTTCTTTCTTAACGTGGGCCATGAGGTACTATTACAAACACAAAACCCAGACAGAACTCGATTCCAAAGGCCAGGCTCTGCAACAACAGGAATACAAAAAATACTAGCTAAGTCAACCTCATATATTATTGAGTCCTTTGGTGGCAGGGTGTGTGTGGTTTATCCAAACTTTTCCAGTCTTGGGATTTAAGAGAGAGGGGGGGAAAAAGTGAACCTGAACCTGAGCAAATCCTTTAAGGTCTAATTGTCTGATCTCTCCACTGAAACATTCAGTTCTTTCAGCAACCAAATCCTGGCTTAAAAGTTTTTGTGAGGTGACCAAGGTTACCAAGCAGTTCCAAATTAGTCCAAGGTCTGTGTCTGTTTCCATGAAATACAGTTTTCAGGAACAGGCCATAGAAAATTGAACGAACTATTAGACTATAAGAGCAGGAGCAAATAATTTAGTAAAAAACTTAACATAACCATTTGCCTATATCCACTTAGGCTCCCTCCTCTGCTTTCAATGATCCCTTTTAGACTACAGGATTTGAGGGCTGCTATGGGAAGAAGTCCTGCATTAATAACAATATGCAGGAATATAATGTTATAGTTAAAAGAGGTGAAAGCATACATGTAGAAAACAATATCAAAACAAGAGAACCAATTCTAAAAAAGTGCTAAATAAAGAAGTGGCAACCACTATTGACATGTATTCAGATACTCATTCTGAATGCAGAAAGTTGTAGCACTTTTCTGCATTCAGAGGCAAAGCCTTCTCTGCTGAAACTTTCTCAATTTCTTACACCGGGAATCAGTTTGCTAAGTGAGGAAGAATTCAAATGCAAATGTAGAAGTAAATATGTTATCTATGTTTTTCTCTACCAACTGCAAGCTTTCACTTTTACATTCAGGCTGGGGTACTGGTTGGCAAAAACTAGTTTAAAACAGACTAAATTGTCATGAAAGACTGTAAGGATATTTATATTGTGAACATTTGATTAATGATGACAGTGTAACTTGATTAGGAACAGTCATAAGATAAACAAAAATTAATTCTTTGCACTGAAATGGAAATTTGTCCGCAGTTTCCAAAAGGCAAGCACTGAAGTCCTGAGGTATTCATTGGTGCAACACACTGTAGAAAGCTATTGCCGTACAAAAGTTCAAGAAAATAAAAATTTAATTTAGAAATCAGAAAATTTATTTGGTCCTCAAAGTGCAATTATTTGGTAGTGCTAAGATTAGAGACCGTAAACAGTATGAATGGTTTCAGTTTTTATTTTTCTAGAACAGACAATCAAAATTCTTATATCAGCACCTAATAAGTTACTAAGAATTCCACAAAATAAATAACAATTTCATGGCCCTGCATAAACAATCCCTTTTACTCAAACTTCACCTACATCATATTAGAAAAAATTACTCGGGGCTATTCTCATTTGTCAATTCTTGCTCGTTACTATTTAAATGGTCTAAGAGCTCACCAAATTAACCGGAACTGAAGAGAGTTTATAAATGTAAAAGGGTAGCTCTTCCAGAATAATTCCCTGAAGGATTTATTTTTTTAATTCCACAGTTAATAATATCTGTCTTTGTTTATCATCACGCAGCGTGGAATAACAAATCTACCTTCTCATATCCCTGAAAAAGAGCTAAACCACATAGCTTGTAGATCACATATTTAACTCCAGTGCAGACAGCTCCCAGTGAACAGAAAAGAATCCTTCCCATTTCTCAGTTTTAGATGAAAAAGTTCTTAAACATAGTTTCTTTGCTTTAACCTTCAGATGTGCTGCCAGGGAGTTCTTCAATTATGGGCAGAAGATCATTACTAAAGGAGAATTGCAACTAAGAAGTGTAGGAAGTTGAGTTCTAGTCTGTAATCTGAGTTCTTTGATGTTCAGCAGACTTTTTTTGGAAGGCCTGTAACGGAAAGTTTGAAGATGTACAGTGATGTAGGTAACATCCCCAGCCCTTTGAATATGAAACATACATCAGAATTTACTAATTATGACTAGACAAAGGCAAAGCAAGGTGCTTTTCAAAAACTAAGCAATTTTATTTTACTGTCTCAGTACCAAACCCAAATAAATTTGGTTTAATTAAAACAAATGTTACAGAAAGCCAGCATCTAAATGAGATTTAAACAAACAAAAACCCAAGAAACCCAAACAAACAAGCAAACAACAACAAAAAAGGAAGTTGATTTTCGCAGCTGGTTCATTTCAGTAATTCCAGTAACTATTGAAAAATGTTTTTGAATTTC
Source organism: Phylloscopus trochilus trochilus (assembly GCA_016584745.2). Lineage (NCBI taxonomy): Eukaryota > Metazoa > Chordata > Aves > Passeriformes > Phylloscopidae > Phylloscopus > Phylloscopus trochilus. The sequence goes on along the minus strand of WQNJ02000084.1, from coordinate 19,231,232 downwards.
CCTTTCAGAATAACTGAACTGAACTTCCAGCTTTATACAAGCTTCTTATTTGAGTTATGCTTTTCTCTACCAAACAGTCCTCTAACACTTCCCTCCTGAAGTAACTGCCCACATTAAATCACCTCATCCATTTCCTTCCTTGTAAATTAGCTGGTTTGAGATACTAAGTTAACTATTTTAAGATAAGAAATTTAACTTAGGACCAAAGACTCAGTGGAAATGCCCTCTTGAGAGAGAGGTCCTTAAGAAGCAGAACCAGCACCATGAACTAAAAACTTGATCAAACTCACTAATAACAAATCAAGGATTAAAATCATCTCCCAGTCACAAAGTCAATTCTGTAAACCTCAAATGTGTGTACATTGTTCTGCTGCTGTTTTCATCTAACCCCATTCCGGGGCCAGTGCTTTCCAGGCTAAATAGAAGCAGCCCCACTTTTAATGTTTTCAGGAACCCGTTCCAATTACCCATCCCAGAGAAACACCAGAAGCTGACTGCGTTTAGCGTGCCATTGATTCAGTATTTTGCTCAGGCTCTTGCTGCTCACTGTCTCACCTGCCCAGAGAGCAGCCCATGCCTATGCTGAGGCCTGCCAGCTTATAGCAGCATGGCAAGGGGGAGATGCACTTCTGTCTCTTCCTCCTGCACAAAATAAGATAATTTAAAGACCATGGGAGCTGTAATTTAGTGCAAGCAACTAAGCAGGGAGCTAGCAAGTAGCACCTCAGAGTACTTGTGTGGTCCTTCTTGCTTCATTTAATATTGGACAGACTTTCACGAAAGATTAAGAACAGCATGGGATAACTGTTAATATATGCTAATTATACAAGAGTGTCCAGTAGTTTAATTAAAACAGAATGTTTACAAACATCTCAGTGTGCTGCTGAGAAAAAACAAAAACAAACTGCAAAAACTAACAAGGCTATGTTTATCCAGAATAAATTATTACAGAGGAGTTTCTATGAGGAAAACATTCAGGTTTTGATTTGGCTCTTGTGTAATAAAGGATTTCTAGGAAAGTCAAGCTGAGGTGAAGACTGAGCCTTTCATAGGCTGCCCAGAGGATCAAGCAATAGGATTATTACCTGTATTTAATGGAAACTAAATGTAACTCCCAAGCTTAGCAGCCTTACTGTGAGCGAAAGATTATCATCCTCTACCAAGTTATTTCTCCCTTGTAGCCAGTCTTAACTGCATATTCACATAGGTCTGCACTCAAAGAACAGTTTTGTGCCAATAATGCCAAGATGTTAGCTACGAGTGACAATTTATTGTAATAAAAACTATGACATAAAATTATGAGATGGAAGATTCTGTAGGCTTCCAAGTACTGAGACACAGTGAAATATTTTAACATAAGTATTGATACATTTTCTTGGTTCTTGACAAAATAATGTCAACTTCTGGGACCCTCAGTTACTCTCAGCTGCCATTAAACACTAAAATTTAACAGTTATTTGAAAAAAAAGAGACTGTGCTGATATGTATTTGTAGGGTTTTGCATAAGAGGGAAAAACCTCAACAATTTAGTTAACCCCTTTTCTTCATATGCCACTGCTTAATCAATAACGGTCTTCAGAAGTAATAAGCAACGTAACTTTACTACATTCTGAATAGAAATATGTCCATAGCAGAGACTGCCCAAAATCGCTATCACCAACTTTGGCCTTGCATTTATATATAGAGAATTGTTAGTGTATCGTATATAAAACACAAGCATAGTACATGACAATTCCCTTACGTTTAGGCTCAAATATTTGGCACACAACACAATCACCACTTTATCACAATGTAAATCTGGAATAACACAAGAAGACTTGTCTGCAATCTTAAACATAAATATTTAATTACTTAGCACATGAAATGAATTATGATTAAAATCATGCAGATATTCAGACTGCAAAACAAAATACTTCAAATACAATTGCATGTTTAAAATCTACTCAGTCAAATATCTACTTTGAGGTAAAAATGTAAGAATATACTAAGCAATTATAACCTTAACATAAATAAACAAGTATCAATATTTTCAGAACAAAATAAACATGGAAACCAGCAATTTTTAACACATATTGGTACAAGAGATACAGTCCACCTATTTTCCTTCAGACTGTGATCCACTCATCTGATATAAATCCAAAAATACTAAAAAACTGCCTACTACTAAAGCACAGCAGCCAGTTTCCCCCAATATAAGACTCCTAGCTGCTTACTGCAGTGTTGGGGTAAGTTTTTTGAAAAAATATATAATTTCAAAGATGAAGGGGTTTAATTATACAGCTTCCAAACAAGCACAGTGAAAGCAGCACAACCAAATCCCCAGCGAATACTACAAAATGCCTTTGGCCAAAATTCCAAATATAAAGAACTGAAATTTAGATCAAAAATACCAATTAACCAATTAACATGTTTATACTGTCACTTGCATGCACAAAAGTAGTCCAGTTCTGTGTTTGTGCAACTCAGTGTATTTTTGTTTGGGATTGTTTAAGTAACTGTGTAAAGAATCACGTTGCTGCACAGGGTCCAGCTGCATATTCAGATTCAAAATGACCACAGGCCTCCTCTAAGTCACATAATTTCCCCAGATGACAGTGGTCTCTCACATTTCTCTAACTTTCAATAAGAAAAAAATTCATATTTATTTTCATCACAGGTAGTACAACTAGAATACAAATAAGAACATTCTATTATAGTCTGCAACAGCTGAGGTTTGCATCTCCTGAATTCATACGAGCAACAATACAAGGAAAATGACATAAAAACTAGAATATAAATATTATACTACACCATGAAACACTACAAATAGAATGTACAAAATTATATTAGGGCATTAATTATCTGTAAACCTATTAAAAAGAACACCTTAATATTAATACAGTTTGCAAGGTAAACATAACCTACAGTCTAAGTTTTCAAATGGCTGTTTGTCAATGCAGCATAGAACATTTCCATAGTGCAAATCTTACCAACTGTATGAAAGATATCGTCCCTTTCAGAAAATGCTCCTTTTCCCACCCCCCTCAAAACAATGAGTCACAAAATCCTATCTCATTTCACGTTTAGTATAAGATGTGGTTTGAAACATACTAACATACAGAACCTTAATTTTAACACTGAAAAAAGGCTGAATAATGTTGAGAAACTAAAATTAAGAAGTTAGATATGTTATAGCTGGAAGACATGAAATCCAAAGATATGATCCCTGGAAAAGAGGAAATAAAAAGACACTGATATCTCCTTTCTTTCATCTGTTGGAAACATATTGTATGACAGTATAGCAGGGTCCCTATATTGTACAACAACCACAAGATTACTTTAATTGCTGAAGAATCACAGTGTTAAGTATATCTGCTTCTTGTAGTGTCAGGCTTTCATCTGTTAGCTCTTTATTTGGAAAGGTAGTCACAAGAACAAAATCCGTTGTTGCAAAAGCTGGACGTGACTGGATAATGAAATCTCGAATATGCTTAATCCTGTGAAAAAGATATGGACATGTAAACTCTGTATGACTCCATCTGACATACATCTCTGAACATGAAGATGACCAGAGAACACAAAACCACCAAGCAGACTAAACCACTAAGTAAGTTCTGGATTTCACATTTCTCCTTGATACAAATGACTAATGACTGTAGCCTACTATTTTTTGGTTCTTGCATTAAAAAAACCCTGAAAAATTATATGAATGTTTCTTTTTTTCTCAAATAACAGAAACAAATTTGTAACATGGAAATATATTGCAAACATACCTAACACAGGAAAACAAGTAATTTTGACATCACTGTTCAAAGTTTCATCATTAATTAGTATATTCCAAAAAGGTAAAATTATCAATGGAAGAAAGAACCTTAAAATATAAGGTCACAGTGAAGCAAAAGCAGAGAGGAATTATTAATGCACTTCAAAAGCAAGAGGGTTTCCCCTACTTTCACTTGGCAGTGAACTTCCGAACAATAGTTAATAGAACAATCACATAAACAGTGTAACAAGAATAATTCAATTTGAATTGAATGGATAAAAAATAGTACTTTAGAGATAAAATCCTGAAATTTGAGATTTTTCTAGTAAGACATTACACTGAGAATAAATCTGTGAAGATCTTTTGTAATTAGTAACTTGGCAAATTTACTGTAGCCAAATAAGCAGGGATTTCACCTTTCTATCAGTCTTCAAGGCCTATGACATAAGCAATGCACTTTAACAGCTAATTTTGATCATATATATGGCAAAGATAACCATAAAGATTCACTGTCAAAAAAAATTTAATAATAATTAAACAAGCTCCTGTCAACACAATCTAGGTTGTTACAGATGTTAGTGGCAAGTTTACCACTTCTACCCTTCCATGCAGACAGAAGAACACAAAATTCAGCTACAGAGGCTGCCAAAAAGCCCCATGGTTTATCTCAGCCACTTCTCAGCACATGTTGTGAAGAAAGGATCAGGGCCTGTACTCTCAGGATATATTATCAGGTCTAAACTATCAAAAAATACTGCTGTATCTTCCTCCCTACTAGTATCTCAGCTAAAATTTCCTCACTGTGGTCTGTGTATACTGCCAGGTAAAGAAAGCTACACTTTGTCCTTATTCTGAGCCAGAAGGAAAATAAAGGAAGCAGATGAGCTCTCCATGTAACAATATTAACATGGAATTGGGTCCATGTTAACATCATCTCCAAGTCAGGATTCAAGCTGCAGCCACGTTCTAACACAACTGTGCAGATTTCAAATTAAGGCTGGCTTTAACAGTGCTTAAGCATGGGTGGAACTGCTGCCCAAATCTCTGCCCTCTGCCCAAAGATCTCTCAGCAGTGGAGAACCTTGCACTAACACAACCTCTAAGGCAAATAAATGAAGTCGGCCAACACCATTTGTGGCACTGGCCCAACATCAATAAAATTGGTGCCAAGCTCTAATCAGCAAAGCTACTAACAAATCTAAAACCTCCATCAAGTTCACCCACTGCCAATTCTTAGGAGATGACCATCCAAAACAGAAGTTGGTTCTCAGTATTATGTCCAATCCACATGCTGGAATTGCAAATTCTATATACCCTTCTGCACACGGGCTACAGTCTACACTTACAGCCAGTGTCTTGTTTTGTCACAACCTTGAGTATTACAAGGTAGCTAGGATTCTTGTTTATGGGCCACAGGATTTCTCTGAAAGCCCACAGTGTGGACTATATTCCAACTGAGACTATACTCCACACTTTGCAATAATGTGCTTTCACAGTTTCCCAAGTCATCCACCTGGTCCTCCCAAGGAGGGCCCAAGGCTGGGATGACTGCAGAGTGGGACTATACAGATTTCAGTTGTCCTGGGAACAGTTATGGCTTGTACTATGTCCTTAAAAAAATCAAAGGATGTAATTGGCTATAGAAGTTTATACAGTTATCAAATATACTGTGTTTCCAAGTACAGAATTTTTGACAGCCAGTTTATCATATATCTATGTAATGAAAGTAACACAGAACTGCACATTTCAGGCTGGTATTTCCCCTTTTTGATGTCTTCCTGAGACTCATTTAATAACAAAGCACAAACGTATTGAAATAGTTACTGTTTATCTGCATTGATGAAGAATAAATTTACCTGTGTGTTTGATTAAATCTTTGTATTAACCGGCTTCCATCTGCTAACCTAATTTGAATTTTAGTTGCTGGCATGGAATCATCAATCAGAACAGGTGCATTAAGAATGGATTTCTCCTCCTCCTCTGGTGAAGAAGGTGTGCTGACTATTTCAGGTGTAAGGCTACAAGATTAGAAAAAAAAACCAAACCAGATGTTACTAATGGAACCATGACAAAGTAGTCTGAAATTTTCAGTCACAGGAATGGAACAGCATATGAACACAGAGCACAGAACAGATCTAGCTTTTATCACCTTCCAAGTTTTTGCCCTTCGCCACTGAAAGCCTTGAATCGCAGTCTGGGCTTCACATATTCCTGTTCTTGGTGATCTTCCATATCCAAATTTACCTGGCCACCATGAACAAGTCGCTGCAGTTCCAAAGGAATTTCCCTTAATTACAAAAATAACACATTACAATAATTACACTTTCAATTACATTCTGAACTGCAAAAAGAAATCATCCAAAAAGTACACACAGAGTCTGAATCAATACTTATATTATGTATACTTTGAAAGTCATATTCAATTGTTTTATGAATTGATATCATCCTAAAAGAAGAAAAAAAAAAATCAGTGAACTAACAGTCAAAACCTACAACCTATACTGACAGGTGAATCACAGAATCAGCTAGGAAAAAAATGTGAATATAAAAGCTGTTGTAATGAGTACCATTCAGAGTTAAACCACCAAAAGAACCAATGTATTCCAAATTTTTAAGTGCCCCATGCAGCTGGTGACAAATACAGACTATATTTTACGAGTTCAGGCAAAGAAGTCTGGAGCTTTTAGTATGTATGTGGAGAAAGGATTTTTCTTCACTTCATTTTAAAGACATACCTCAAAAAAGTTGTCATTTTAACTTACCCTCTTTTAACAGACTCAAGAAATTGAGCATTTGTTGGATCTGAATAGGATCTCAACTCGCCGTCATCTAAACTGAATCCATTCCTCCACAGTTTCAGCAAAATTTGAACCTACGAAGCAAAACAAGTAAAAAAAAAGTGAAGACAAATAAGGCAGTACGATTTCATACAGACTAGTTACAGAAATTCTGATGTATACTAAACAGATTCTGTGTAAGACCACAAACAAGAAGGTAAATGACAAAATAAGAACAATACATTGTACTGTAACTGTCCTTGTTGGATTACTTTTGAAAAGCCCAATAGTTACAGACTATCTTCTTCTAGACCACTTTCTTCCTTGGAAAAAAGAAACTCTAAATCTGGTATCCATGACATAAAGTATGATACAGTGAGGGTGTAGTGATCTTCACAGTGTTCCAATTACTTTCAAAAGCAGTAAACATTTTTTAATTGAGAAATTAAGAAATAAACTCATAAAATCACAAATTACTGCTGATACACCAGTTACAGCAAAACCTACACTTTCCTCAAATTATTACATGCTGAGTTCCAACAAAGCTGAAGGTAGCTCCATTCAGTTCAAATGCTAAGAGTCCTGAAATCCAGACTCCTTTGCTCCCTTCTTATTTTGCTACATCCTACATGAAAGGTCCAGCCAGGGTCTGACAGCTTCAAAACTTGCAGCTCTCTTCCAAGTGCTTTGCCATCCAGCAAAATTAGGCTTCCCCAGCCAGTACAACTGGCCTTCCCTTAGAAAACTATTTATGCTCCCAGTTATGGAAAGTCCACTTCAACAAGAATCTGGCTGGGTACAGCTGGCTGTTCCTTGGAGTAGAAGGATTACTGAAGAGTAGAAGGCAGCAGCTCCTTGCGTGGCATGACAGCACCCCCTAGCCAGAACCACATCATTTGGCCTCAGTATTTGTTTCTAAACAAGCTGAAAATTTGCTTTAGCCATTCACAAAAATAGCAAAGTGCAGAGAACTTTGCTTCTCCCCACCCTCTCCTTCACAACTTGCTTTTTAAGTGATAAGAAAGAAAGGCCTCTAACCTGCTGCTTCACCTTCCCTAGAATACATCCATGCCCTCCAGTTTGAGATGGACTGCTTTGCAAGCCACAAGAAGAATCAATTCTTGAAAGGATTAAAATACTAACATAGCTAAGAGAATCCAGGAAAACACCTGGTAGAAAGTAACTGAAAAGGAGGTGTGCTAAGAATTTTAAAGTAATTTACATCTGACAGTTCCATAGTGAAGTTCCATAATAAACACCTCTTTGGAAACTTCAACAATTTCTACTGAACATGTAGCTAATATTCAGATTTTTTTTCCTCACAGACAGTTACAGTAATACTGGCATTTCAAGCTGTAAACATGATAAAGCAGGCCTCTGTTGGAGGTTCTGTTTTCTGCTATGAAATTTACTTACATCCTGATTTTCTCCATATATGTATTCAGAGTGCTTTTGTGATGAGTCACCCAATCTGTATCCACCACCAGAAAATGACTGAAAAAAATACAAAGAAAAGCTTATAAAATAATTATCTGAAACAGTTTATTAAAATCTTTACCTAGGTGCAAAAAATAAAAAATAAAAAAAAAAAAGAAAAAAGGACATCCACAAGCTTGCTTCTGTGACAAAAAGCAAATACTGTCCTATCATGTATTTTCTAAAAGAAAAATTATATCCAGCAGCCATAGTCAGGCTTAGCACACTTTGTGACACATTTCAGCTTCTGTTTTGTACACTTTTTCAAACATAAGAATCATAGAATACTTCAAGTGGAAGAGACCTTTAAAGCCCAAAAACTTGAATGTTTCCAGGAATGGGGCATGTACCACCTCCCTGAGCAACCTGTTCCAGAGTTTTACAACACTCATTGTTAAAAATGTCTCTCTTATATCTAGTGTGAATCTCCCCTCTTTTAGTTTAAAACCTTTACCCCTTGTCCTACCAAAACAGGGCCTACTAAAAAGTCTATCCCCATCTTTCTTGTAGGCCCCCTTCAAGTACTGGAAGGCTGCAATAAGGTCTTCCCAAACCCTTGTCTCCTCCAGGCTGAACAATGCCAACTCTCTCAGCCTTTCCTCATAGCAGAGGCGCTCCATATTTTTGTGGCTTTCCTCTGGACTTGCTCTAACAAGTCCATGCCCTTCTTGTGCTGTGGATCCCAGAGCTGGATGAAGCACTCCAGGTGAGCTCTCACCAGAGCAGAGTAGAGAGGCAGCATCCCCTCCCTCACCCTGGTGCCCAGGCTTCTTGTGATGCAGCCCAGGACACGTTTGGCTTTCTGGGCTGTGAGTGCACATTGCTGGGTCATGTCCAACTTTTCATCCACCAGCACCCCCAAGTCCTTCCCCACAACTGCTCTCGATCCCTTCTTCCTCCAGTCCGTGCTGATACTGAGGGCTGCCCTGATGCAGATGCAGGATCCTGCATCTGGTGTTGCTGACCTCATGAGGTTCCCATGAGTCCACTTCTTAAGCTTGTCCACACCCCTCTGGATGGCAACCAAGATTGTCAGGACATCAAAGGCAACACTTAGCCTGGTGTCACCTGCAGACTTTCTGAGGGTGCACTTGACCCCCCTGTCTGTGTTACTGATGAAGACATTAAATAGCACTGGTCTCTCTATGGATACCTTGTCACCAATCTCTATTTGGACACGTATCTGTTGACCACAACTCTCTAGAAGCAATTCTACAGGTAAGATTTGGGATGCAAATTTAGTCTGGTTTCTTATTGAATCACTTCAAATTAAAAACAAAGCATTTCATTATGATTTCCAATGATTTCCTCTGTAATTGTGTGGCTCCTCTTTATTTTCTAGAGCAAGCTGTTTGAGCACAGACAATATAAAACTGTTGAGCACATCTGCCATTTGCACATCAAGAAAGAAGCACTTGCTCTCCTGTGGTTTGGTGAATTTCAGAGACACAAATGCAGAGAGATCAACACATTTCTTAACTTTTACCTTGGCTTTACTGAAATCACCAGATGCTCTCGAAGCTTCATCTAATGGGACAGCCCCATGTTCTTTTGCTTCCTTGAAGAGTTCAGCAACAATTTTACTTGGATTATTAGAAGCCCCAGAAATCTGTAATCCTCTATATTCTGAGTCACCTGAATAAAATCTTTAGAATAGTAATACACATAAGCAAAAATGCTTTAAATAACGAGCACAATTTTTCTCTTTCCATCAAAAGAAAAAGAATCAATGAACGAAGAGACAAATTTGGCACAAAACCATTTCATTCTGATAAATGTTTCACTTGGTTCTGGCCCTCTCAACAGTCCAAGCAGCACTACACCACAGACATCTGACTAACAAAGAACCAAGGTGCCTTCTGGAACAGATCCCAAAGATCAGAGGGCAAGGCCATAAGTTCTAAGTGAACACAGTCCTGATGGAGCTGGGCATCTTATGTGGCTGTCACCTACTCCCAGAAAGACTGATTTTCTCAGGGGTGTCCTGTCACGGGGCTGTGCCTTGACTGCATAGAATATAAATTCACAGCTAACACCACCTTAGCAGAACAAGTATAAAACTATTCTTGGAAAACCTGAACAGTGCCACAGTTTGATCTTTTAACTCAAAGATCTGGCATACTTCCATTCCCAACAGTATCAGAAATGGAAATTTTTCACTAAATATAATTAACCTTTCAAGGCATTTTAAAACCTTCAGAAACTGTTGTGAAAGCTAATTTGTTGGGGTTTGTTTTTTTTTTTTTTTTCTTCACAGTGCCATTACTAGCTCTTGAAGACAAAATGTTAAACTACAAATAATTCTGTTCAAAAATGTAACTGTTTGATGATGAAGATCAAGCTATTCTTCGAGAATTATCTTGAGAAAGGCACTACAATCTCTAAATACCACTGGAATAGATGCTGTAAAAATATGTATATAAATCAAAACCTAGCAAACCTGAATGTTTTGCCTTTGGTTATAGAAAGCTAATATCACTAATATTATCACTAATATTAGTGATAATAGTTATTATCACTAATAACTGCTTTCCACTTTCTTCAACTTCTACACTTAACCACTTAATCAATTAATCCATGTGAAACTGTCTCTCAGACCGATGCCTTCACAATGTGTTGATTCCATCATAGGTTACAATTACCAGAAGAGAGTATTGGGTATGAGGGTATTGTACAGTCATACTGTTTTTATAATGCCATAATTGTCAATCCCGGAGTAACATGTCTCCCTTGTACATAAATCTGTGTTTATTACCCCAACTACCATTTATATGGGAAATCTTTAATTATTAGATTTAAAAGAATGATAACGGTAAGGATATGAAACAGGAACTCTTATCAGAATTTGTATTCAAAAAAGAAAGGAAGTATTCAAATATTTGAGCAATAGATACACAGAACAATTTAGGGTACTCAGAAAGACAAAGATGTCTCTGAGTACAAGTGTAAGTTACAACCTTTATGACCATACAGGTTAAGACATCCACAGGTCCTATATCACTCCAGCCAGATTCTGCTAAATATAATTCACAACAACAGTGCACAACTAACACCCAAGTAAGTCCCTTAGCTGTCTGCAGGAGAGACCTCGCTCACATGCATTTTGAAAGAACACGAGGGAGCAAAGTGCAAATGTGACACAAACCCCAACTGCTTTCACAATTGTTAAATTATTTTTTTTGTTTTGTTTTAAAAATACCTTTGGTTTTCTTTGTCATCACTCATGCTTCTCTCTGGTTTTCTCAACCTTTTAAGAGAATCCAGTTTAAGACTGCCAAGAGAATAAAAGAAAACATTTGAAGATGACTGGCAAATAAGCTTTGTATCTAACATCTGAAACTACTTCTTTTTTCAAAAATTAATAATATCAAGTTGTGTTTTTTGGTTTTTTGGGGATTTGTTTGGTTGCTTTTTTTTGGGGTTTGTTTTGGTTTGAGTTTTTTTTGCCAAAGCCTTCTCATGAAGTACACTGCTTCTCACTGAACAAGGAGGAAAGGGCACCTGGATGGCAGAGTCATTTTGCATTAACAATTGGACTGGGTGCTCACTATAGGTCTATTCCAACTGAACTATTTTTTTCTAGCATAGAAGAGCAGCACTGTTTCCATCCAATTAATGCACTACTCTCATCTGAGAACAAACCAAAGTCTACTAATTCATATCTTCCTTCTCAACACAGATTCCAGCATGAATGCCAACAAATACCAAGTATTTGCCAACTATCACACTGAAGTATTTGAGATACGGTATTGCAGCTTCTCCTTTGGGAATGAGAAGTTATAACTTCATGAGACGCATTAGTAAATGGAGCTGTTTGCTTTATTTGTTTGTAAACTCAGTTCTGTGTAGTAGCTGGTTAGTCAGCTTAGGTGGTTTCACTGAACGAAACAAAAAAACCTCAAAAGCCCCGTACTTCCAAGTGTCACATATTCTGCTAAAGTCTCTCTCCTCCTGAAGAGATCTGCACTTGCAGTGAACTTGAAGCATAACTGGGGACTAAGAACTTATCTGTTGCTTGACCTTCTTTAACACAGAGATCCATATTGGCAGCAGTGATTCAAAAACAAGCCACATACAAGACTTGTTATGGCATCACTGTTGGTAGTTTTATAAATATTTCTCTTATTTGTGTATATTTTTAATTAATTAAGAACTGGCAAGATAGTTTTATAAAAAACATCCAAGACTATGCTGAATCTTCAAATGTTATGTGAAGTGCAAACACTGCAGTTCAGCAATGTTTTAGCAAAAGCTGGACTGAAATATAGATATGCATCTTTCCTTCCACCTGTCCAACCAAAGACAAATTCACTAAGCCCTTACTTCTGTCACCCCATAGGAACCTACTAATGGTTTTTAGAATCACTATTTGTCTCATCAGGCACTGCCATAAATACAACATTGAGAGAAGCTCACTTGCCAAGTTTCACACAAGTTGCTGGTTTACTGAATTTTGAAGAAACAAAGAACTGCAGAATTTTCTGATACAGCACATTTCCAAACTACATCTGTGTAAAAAAAAGAGCAACGCAGCACTTTGCTTATAGCATCTCACATGAAGTGGGTTTGAAGTGTTTTGGAACACCAATGGGTAAAAAAGCTCCTAAATAAATTTTAAAAGCATTCTAAGAAGACAGACAAGGCATTATTGCAGGGATTCACAATTTTCGATTATGAAGTGCCATAGATGGCTTTTAATACAAGCAGGGGATCAAGCAGGAATGAGAAAGTTTTGTGAGCTAATAAAACACCTATCCACACATTTCTGAAAAACAAAACACATCTTACCTCTGTGATGCCTTTGGGTTACTGATCTTTGTCGCTGTTGGCTTGTCAGAACATAACGACTGTCTTTTAGCTTCATCTTCATATAACTCTGCCAAGGCCAGCTGTAGGAAACAGAACTCTTTTTTGTAAGTCTGTAACTCTAGAAGTACATATAGAATAGAAATAAGACAAAAATGAATGTGAAATATGCATCTCTCCAGAAAATTAGAAACATCAACATAAGGAACCCCAACCAAAATTCAACTTCCTTTGTGCTTTATAAAAAAACCCCAAATTACACAATGCTTAAATGCTTATGACTTGGAATTTGTACTCTGCTATTCTTTGGTTTCCACTGCTTCACTGGCTACATAAAACCTGCATCAGATTCAGAGTCATGAGGGTAAATACACGCAGAGATATTAAGCATCAGCTCATTAATGGTAACAAATTGAAATAAAGCAGCAACCTAGCCCTCTGATAGAAGCAAATAATAAATTTTACAAACATCTTACACAGAAATGTAAAAAACCATAATTCAAATAAGCTTGTACTGGGATGAAGAACAAATTCAGCCTTGCTGGCTTGAATGCAAGGCATCACTCCACAAATCCTTACACAAACCCCAACAACTGGGGTTGTTCATCAAGATTCCCGAAATGCTGCCATATCACTGGCAAGTTCATTCTTAGAAAGTTATGCAAGGGACCTGCAATGTCATTTCAGCAATCTTTCTTTTGTCCTGAGTAAGTCTCTACTTTGTCAAATCAGCCTTAGTTTTGTACCCAAACCACTCTGCTCACACTATGCTACTGACATTAACATTTTATCATACAAACCAGAAAAGGTACTAGGCTACAATTTCATTGCAGTTTTATGCAGAGGAGATACACATTAAAACAAAACAAAACATCATATGTCCTTGAAAACATACTGCTACAAACACAGAGTATTAATCTCATATGATTTTTTGTTGTTTTTATAATATTACGAGGCATTTTCTGCAGGAAAAAAAATACGAGGAATTACATCCATTAAGAAAATTAAATTGATAAAAGAAAAAAAAACTTGCTGAAGACCTCTATTCCATCTAATGATAGAAGAAAATACCTTTCAGATACGTAAAGCTGATGGGTTAGTCATAGACAACATACCCTACACCATCCCTAATCCAAGGACTGAGGGATGCTGAGGGAGCATAGAAGGGCATGGCCAGACTCCTGGGCTTTCCTCATACCCCATCTCATATTGTGGCACCACAAATCAAGTACAGACCCAGGAGGGTGCTTGGGGTTTAACACTTTATCAGTAAGTGTCTGGCCAAAACGGCAGTCTGCTTCAGCTGATTAAGACCTTAGGGACCAAAAGCATTAGCACAGACTTATTACTGTTACATATTGTAACAATAATAAAGCAATCCCCAAGAATAACACAACAGTAACACTGGAGGAGGCTCCGGAGAGATCTCACTGGGGCCTTTCTGTACTTAAAGGGGGCTTGAAAAAAAGAGGGACAGTGACTTTTTACATGGGCAATTATGACAGGACAAGGCAGAATGGTTTTAAACTATGAGAAGGGAGATTTAGATGAGATATTAGGAAGAAATTTCTTTACTCAGAGGGTAGTGAGGCATTGGAACAGATTTCCCAGAGAAGCTGTGGATGCTCCATCCCTGGGAGTGTTCAAGGCCAGGTTGGATGGGACTCTGAGCAACCTGGTCTAGTGGAAGGTGTTCCTGCTCATGGCATAGGGGCTGGAACCAGATGATCTTTAAGATCCCTTCCAACTCAAAGCATCCTACGATTGCAGCAAAATTAATCTTAAGAAGAACCTATGAAAATTCTAAATAGTAACCAAGAGAAAAAACTATACCCATCTTTCTCTGTTAATTATGTATAATTAAATAGAACAGGGGCAGTTTCAGCTACTAAGTTTCAACTGTTTTCCAATCAATTTCTTGCTGAAAGATTTTGAACATTCATTAAGTGTCAAATCACATAAAAAAAAAAAAAAGAAACAACAAAAAGAAAAACTACTAAAAGGGTTTGTAATTAATCATTTAAGTACCAATGCTGAATTACATTTGTGATCACACTCTACCCTTCCCATATACACCTGGGGAAAGATCTGCAGAGACTGACATTTTCATACGGGACAAGACATTCCCACCAAATAATCAGGAAATGCAATGGCACTGCAATAACTTCAAGGACAATTAAAACCCAACTAGTGAAGCGTCGAGAGAGCCCTTCCCGTTCCCTGGAGAACTGAGCACCTGCCTTTCCTAAAGGGCCTAGTGCTCTTCCAGAGGCGTCCTCCCCTTCCCAGCCTTAAAAGGGGAGTGCAAGCTGTAGGAAGAAAAGCCGGCTGGGCTGAGGGCACGCCGGGGCAGCCCCGGCGGGGCACCCGCGCACCGCCCGCTCCCCTCAGAGGCGGCCCAAGGGAAGGCCTGGGGCGCCCCCGAGGGGACGGGGCGCTCCACCCGGCCCGGCCCCGCCCCGGGAGCGGGGCGGCACCTCCGCCCTCTCACCTGCAAATCCCGGGCGCTGGGCGGGCGGCCGCCGCTCCGGGGCTGGCGATCCCTGCGGCCGCCGGCGGCCGGAGCCGCGGGCACATCCCCGTCCGGCTGCGCGGGCGATGCCCCGCCGTCCGCCATCTTGTGGAGGCGGTGGCGAGGGCCGGGCGGGGCGGGGCCAGCGCCGCCGGGGCGGCCGCCATGGCAACGGGAGGGGCCGGGCCGTGCCCACCGCACCGGCCCGCGGCCCGCTGAGGGCTGGCGACCCGATCGTCAGAACTTTACAGTGCTTATGCACTTCAGCAAACAAAGCCATCAGCATTCGTTCGTGCATAGCTTGTCTGTCAGTACCCAAAGCCCTGCTTGCTGGTTGTATGTCTTGCTTCTCATGCTGCTCAGTCTGCAGGTGGAGTTCTTCTCTCCATTTGAGTCTGGGGTCCGTTTTGAGCCGGTGGGCAAAGAGTTAGTGGTTGTGGAACACATCTCTGAAATCGAGTCTGACCTGTGACCAAGCACCATATCAGCTAGACCACAGCACAGAGTGTCACCTCCAGCCCTTAAGCACCTCCAGGGACAATGACTCTGCCACCTCCCTGGGCAGCCCATTCCAATGTTTTATTCTCCTTTCTGTGAAGAAATTCTTCCTAATGTCCAACTTAAACCTCCCCTGGCTCAGTTTAAGACTATGTTGTCTCATCCTGTTGCTAGAGAGAAGTGGCCATCTCCCACCTGGCTACAACCTCCTTTTGGGGAGTTGTAGAGACTCATAAGGTCATCCTTGAGAGTTCTTCAGTCTAAATGATCCCAGCTGCCTCAGCTACTCCTCGTAGGACTTGTGCTCCAGACCCTTCACCAGCTTCGTTGCCTTTCTCTGGATCCTTCTCTTTCCTCCAGTTACTGCTCTTTCTGCTGAATTCACTCCTGGTGGCTTTTGTCCAGATAGACCTTTCATCTTGGGATTGTCTTCTCTTTTCCTTGAAACATCTCCTTTTCCTTAAAACTTAGCATGATGCCATATTTTATGGGGTGTCCCTGCAGTCGTTTGGCGTCAGCTGTTCTGTCTGTGTGCCTTCCAAACTCCTTGTGTACCTCCAGCCTGCCCACTGGTGGGGCAGGGTGAGACGCAGAAAAGGCCTTGGGGCTGTGTAAGCCCTGCTGAACAATAGTCAAAGCACCATTGTGTTACCAACACTGGTTTTCAGTCACAAATCCAAAACACAGCGTTTATGGAAAATTAACTCCAGCCTAGACAGGATGAAGAACGCTTGACTGTGGGCGAAAAGCTGAACTGCAGTACCGTGAAGCTGTAGCTGGAATAGCCAGTTCACCACCATCAGTTTTCTCTAGGCCTGTTCAGCTCAAACGCCTGCTGCTTTCTAAGCGATCTCTCTAGACCCTGTTGACACTGGATTGCAGTCCAGAAACACTGGTAATGGTGGCAAATGGAGCTGGGATCTCACAGAACTGTTTAATCTGGACTATAAACTATTATGTGCACTTCATGCCTTCATAGTCAGCCAAACTCTCAGTGAGAATGCAGACAGAACAGTCTGTCCCAGCCCACAAACAGCACAGGAAAAAATGTATGATCCAGTACCCAGATCCATCTCAAGGGTCGATGGTGATACTGGTCTCTACACTGGTGACAATATTGTTCTTATGGAGCATGCAGATGTGAATGATTGTTTTTTTTTCCTACAGAATTATATTGTGTGCTTGACAAAGAAGAGTGGCACCACTGAGGAGATATTCTATGCGAAGTTATTTATATAACATTGCGTTTATAATACAGTTCATGCAGCTCCCACATTCTGAACGCTATATGCTGATGGTGTATGCTTGCAAAGAATTCTTTGCTTAATTTAGGAAAATAAGGAACCTGAATAGAAATAGGATCTTCCCTTAGCTGGCTTCTGTTCTTGAAGCATTTGTATGAGCACTATGCCAAGCACAAAGCTTTAGTCATGTTATTTCATTCAGCCTTCCTTGAGTTGATATATGGTGTGCAGCTGCTCTCTAAGTCAAAATGTCCTGTGGTGATGCAGACTGAATTAGGAGAGAGGATGTCTAAACTGTAATCACTTTAAAACCCAAGAACTTTATTATAAAATCAGGTTTTTGTAATTCGGTGTTCCATATTTTGACAGGCATATCTTCCCTAAACATTGGCATTATTCCTGTCTGTCTTTCTCTGTAATTGCCTCCTCTGCTTAAGGCTGTCAACAACATTTCAAGAGATCACCTGAATATAGATCAGCACATAATTGTTTTCTCAGTGAAATTTATATTGTCACATATATCTGAAAGTTTAAATTTGTGCCACCCAAGCATCCATTTTAATTTGCATAACATTATTCTTGTGACCAATGTTTTCTCACACAGCTATAGATGTAAAACTGTTAATTACTACCTGGCAGCTCTAGTTCTTTAATTAAATTTGGTACTGTATTTTTCTTTATGTGTAAAATACACTTCAGCTATCCTAGATATTTTCTTCCTAGAGACTATAACTAGCAGCATTTACAATCTTCTTTTTGGCAGATTTGGTTGGTTTTTTTTCCCAGAATTTCACTACAGTGTCGGTGCTGTCCAGAAACAAACATAAAAAACACAAATAAAATAAAATAATAAATAAAAAGTACATATATAAAGGGACAAAATTCTCCATGCTAGAGTGTGGAGAATGCAGATAAGTAAGACAAAAACTTTTAAATGCACTTCTGAAGCCGCAGAAAAATATAGTATTTTCTTCATTAGAGAACTTGTGTCTCTCTTACCCAAGAAACAAATGAGTAAGTACTGACATATCATTTGCATTTAAATTAATTTCCTTGGGTTTTGCCAAAAATGCATAGTCCTTTAAAACTGGTTTTGTGACTAGTGGGCAGCAGGGAATTCCCTGATGCTACTGCTTCTCCATGAGCTTCAGTCCCATGAAGCTTGTGCTGGAAAGGGGGAAATGCATTCAGGAGGAGGGCATCTGTGCTTTGTGGATGTGAAGTAAACTGTGTTAGGGGAAAATTTCCTGCAGAAAATAATTTAGGAATAAGAAAAGGCTTGGGGTGAACACAATGGGTTGTCATGGCCTATGGTCACAATGTACCAGCTGTTTTGCAACTGATAACATTGTATGATAAATTAAAGGAAATTTCTTAGGGGCTGAGAGATTCACATTTGTATTAAAAAAATAAAATCGCCACCACCAAACACCAAAACAAATAGAACATAGTCTGTTAAAAATCTACATGTATTTCTAATTTCTAAAGCACTACAATTCTTAAATTCAGTATGTTAAAATAGGACTTTTGTTGCTGTTGCGGTTTAATGTTCTGCTATTTCATCAACATTTCAACCTAGAATTACTTTGGCCTAACTCTGAAATTTGTATTGGATTTTGTTAAAAACTTTATATTACAGTAACTGCAAAAGAGCAACATCGTCTTCATTTCCCTGCTCACTTTGGTTGTCTCCAAATGTTTCATCAGGGACAGCATTTTGGGTTTTGCTGGTTATATTTATCTAGGATGATGAAAAGATTTAATAATGTATCATTCAGTTATGAGATCTATAAATGACAGGTATTTGGCTTTTACTTGACGAGAACCGCACATGGCAAAGTTTTCTGTCAAAGCCTAAGCAGTAGAATAAAATGAAAGATTAAGAGAGGAGAGAAACAAGGAAAAAACAACCAAGCAAACAAGACAAACCCCGTCAAAATAAAACAAAAACTATTCCAAAACTATGGCTTCAGTTTTAGCGTGCAAGAGCAGAACTGAACTGCTTGCAGTTACAGTGGACAAATGAAGCTGGTCTCTTCAATACCTTTGAAAGTCATTAGGATCCCTGACAACCTTAACCTTGCAGTTCACGCTATGTGAGCAAAGGGTTCAAGACCACAGGAGGCAACAGAGAGCTTTAAGGATGTCAGACAGATCTTCCGCATACAGTACATGTGAAATAAAAACTAAAGTTGATATTTTATTGTATTTTAAGGCTATTTTGAGATCAAGCCTTTCTGCTTTTCCTGCAGATGCTCTGAAAATCAGGATATTTAAATTCATTCTGCCAGTGCTAATGTATGTTTATTTCATTTTGATGCTCCAGTTGCCATGCCCTGGCCTCTGTCAGGGGAACTAATGGGTGCAGAGACAGTACAGACAAAGATGAAGGTTTCAGAGGTTTACAATTCATCTGTAGTGAAGCAACTGCTGCAAACCAGATTTATGAGACTACAGGAGGAAAGCATCTTGATAAGGAACAGCAATGAGGACGTATTTACATTAAATGTGAGAGCAAGCCTACAGGCTGGGGTCTGCAAAAGACCTTCCACTGCTTCTGCTGTGGGAGAAGCTGGAAAAATAGACATTAAACTGTTCAACAGAACTAAGGAAGCCAAATGCCTACAGATCTATATCTTGCATTCCTTATTTCCATTTCTCCCTGTATATCTCCTCCCATTATATCCCTCTCCAGTTCCAAGCCAAAATATCAGCTCCTTCCTTTCTGTCCTCCCTAAGGCCATTTTAGAACCTCCAGCCTCTTCTGTAAGTGCCATTAGCATTTTTGTGTCCCAGTATCCTTGCACTGCAATGGCCCATCTCCCCTGCCATGTGTCTTAGATACCTATTGTGACCCCTCACATGGATCATGGACATCATCCATGAGTCTTGTCCAGAGCTGAATGTACAGCTGGCTGCCTCCCAGAAGAATGAACAGACTTCATTATTCTTATGTTTCCCTTTTCCAATGCATGAATAAGATACCTCCACTTCTTTTGGGCATCTATTTGGTAGATTTGGCTAGCTAGCAAAAAAGGAAGTAGAATTTGAATTCAAAATAGCAAAAAAACCCCAAAGTGATATATTTTGTCAGCTAAAAATAGAAGATGCACTCAGCTGGATTGGAAACATACTCCTGGATGTGGCTATGTTAGGTGAGATGAATCCTCCCTTAGAAATGTCACAACAGGTGAATCATAGTGTGTGTACAAATCTGTTCAGAATCATTCACTGTGCTGATTAATCTAATTTTGTTTCAGTTGCAAAAATATGATGAGCTCGAGAACATGTGAAAAAATTATGCAAACGAGGAGTCAACTCCCTGGATCCTTTCTATTGGTTTCAGAGCAAGGTTTGCCTAAGTTAGGATTTAAGAGATTTGGATAAACTTCTTTTCCTCCTTAGATGAAATAACATCAGTATAAATTGTCCTGTGGGGTCTTCAAAGAATTTAGGAAACAACAATCTTTCTTTCTAATGCCTCCCTAAATATTTTTAGATCTTAAATTAAATTAACTGTTAATGAAAACTTCCTGCCAGCATTACAATTGGAAAAGATGTGACGTACCAGCAGATGGTGCTGATACAACAAGTAAGCAGACTCTGTGGGATCAGCTTTAAAACCAACATTTCAAAACTTTTCCTTCCAGCTGATACCATTACCACGTCACTTTCTAATTTTAAATATTGACATCTTATTGCTGTGAAAGCTAAGAGCTGTAGCTGTGGACCAGTGCCATACAGGTCTAAGTTCTATATACACAGAGAACAGAAAGACAATATACAGCATTCTGTTCCTCCGCTGGTTCAGGCAAACAGGTTACAAACATGTCACATGGCAGTCATGGAAATTCTCAGAAGCTTTGGCAGAATGCTACTGGTGAACTATAGGTCAAGTTGAGATGGTTTCTTTACCTTCAATATAGTTCTCACCTGCATGAATACCTTTGTATCAAACATAAAGAGACATGCCTGAAATGTTGCATTATATGGCAGGCACTTGAGAAAGAATTTCTAGAGAAATAGTCTCTGCATAGAATAACGTCCCTACCACTTCAACTTCTTATCTGAAATGGGATAATTTACTCTGTAACTTACTCAAAGAAAAACATATTTCCCACAAAGTCCTCTTAACACGAGTGTCCCATGGTTACGCTGTTGGGGAAAGTGTCAGTTGTCCTTGATTTTTTTTTTCCTCCTGTCTGTCAAAGCAGAACTTTACCATAGGTAAAGGTAAAATTATAGGAAACATCAGTTAAACTTCAGGTAACACATTATAAGGAATTTAATCCCAGGAAACACTATTTTGTTCTTTAATTTGCTAGTGGTAATTGCAGTGCATAGATTTGTTAAATTTCTGTTTCTTGTAAGTAGAATTACACACAGAATTCTCCTATTACTTGCACTGAGTTTTATAATATTTGATCAAGTACCCAGTTCTTTTGGAAACCCCTATAATTCTGTCTTTTGTTGTTGTTGTTGTTTTTCTATTTAAATAAAGATCCTAGTTGCAGAGTAATGCTCAGAGAGACACATCTAGTAAAAAATCCCCACATTCAACTGTGTTCTTGTCCCTAAGGGATGCTTATTACTTCTGGTCTTCGTTTCTGTTATCCTTTGTTACATCTTAGAACACAGCTTGATCTGTGGTTTTTTTTTTTTTTTTTTTTTTTTTTTTTTTTTTTTTTTTTTGAGTGTGAAATTAAGAATGTACTTGGGAATGTGGGCAATACTCCATCCCCATTCATTTAAGCTTCTGACCTTTGAATCAGTGCAAGCTCTAAAAAGTCATCTACAGGCATCCTGTCCATGCAGCCTTTCCTTTCATTTCTGAATTTTGCATTTCTCATCTTTGGCAGCTCTTTAATCTTCCCTCATTGCTGAAAGAGTAAATGGAAGCAATGAGGAGGGAAAGAAGAATTAAAGGAGATGAGTAACGAGAGACAGCTGTTGGCTGCTACTTCACAGCAACAACAGTATCTTCTAGGCTCTTAGAGACAAATGATGGAAATCTGAATCTACAAATCACCCTCCCATTAATCTGCATTAGTGGGGGTAGCCCATGGTGGAGTCCCAGAACCTGCCACACCTTGCAAGCTGAGAGATGATGAACACCACCTGTGCCATTTCAGTGCATGTGAACTTTGGAAAAAGACATCACCTGAAAAATGTTTATAAAGGAAGAATCCTGGAAAAAGAGACATCTCTGCTGAGTCTTTGAAGTGCTCTGGACAAAGTAAAAGCAGAGGAGTTCAGGATAGGTCACTTGTTGTGGCATAAATTGGTAGATTGATGCTTGCAGGGTTCTATAAACTAGAGTAGCTGTGAGTCAACTGCAACTTAGTTTTGGAAGTAAAATGTTTTTCTTCCATTAATTTCTTTTTTTAATATCAGGTTTAGCCCTTGCTCAAATTGGGTCAAAAAATTAAAATCTTGAAATATATTCATGAACAAAAATATATAGGTTATTTTTAAAAAAACCCCATTTCTTCATTATTTAGTTTAGATAGCATGACGTAGCTTGAATTTCCAAATAAGTAGCTTAGTAGATTTGGAGTATCCCAATTAATAATATGCTAATAGATATTTTGACAGATTCCAAATTTGCTGGTTTTCCCCAAAATAGTTTTAGGGACAAATATTTGTTGGAACCAAAGCCCTGCCCTCACTAACATGTTATGTGTGACAACCTGGCACTGCAGTCAAAAAATCCCTCAAGTGAGAAATTTCTGCTCAACTGTATTTATAAGAGGGGAGGGTTAGGTAGTTCTGCAGTCCTGCTGCCTTGGTTTTCCCTGCAGATAGCTAAGAAAATACTCTTGACGTTCTCCAAGTTCTTCACCTACTAATGTCCCTCACCTGAGTCAAGGCAGTCTCTTGTTACGTGCCTTGCAGTGGCACTACGTTTCAAACTCTCTGATGTGGAATCATATTAACAAATTGTGGTAGAGCTAGTGAAAAAGTAAGGTAAAAATGGTCCCAGGCTGGACAGTGAGGGAGGCTTGTGTGCACTCTGCTGATGCTGGATATCCTCCCATTCACCACGAATTAGGGAAAAGCTGCTGGTTGCTACAGCACTGAGAACAACATTAGCAGGACTTACATTATTAAAAGAATTTCTGAAGAGTTAACTCATACTTCTGTTGTGATTTGCTATTTAGGAACTACAAGCTGTTCATGGGTCTGTCTGTCTTCTAAAAACAAGTTGTTGGGAGTTTCCTCCGGTGTGTTTATGTAAACCTTGATTTCTCTTTCTGATATGTTTTGTATTTAAATGAAAAGCACTTTAAAACAAAAAGGTCTTCAACACTCCCCATCTTCCTTTTTACTGTGTAATGCTGCACGATGATACACTAGTAAAGGCAAAAACTTCCCAAGATGGATATTTCGAGGCCACACAGTTAAGATGGAGCCAAACTCCCTGGAAAGACTCTTCCACATGGAATATTTTATAGAATCCAAATCTCACGGGTGTCTGCACAAGTAAACTGTAGGGCATTCTGCTTCTTGTTTGAAATTACTCAGTATTACGTGGTATTGGTTTCTTATTCTACTGGATTTTTATTCAATTTGCTATCAAAACTTTTCAAATTTGGTCACTGTTAGGAACTGTTGATTTCTTAAAGGTTGCTCTTCGGTTGCTTAACGCTCGTGACTGTGAAATTACATTCAGTACTGCTAGCTTCACCAAGTAGCTGGCATTGGCCCAGGAGTCAAAGATACTAGCAAGGTTTAGTACTTTCAGATGTGCTGATATTAGTCTAGCAGTGCCAGAACAAATGCTGTGGGTGAGCTCTATCAGCATACCTCTTCCAGGAGAGAAACAATAACAAGATAAAGATCTTTGATCAACAGAGGGATTTCTTTTGTAGTGACATCTCTGGCATGGCACATCTGTGAGGCAATTAGATGGTGCATTTGTATTAGAAAACAAATGAACCAATTTTTATTGTGAAAGGAAAGGGGAAAATACGGTGAATTGCTCAACAGAATATTATTACATTAAGTAATTCAAAATAAGCATATTTTAAGCCATTGAGGGACTTTTCTATATTTCTCTTAATGATATTTAGCTCAAATTGCTTGTTTAAATATACTCGGAATTTTCAAAACCCCTCTGCTTCTGAATGTGAGTGGAATATTGGTTTGCCCAGCTGAACTTCTGGATCATTTCACTCATCAGAAGCTGCTTACAGTGCTAAACCAAGGTGTGGAATTTGTATTGGTTTCTGGAGGTTTGGTGGTGTGGAAAGTGCTGGTTTAAGGTGAAGTATGAATTACAGGATTCAGGATTGTGATCTGTGATTTGATGAGTTGCTATTTGTCAGCCACATGGAGATAGCTGTTCATCTGTGTTCTTAGTGAGTGACAAAAATAAAGAAACATGACTTAGATTACCCACCTTTGAGTGAATATTGTAGCCTTACAAAAAGTTCAAGCTAGAAAGTTGTTTTTATTTTGGTTGTGATACCTTGGAAAGGGTTAAAAATAAGAGTGTTGAAAGAGACATAATGTAACAAGAGCAGTTCAGTCATCAGAATAATTACTTATAGCAGAGTCCAAAACTTTTTCACATGTGGAAGATGTTGGAGAGCCTTCAGGCTGTAATGTGATCTGTGCAGGTTAACTGTCCTGGCATAGTCAATTATTGTACCTTCTGTTACAACTGAAGGTGAAATTTTCCAGAAGTCAACAACTGAAGAAAACAAAATTCAAAATCTGAATTCTGTGAATGCTGGAAATTAAGATTTACAAGGAAGCATTTTCTGTATCTTAATTTACCGAAGTTATCAGTTGAATGTGTATTTTATGTACTTCCACAACACCTCTGAGCAAAGTCAGCATGTCTATCCTCTCTGAAACAGAATTTTATGACAGAGGCTGATTTTTTTCCAAGTTACCCAAGTGGCTACAGACACAGAAGAAAACTTTTAATGGGATTTGACATTTAAATAATTTTAAGAACTTGTTAATTTATGATTTCCTTAGGATTACAGTGCAAACCTGTGAAGGAGACTTGAATTGAGGTTTTAGGAAAGGTTTCTCTTAAAAAGTTTAGTTCCAGAAGCATGCACTAATATTTACCAGTTTTTTGCAATGACTTAATTTCCATCAACTTCTGACACAGTACAGGTTCTCTTTTGTTTAACTTTGCTGAATTTGGGGATGAGACAGCTTCCTTCCTGTTATAACAAACTACCTCTTTGTATCCTGGAAATTCACTTCTAATATAGTGTTTCTGACTTTGTTCTTTTTCTGAATATACATTTAACTCATTTGGTCTTTGACTTTGAGGTACCACGGCATGAGGTCAATACTAAGAAGTGGTCAGAATTTTAAATATAGACTACAGACAGAGTTCCTGTTGACATTTGAAAAATCTGAGCTCTTCTATTAACCGTATGCATTATAGGTCAGTTAAAATTAAGGCAGGATAGAAGTAAATTACTTCCTTCTTCATGGTTTAAGAAAAGGAAAATGAACCTGAAATTGAAAGGTTTTTTTAACAAGCCAGTCTCATAGGGCTGAATAAATTAAACTGTCAGACTTTAGTCATTACACATCTTCCTATGTGAAGCATGGAAATTGGAAGCACAGACTGTGCATATTATGTTAATACTATTTACTCTACTTGGTATCCATGACGTATCCTGGCGAGTCTAAGCTACAACAGAATTATGCCTTGCAGAAAAGAAAGAGGAATAAGGTTAATGAAACAGCATCTTGGCACTATAGCTAAGTAAAACACATCTCTGACTAGAGTGCTGAGCAGTACTGGGGGTATTCATGAGCTATTCTGCAGATGCTATGGCTCACATTAGCATGTATAGCACCAAATCATCCTGTCAAAGAACCCTTTTTCTGTTCAACAGCATAACAAGGCATTGATTGTGATTGTTGGATTATAGAGTCTGTCTGCTGAGATTCGTGCAAGATGTTAAAATGACACAAAGGACCATACTCTTCACTAGAATCCAGAAGTGCAGCTTTCATAAAATACATTGTCCCCAAAATATAAGGAAAGACTACATTTAGGAGTGGCTTTTTATTTTATTATGCTTTAGTTTTCTGGAGTGTCTTACAAGGTGTTTTGATTTCACAGTAAACAAACTTCTCAGTTCCACCAAAGAGATATTTATTTTAATATAATTGTAAGATCATTTAAAACGTATTGCTTTTCCCCAGGATAGAGTTTTATTTTGTCATATTGAGTGACATCCTGAAATCTGTGGTATTATTTGAGAGTAGGAAATTTCTTTTCAGGTAAAGATGAGGCAAAGTTGATGAGGTGTTTTTTTTTTTTTTTTTTGTCTGCTCTACATTGCATTGACTTTGACAGAACAAACACCAAAGCACTGTTGGATATTTTGGACCATTCTTTTATGCCATGTAACATAGATCGTATATAATACAGAGCTGATACTTTGGGAGTTAGTGACTATCTCTAGGGCTCCAGGTAGCCTCCCATCCTCCATTAGGCTGTCTAGTTTTACTTTGGAGAATCTTAGCATTAGTTCACTAATAAAACATAAATGCAAGCTGTGGTATGGATATGCAGGTGATGCTCATGCCCTGGCCTTAGCACTGCAGCATCTTGTGCAGCTGCATTGTGATTCTGCAGCTGGAGCTGTAGTAAGAATGACCTTACTACATTTGTTTTGGGGTCAATTTCAAGAGTTATAGCCCACAGCAGTGAGGGGCTAGAAATATATAATTCTTAAGGTCCCTTCCAACCCTTAATATTGTATAATTCTATGATTTTATATGAGTGTTTTAGCAAGAGTGAAATGGTCAAAAAAAGTAATTTCAGAAAGATTGAACGGTTTTCATTGTATTTTCATTGTATTTTTTTTTCTTCACAATAAGGCACAACAACTTTCCACCACTTGGGTCCCAAGATGCAGGGGCAGTCATATTCATATGTTACATATTCATTAGGAGAGTCCTTGGCTGGTGTTGCTGAGTGTGAGAGTTCTAGATATGTCCATGGACTGGTCTATGGACAGAGATGTGCAAAAATAGGTAAAAGGGCTTTTACCTAAAGGCTAAAAGAAAAGAGGAAATATATATATAGAGAGAGACAGTAAGTGTGGTGAATGGGAGATGGGGGAGAAATTATTGTGACTTAAAACAGGCCAGTATGTCCCTAAGAGACTCAAAACTCAAGAATTTGGTCTGAGAGCAGTTGAAGTCATGCTCATTTCTGCAAATAGCATATTTGATGTCAAAGAAGTTTCTGAAAGAGGTTATGAAGCTGAGTACATTGACAATTTTCTTGCCCTTGGTATGCGTCTGGAAAGTTGTACTATGATACAATTTGGAGGCAGATATTTCTGCTGAAATAAAGTAGGATTTTCTAAACCATTGGTCACAGACACAAATTACGTAAAATGAAAGCTGAATTATGGCTCTGGTGCAATATAATATATAAGAATCTATTTAAAAGTGACATACAGCACGATTTTGAGAAGATTCTAATTTATTTTTTTAATTAGACAGGAAGTGACTGATGAAATTATTTGCATTTTAATGCTGTGGAATGCAGATTAATTTATACTTCACATTAATATTTCTGTTTAAACCAGCATAACCTATTCTTAATTTGTTTTGCTGATGAAAATATACAGCTGTAATAAATTTGAGGATGAGAGGAAATCACCAAGTTCCAAAAGGCTGTTTCACAGCATGTTTTACCAAATGAAAATTTGGGCAGAGCATCTAGAGAATCTATAATCCAATTTCTCTTTATTAAGAGTAAAGCTAAATATGTTACTTCATTCACTTTAGATTCAACAACAAGTAAGAAAAGGTTATGACTGGATAAATGTAGCATATGAAAAGAGGAAAACTCCAAATATAATTAAAAATAATGTAGACACCAGGATAATACGTTTGTCAAAAGACATGGAACAATAAAGGAATGTAAGTGACCACCTAATGGGGAAATGGAGGGAACCCTTTAGGGACACCTCAGATACTTTTGCAGTTGACTCAGTAGCAAATATATTTAATATACACCTAGTTGATTTTGCTATTTCATTTTAAAATTTCTTTTGAATGGGTGGTAGGGAGTAACAAAATTCACTAGTCAAGAAATATATTGCTGCAGAAGAAAAATATCTGAGAAAGAAATAAGAATATGCAAAATATGTGTCACTTAGGAGGTTATACTCTAATTAAAAGAATTAATCCTAGACAAATTTACATGAGAAAGGAAGAAATCATGGAAGCTCAATGTGGTTTTTGGGCAATGTTAATTTTATTGGGCTTTATGCTTTTGTCCAGACAACATAAATGGGCTGTAGAACATAAAACAAAGCTGGAAAACTGCTGTGTATCTGCTTCCCTTTGTTCTGAGGGAGCGACAAATATGGTTCCCACTAGACTTCAAAAGACCAATCTAAGTGGTTGAAAGATACAAAAACTGGGACTGTATAAATACACATTAAGTGTTAAAATAAAAGGT
Source organism: Phylloscopus trochilus trochilus (assembly GCA_016584745.2). Taxonomy (NCBI): domain Eukaryota; kingdom Metazoa; phylum Chordata; class Aves; order Passeriformes; family Phylloscopidae; genus Phylloscopus; species Phylloscopus trochilus. Next base: position 19,202,710 of record WQNJ02000084.1, on the reverse strand, counting down.
TTAAATCCAAATAACAGGACCCTTCTATAATCTACAAATATTTCGGTACATAAACAGACCCCCTCAGAGTGGTGGAGAATGTAAGGGGAGCGAGTCTCCCTGGAAGGAAGGCCTTTGTGGAAAGCTGGCATTTGAGTTAAAATTGCTCTTTGATTCAGACTGCACCAATCTGACAACCCTCACACACTGTACGACACAACAACTGCTTATCAAGCAGGGAAAATGTCAAAAAGCAACATGATTTATTTGCCAGCAATACGGGAAATGCACTCTACACTGCAATGGGCTTGACCTAAGGCCCTTTAAATCTAACAAGAGAATTTTACAAGTCTCGAGCAACTAGACGTTCAGGAAATCATGGGCTAGAAGAAGCCACTTCATCAAACTCTCCTGACTGCACTGGTGTGATGGTCTCCTTAATACTTTCTCTCACTTCCATCTGCTGCTGGTATAGTAGCCAAAAGTTGATATACTCATTTTCTTTCCCGCTGGAAAAAAATCGACCAGTTTTACAGCCCCACGTCCTCCTTTTATAACAGCTCCTTCAGCAATGTTGAGTTCTCTAAAAGGGCTGAGCAAACCTCAGCATCCACACACCACTGCAGTCAAAATGGCCCACTTGAAGCCATAACAGTCGGCTGTGCTCTGAAAGTGATGCTCTTGGCAAAAGGTTCTTGGGAAGGGAACAAATTGTTATGTTTCTTTTGCATGGGGGAGGGTTTTTTTTAAAAAAGGGAAGGACTCAGGACATTGCTTAGGGGTGTGGGGCTCTTCCTTTGAGAATCTACCCATGCATGGAAATGAAATACAGGAATATTTTTTATCTCTTCATTTAAATAACAAGGTGCTGGACTGCATCTCCAAGGCAGTGGGAGCTAGTGGAGCTGAAGTAAATAGGCAGGTGTCAGAGGGAAAATTTAAAAAAATGCCTGATCTGGAGGTCTGGCCATGCTATTGTCTGTGCTTCATTTGAGAAATAACTGTATCTGGTTAAAGTGCTGTGACTGGCATTTTCCAAGCATCAAGGGATTTTGGATCTCATGTCTTGCAAACCCTCAGCAGCAGGTGTGATTTCCTGGCTGCCCTTGAAAGCCCAGCCACTGGAGATATATGCTACTTTTGCAGAAGTAGGAAACATCCTACCTACATTGTGAATAGTATAGCTTTGAAAACAGTACAATGAGATTTTTCAGGTGGTCCAGCCATGTCATCTCTTGTGGCTGAGTTGAGGTAGGGTTTGAGGCCCCACACAATGTTTTGTGTTGATGTAACAGTTAAGGGTAGGGTCATGCAAATATGTGGGGAGAAGAAATGCCTGCAGTCTCACTTTTCCCTAGGTGCATACAGTGCATAAATATTTCAGCTCTAAGTGCTTCATCAGGGAATATTGTCAGTGTTTCCTTTGTGAAATGTGGTAAGTCAGAGGGATTTGTCTCATGAAGCACCAAATGAACCCTGCTGCTGTAAGTGACCTTTTGGATATGATTACTTGGATTTATTTTTCAAATATTATGATTATTTATTCTACAAGTCAAATTTATCTTGCCAGAGTGATGTTAGAGTCCAGGTAGGGCTGAACCTTGACATTTTAGCAATATTTAATTTTATAAACTTAAGGCTGTGTTTGGTGAATTTTATTATGTTACAAAACTAGAAAGAAGAGAATGGATAACTTTTTTTCCTCTTCATGGAGATTTTTCATATTGAGATTCATCAAAGGCAGCAGAGCCTTAAAAGCCCATACAACAGGCTATTCTACTCAGTTCCAAGAATATGTCATGTGGTTACATGCTGAACAGGGCTGTATGCAACAGAGCAGACTTAGCTGAGCTGACTGAAGAAAATGTTATCATTAGCTCTGTAGGCAAACAACATTAGGAGACAGAAAACACTTGTGGAAGCCAATGTGATTAAATCACTACTTGCTAGTCACAATCATGTTGCCTGTCATGTCCAAAAATATCAATGCAGTTATTGAAGGTAGGACTAACAAAGAGTGCAAGTGTCCAGTCTTTGACAGGGGGAGAAGTATCAGGCTTATCCCTTCCTTTTTTTTTCCAGGCTAAAAAAGAAAAAGTCTTGATTAAAGGAAGTGATATCATGGGATTTTCTAAGCAACATTCAAGATACTGAATAGAAAGATCAGCAGTAGAAATGAATCAAAACGTCAAGTAGATATTGTTAAGAAGTCTAGCTTTTGAAAAAGGTTCCTCATGATTTCCATACTAATTAACCAATGGAAGATGATCCCTTTTCTCTGGCAAATTACCATGCTTCAACAACAATCACTATGGGTTAGGAGGTATCAGGCAGTGACTTGTAATGAATCACCTTAGGACCAGAATTTATCTCACTGTGCAGTCAGCCCTACACATCTGGGCTGCATCTGGCCACCTGCTGGCACAATCCAGGCAATGCTGGGCAGCAGCGCTGCATTGACCCACAGAGGCATCTGGGTTCCCAGGACTCTGAGTACCTCTGCAAGACTACCCTTTTTGTGATGTAGATGTACTGCCAGTTGCATGTAAATGGGTGTATGAGAGGCCAAGTGGCACTGACTTGCTTGTATCCACAGTACTTAGCATTCTACTACTCTAGAGTAGGTTTTTCAAAGAAAGACCCTGTTGAAACAGGCCCAAACAGAGCAGGCTTGCAATTAAGTAATATGGGCACTCAGGGTTTTGGTTTCTGAATTCATTTCTATGCCCTCTTTTGTTTAACATTGTAGTCCTGACCATGCAGTGCAAAGACATTCAGTTACATTGTTCCAGCTCATATAATCTGCTACCTTATCCCACTGCAGGGTTCCACCTGGCGTGTTACACACAGATGTGTATGTTATTGTTGCTTGAAAGCAAGAATAATAAAAAAGGACTCATTCATCACTGCACTGCATGTACTGTATAAAAATTTGGTATATAATTTGGTTCTCAGACAGTAAAAAGTATGTAAACAGATGTGCCAAAACCTTCAACCTATGAAAAAATCAGCTATCAGAAAAGAAAAATATATGCAGGTTGTGTAATGAAATTTGGAGAAACAGAATCCGTTACCAGGCAGTGTTTTAAATGTAACCATTACTAGTGATGAGAGTTTAAAGTCTTTCTGCTGCCATGCAATGAAAAGAACTGTATTGGAGCAAATGTAATAAACACCAGAAATATAATAAGTATTGCAGCCTGCTGCGAAAGGAAATGGTTTCCCTAGCAATAAAAAATGATGCCAGAAAAGCATCCTTCCTCTCTCTCGCTTTCTTGCTGAGAATTTTTAAATTCTCATGTTTATTGGCTGACAAGAAGAATCAAATATCTACTGTCTAGCTTCAACTGATGTAAGCAGATGCATTGTGAATAGATTTCTTGCTGATTAGTGACTGGTAAATTTTATGATTTCAGGCTCTATTAAAAATATTAATGGTTTTAACATTATTGTGCCTTTCCTGATGGTTACTATGGGAAAAATATTGCATTATATAACTGGCATGACATTTGAAACAGTGAACACTGGCATATCATCTACAGTGATTTCAGTTCTCATACCATTAGCTCACATGAATATATTTAATATTTAAATCAAATTCTCAGATTTCGTGCTTGGGGGAAATGGGTAAGAAAGGATTTATGCTCTCTCCCTGTCCTAATAGCTATTAGGAAATAAATATCTTTCAGGCAGTGATTAATTTCTGTATTCTTCTGTTGAAACTTCTTATGAAAAATCAAGCAGGAGTTCTGAAAATCGGATTCCTGTAGGACCTGATTCTTCTTTACACTGACACCCAAACACTGTTCTGACAACATAAAAATACTTGAAACCATACACATTTTATTCTCAAGATATAAGAAAAACTTACTTGTTATTCCTGAACCCAAAAAAGTATGTGCTTTGTAGATATAATGTATAAATCTGTAATTCAGATTTTTTAAAAAAAATATATTCTCCAATAAAAAAACTACATACAAATTTTAAAATTCTGTATTGCTCTCCTTGAAAGAAGTAAACAAAAACAATCCCTTCCTTGCAAGTCTCTTGTCTATAACTTTTGTGACTTAGTTGTGAACCTTAGAGCACTGTGTTGTGGGTTGTGCAGAGCTGCTTTTTGAAATAATGATCATAAAATATTCTGAACAAAGACGAGGTGTGCACAGCATTCATTGCTACTGTTTTGAAAACATATTCAAAAATTCTGAAAGAATCCATTCCTAGTGTGGTGAGTAGGGCAGGGGACTAAAGAATAGATAGGTGAGTGAATGCTGTACAAAGCAGTAGGACAGTCACACTGAATTAAAATGCCATGGGTGGTCTGCAGTGTTGATGGTCAGGAAGAGTATTTTGCTTCCACACTGCACAAATTCAATGGCAGTCTGGTGGACTAAAAGCTCAGTGTGTGATCTAAGTACAGCTTAAGAGTATATGCAGTGCTGCCTCCACTAAATGCACATTTCATTGTCAACTTGAAAGGACTCCATACCTCAACAATTATAAGAAATCTTGACTATAGTTTTTCTGAAATACTTACTATGGCTGAAAGTAAATCCAGTATTTAAGAGCTTAACATTGGATTCTCATTTCTGCCATAATGTGTCTGTGTGTGGTTGAAAGATAGTGCTTTAATTCCTTGTTGGGCAATGGATTGGATGGCAAACACATAAAGTACATTGGCCCCTGAGCCTCTGAGACACTTGGGAAACAGTCCTGGTTTTGTGGTATGAAGTATAGATAATATAGTTTAATTTGAAAAGAAAACTTTCCCATGAAAAGCTGAGCCACAAATATCCTAAGGGAAATGATCAGATGAATATTATCTGCTTGAATTTCCTCTTTTCCTGTGTGCTCTGTCATCCAGACCAGCTTGGGGCAGACTCCAAAATTTGATAAATTCACATTAAGTCATCAGTCTCAGAGCCTCTCAGAGGAGCTTGACACAGAACACCAGGCTGTTGATATTACTATATTGCTTTTGAAAGGGTGAAGCTCACAACAGCTCAGCCGTGTTTCAGGGGATGTGAATGTCTCTCATGTTACACAGAGGTCATCAAAGCAAAGTATTTCTAATACAATCTCTTTGCCATGGATCTCTGGTTTCCTTCTCCTGAATACGGACTTCAGCTTAGACTCCTCTAGCACAGCATTTGAAAATCATAGCCCTTGAATCTTCCAGAATTAGTTCACCTTCTTTTTGCAGACTCTTCTTCCATGCATTCAAGGCAGATGTCACTGTTGTTGAGTCATGTCCACATGTGGATGTATATTCTTCTCTGTAGAGGAAAAAAAATGGTTTCATTATAATGGCTTCACTGGATAGAAGGCCAAAGCATTCTATGGCTCTTTTCTCTCAGTAAGACTTTATTTTTGCTTTTGCCATCTAAAATTACCCTGTAACTCTTCATTTGATCTCTGAAAGGGAATGTCTTGATGCAAAAGATAGCACAAACTGTAGATATGCTCTTAGGGATGCTTTCCCTCCATTCATTTATGGTGCCCTTTCATTTCCTAGTACTCCCATGTTGTCAGCTTTATTGTTGATAGGTATTGATACTATGATATGTATTATTCTATGAATCCATTAAATATTAATCAATTTTTTTCTGAAGAATACCAAGAGTTGTATATCTAGTGATTTTTGATGTTCTAAGTCATATAACATCAGCTTGCAGTGCTCTTTCTTTTTCCTCTGTCTCTTTATTTTATTTTCACCACTTCCCTGCATTGGAGTTGGCCAAGGATTGCAATGTCATTGCTAAACCTACAAAGTATATGAGAATTGAATCACAAGAATCTTTTCAGACTGGAAAGGGAGTCCCAATTTTATATCACTTTTTCTTCTTTCAAATATCCCATCATTAATTATGGGGTGTAATGTGTGTTCACAAGGTGTCCTAAAAGCGCCTTGGAAGCACTGGTTACACTGAGTGAAGAATGGGGTAGGTTCAGAGGCATTTCTATCAGACAGTTAAAGGGTGAGGGGGCTATGCCTGGTGTGTTACCCCACAGCAGACACAAACCCAGATGGCCAGTCCCAACCCAGCTCATCCCATAAGAAATCTCCCCATACAGCTTCATAGACTTCCATGCCTCCTCCTATCCCAAACTCCCAGTCATGTGTTCTACCAGCTCCATAGGTATTTCTGAGAAGTAACAATCTCTTTTTATCACCCCCCTTGCTTTATTGCAGGTCTCATTGACTTTAGAGTTACTATCCCACCTCCAGTTCTGAAGCTGAGTGTCCTGTCCCAGATGGCAAGGAATGAGGCCATCAGTTTCACCGTGGAGGATAGTGTGCTTGTAGCTGTGCTGTGGCTCCACTGATCAGGGGAGGTTGCAGCAGCCTGGAGGGTGTCTACACACAAAATATGGGGTCCAGGGCCTGCCTTCAGAATCCTAGCAGCTTTCACAGATTCCCTTCCACAAAGGTCCTTGATGAGATTTTTGGAAGGAAGTTGAGGACAGAGGGTGATGTGTCAAGGCACTGCTGAGGTTGCTCTGGTGGCTGAAAAAACATATAATTGGTAAAATGTCACAATCCATCTGTGGTGATGCATAAAATTTCCTTTGTGTCTTCTCAGACAGTTCACTGCACCACGGGAGAGCACTCAAAGTGTTTGTCATTACTTGCAGTGGTGACAGTGCTTAGATTGGGCAGTGGCATTTTCAAGTTTTCCAATGAAACTTAAAATATCACAGCTGGCAGAATTTCCAGCATCAGTAGCTAAAATTACTGTGATAAACTGAGTTTCCACTTCTCCTTACTGCATTGAATAAATTGAACTCCCTTCAGCATGCTACATGCTGAATATTCAAGACCAGACCCCAAATGCTGTGTTTCTGTCAGAGCAGCACTGACATTAAAAAATCTCCTCGCTAGTACAGGAAGTAGCTTCACCTTTCTGTCCTCAGCCATGAATTCTCTGTCTCCAAATACTGCTGTGCAGTACCACATGAACTACCTGTAGCGTTTCACCCTTGAAGTAGCTTTATGTCACTGCTAGAGGTTGTGTATCATTAAATTACACTTTGGCATTCTTTTGTGTGTGAGGACCTATGGACATGCATTATTCAAAAAAGAAAAAGCTTTTCCAAGACTTAGCGAGGTTTAGCTGACTGCTTGCTCTTCTGGAGAGGAGAGAGGACTTGCATAGTAACCATGACTCAAAGCAAACATACTCAGGGATGTTGTCGATGCAATGCATTCAGCAGGCAAAACTACTACAAAACTCTGGTTAACATGAAGTCAACAGAGCATTCCTGCCACACAGCTTCTAGAGTTTCTCTGTTGCCAAGGTCTTCAACATGTTTTCCACTCAGTAAATATTTGGCTGTTTGTTTGAATATTTGGGGGAAAGGTGTTAGCTTTTTTTTTTAAATACTTTCACTGCTTAGACTGTGTTTAAATTTGCTGAAAGTGGGTAGTGCTGCAGTGAAGGCATTGGGAACATATTCTGACATCATGTGAGGAAGTTCAGTTTCAGGCCACATGAGTCCCTTCCTGGGTGTGATCTATAATATTTCCTGTGGAGTTATTCCTGCCTGGCAGAAGGACTCCATTAGGACATGGTGCTATTACAAGCTCCTTTTTACCTTCACTGTGATCTCAGAGGGACACTCTTTTATATTCTCTCAGACTTCCTTAGGAACTAATTTATCTTTGCAGAGCTTGCCCTGCTTTTTGGAAGGCAGAGGCTCTTATAATTAAAAATCTGGCTAAGAACTGTTCTGGGGAAAGATATATGCCTCTAGAATATTTCGGGTTTTTTTTTAAAAAAAAAGAGTACAAAATACGTTGGGTTTTTTTTCTCCCTCTCTTTTAAAAGCACTTATCATGGTGAATAATTAATATGATCTGGGAGCACATGGCAACTTTTATCTGAAGTCTCCTATTCCAGGTGGAGGTAAGCGTTCTGATGACAGAAGAAGGAATGAAGCTTAATTTGGGACAGATAAAGCTGTACAGGTCAGAGAAGATGCCATATGGGGTAAAAGCAGTTTTGGGGAAGGAAGCAGCCACTGAAAACAATGAATAATTTCCTTCCTGAGTGTCTTTCACTAGGGAGAAAAAATTACAAGCAAAATGCTGAGTGGGATTAGACCAGGACCCAGAAGTTCAGAGCTATATGTCAATGTAGGCAGAAAGTCTATCTGTATAACACAGTTAGCTCTCTGTACGTGAGCTGGGTACTTCAGGTACAGCCAGGCATCCCAGAAGGGCCTGAGTTTATTCCTTTCCACATGTAGGAACATCATTTTGACAATGGAACTTAGAAATTGAACCATAAAATGTATTTGTTCAAATACAGAAATGAGCTTTCCCCAAATTATATAAATTGCAAATGTGCATGAAGGGAAGCTGATTTTCTACATGACTGAATATCCAGTTTCAGCAGACTAAAGATGAGGCTTTTGCTGGGTAATGGGATCCTGACAGAATCCTGTAGTTCATGAACACTGTGGTGAACCTTATGGCTCATATGGCCTTGTTGTCTATGAATCAGCACGTTACAATCTGCCAGGCTTTTTTGTTTGGTTGGTTTTTAAAGTCATGGCAACAGTCATGCATCAGGTTAGCTTTTATATCTAACATAGCTTCCTAATCAAAAGAGTGAAAAACTTGTCTCCTCTACCAGGGGTTTGCACAGAGATGAAATATGCCAATGAAGTAGATAAGCAGATGCTTTCACTGAAGTCCCAAGGCTATGGGAAGATTATCTCTCTCTACCTAAGTCAAACACACTGCAGTGAAATAGCAGTTTTTCATATAAGTACTGAAGTGTAAACTAAAGGTTTCTCTTGTGCAAAGAGCCTAAGATCAAAGCTAACTCTGCTCCATATATCCTTAAGGATATATTCTAAACTAAAATTCTCTGGACCCCTTCCATGGTAGTGGTGACAGCTGTAATACTCAACTATCTGGTAATAGAGGTGAGATGCATGTTGGGAGTGATCCTTGCCTTATACTATTTCTCACACAATGCCTGGGAGCTGTGAGAAAAAGTGCAAATCAGTCAATGTCAAATACATTCCAGAGTCCCCTCTAGTGTTTAAGAGTAAATATGATTTCAATTCCCATGTGGACATTCCTCAGTGTCATTTCACTTTCTAGAAGAGAGGTCTATTATGAATTCATTTTTTATGACCTATTGATGTATATTTTTAAGAGAGGCTGGTGTTACACAAACATCTACAGTGAAATTTGGAACAGCTTTTTTTTCCTTGCTGGCTATTTAAATGGTTTAATACTGTCTCCAATGCCCAGCTCTTAGGCTGAACTTTTTTGAAAGTGCGAACAGATGTAGAAGCAGAGGTAGATGCTTTTGTTAGCAAAAAGGCTACCAGTTCTGTAATGCCAGACAGATTTTGAAAGGAATTTTATACTGCTCATGATTAAATGGATGGATGTACACACTGGGATAGCTTCTTTTTCCTATCAAAGCTAATCCATGGATCACTTTCAGATGATTGTGTTCATTTTTTCCACACTGTTTTGGCTTCCATGAAGATCTGCTTTGGAAAATAACAAGGATTAAGTACAATTAAGAACTGATCTATCAGTTCCTTGTAATAGGTGTAGGGAAAACACCTTGAGAAAAGCTGAAGATGAATTGTAGTGAAATACATGCTTTATCCATTAGATGCACAGCCTTCCCGCAGGAATGTACATATGTTAAAGTAGTCTCAGGAGGGCTGCTATTCCTTGCTAGCAGCAACATCATGCTGTGAATTACAAACAAAAACATACGTGGCTCACATAAGGCTGTTGTACATAAAATATCAATCTGTCTCTGGACACACCTAGAAAAAATACCTTTCCATTAATTTCACTAAGGCCAGTATATCAGCCAGGGGATAGTTTGGAAATAGTAACAAGAATAAAACTGAAATCATTAAATTTGGTTTGATTCACCTCATCCAGTACCTCCCACCTTATCTTATGGTAGAACTTGATAAAGATCAGGATTGTTCATTGTAATTAAAATAAACAGATCCATGTAGCTAGAGGAACTGCATTATTCATACTTCTGAAGAGATACCAATTCTGCTAGACTAGGTTTATAACTGCAGTAATCATAGACTCAATTAATGTTAGGTAATCATCCCTTTAAAACCTTGGGTTTGGGCCTCTCTATGGAAATCACACCAATTTGCATAAATTCAGACAAGTCCAAATGCTCTGAGTCCAACATACATACCAGGCTAGTTCCAGGCTGGTAGCCAAATATCATTTTAGTATGGTGCAAAAAAGTACCATTTTATTTTGAGATCAGACAAAAGAATGGTCCACAAACCCCTGGGGCATGTGGCAAATGCAGCCGTTCATGCAAGTACTACAAAGGGAGAAAGTCTTCTGTCAGATGACTTAAAATCATTAGGTTACAGTCTGATAGTAGAAAAACCTCTGCACTAGTCTTTCTAAAACAGTAAGTGAGAACTTCCTGTTCTCTCTATGTTTCCCTGTGTCAGAAAAAGGACAACTGTCACAGTAATAGGGTTTTTGACACCCATGCATACAGGTGCATGTAATACAATCATAGCTTTGGCCATAGAGAGTTAACAGGTGGGGTCTAAATATTGTAGAAGAATAAATCTCATTAGTAAATTGTGAGCCTGTCTGCAAATGTGAGCAGGATTGATGCAAAGTTAGGGAAGAAAGCACAATTTCAGTGATCTTGCTGTGTCTCCATATAGTGTAACAACAAAAGCAAAATAGACCACGGAAGTTAAGGGGATTTATTGATGAAGTAGATCATGTTGTACTGTTTCCATGTGGTCTTATAAGCACACTATCAGCCAGCTAACCCAGCTAGCAGCAAGTGTAACTCAGATGGATTTAATGAGATATGTTTAATAAGTACATTCACAATCAAGTTCAACACACAGGATTTTTTGTTTTCCCCAGGCTTCTGACAAAGCCTGTGACCAGCTGTGAAAGTTAATTGTATGTTATGCTGTCACTGTCTGGGGCTGGCACAGAACCTTTATCCTATGGTATATTTTTGTCCTTTGGCAGCAACACAGAAGGAAGGAAGGAAGGAAGGAAGGAAGGAAGGTTGAATTTCATTTTCCCCTGGTTTGACATATAACTAGTATGGCAATGTGTTGGGACATGTTTTCACATTGCAGTGAGTTCTAGATGTGCTCTTTTAAAATTTTATCTTTTTGCTTCCACAAAGTGGGACGCAGACTCTTGAGGGTTCATTTTCATTTAGCACAGGTAAATCCTGCAATAGTGCTTGCCTAGTTTGCCACTGCAGTAAACAATGAAGAAAATTTTCTGTATTCTTTTATATCCTTAAAACGCGTTTTTTTTTTCTTATCCAGGACATAATTTGGTGGTTTTTTCTGCTTTGCCTTCTCACACGTTATCATCCCTTTATTAATAATACTTCACCCTCCCTTTATTAATATCACTGTGATACCCATCCACTCCAGTTGTGTGTCTGGTGGTATTTGCATTCTAAGCTATCTTATTTGGCTTTTACTGATTGAGTTATTTGAAATCATAGCAGCCATTTTGAGTGGTCTATTCCAACAGCAATTATTAAAACTACTTATATCAGTCAGATGATTTTCAAAGTCTCCTTTTCTTCAGCTTTGTGAGTATTCTGTGCTGCATCTTCCTTGCTGCATCTTGGGTTCTACACAATCACATCAAAACCAGAAAGCAGCTAAATTTCTTTTTCATGGGGTTTATATTAAGAATGTGCTTGGGCATTCCTTATCTCATGGTGGGTTATGGGTTTTTTTTCTTTGCTCCTGCAAACTCATAGATTTGATGTCTTGCCAGAATGAGTGGCAGTGAATGGAGAGGATGGAATAAGCATCTGTTTTTTCTTTTGTCAAATCAACATTTTATGATTAAACAGCAGAACAACATAATCTTCTTTTCCTGCTTCCCAACATTCCTAATAGATCAATTTTTTTTTTTGTGAATGAAGGAAAGTTAAATGTTTGCAAAATAGTAATTACTAGTGTGTGATTTGAAAGTTAAGCAATAATTGAATTGCATGCCCTTTAGTGAAGAATTTTAAGATATTTTCTTCTGAACGTCTCTATTTTAACCTGCCCCCTATAGGTATCAGCTGAGGGGCTTTCCAATAATTATTTTCAAAGGTATTAAAGGCAGAATAAAATCAGCCTTCCCAAATTCACAGCTGCATGACTTATAATACAATATAATCGTAGGTTTGTTTAGGTTGGAAAATACCTTTAGGATAATTGAGTGCATCCATTAACATATTATTGACAAGGCCACCACTTAACCATGTCTTACATATCACATCAACATGTATTTTAGATATCTGCAGGGATGGTAACTCCACCAGTTCCCTGTGAAACATATTCCATCGTCTGACCACCCCCTTTCGTGAAGAAGTTTTTCTTAATATCCAATCTAAACCTCCCCTTGCACAACTTGAGGCCATTTCCCATTGCTTCATCATTATCTGGGAGAAGAGGCTGACCCTCACCTGGCTACAGCCTCCTCTCAGGCAGTTGTAGAAGGTGATTATGTACCCCTTGAGTCTCCTTTTCTCCGGGCTAAAATACCCCCAGCTCCCTCAGCTGCTCCTCGTAAGATCTGTGCTTCAGACCCTTCACCAGATTTGTTGCCCTTCTCTGGACACATTTTTGATAGTCTTAAAAAGAAATCTCAGCAGGCTTTCTGGTTGCATTTTGAACCTAAGCTGAACAGTCATCAGGTTGATCTAAAGTGGATCCTCTTAGATTGACTTGTGGTTTGTTTGTCTGGCTTTAGCTCTTCTGTCTGCTTGGCCTCTGCAAACCTGTTTAAGCTGTGCTCTTGCTCTTGCTCTGGGCAGCACTAGAGCTGAGCTCAGGGGTTCCATGCAAAGGATGTCGCTCCTTGGTGTAACTTGATTTCCAAACACGTTTAATTAAGCTGGTGAGGCTTTAGGAATAAAAAAGAGAAGGCACCTGGGAGAAGCAGGAGCTCTGACAGAAGTGTATAGGGTATGGGGACTTCAGTTCAAAGTGGCCCCTTCAGAATGAAAATGGGTGCATTGGGCTGGCATCACCAGCGCTGTGGGCACCTTGGTACCCCTCTGCAGTCCGAGTCCTGCAGGTAGCTTTACTGTGCTCTCAGGTGTAAACCTGCTGTGGCATGGGATCTGCTTGTTAGGTGTTGGAGAAGATGAAACGGGAAAGCCTTACAAATATGATTGCCTGGCAGAAGATTCTAAGAGTAAAAAACCTGTAAGTGAAATAGAAATGAAAGTGAGCTTTGAGATATAGGATGCCAAACCACTAGATACTGTGTGACAGGAAGACAAGGATTAAGTCAGCTGAAGGCAAGATTCCTGTCGATTGAACAATACCCTTAGCAAACAAAGGGGGTCCTCCCAAGGGGGAGGGACCCTGCCAATGTGGCAGGGAAAATGAGCCTAGAAATTAGCTTTTAAGGTTTAGTATGCAGTGTGGTATGGTAATGTAGTAGTTCCTATAGGCTGTATGTAAATTCTGTAGGATTTGTATCTTGTACTGGTTGGTTACTGTAAATCAGAATATTCAACACAGAAAAAGATACAATGTACTGTAATGGGAACTTAGCCCTTTTTCGGGCACGCTTCAAGCTGTGGCTGGCAGCTTAAGCAAAGCTCTTGTACCCACAAGCTATGCAATAAACCACATGCTTCAGAGATCTCTCCTCGCTTCCCTCCCATCATGACTTGCTCCTGATAAGGGGATGCTCTGTGGCTGCTGGCTCCTAGACTGGGAAAGTAATTAATTTTCAGCTGCAGGTGAGGTTAATAAAAATCAGGCCTTGTAAGGGTGATAAATTACTCATTTAAAAGTTACACTGGTAGTCTAGTCCTAATAAACTTCAGCAATTCTCATCCACTGTGCTGCTGCTACTTTCCAATAGGAGGCTGATCAAAAGATAACACTGCACTTGGGGAAATCATCCTCTCACAATAATTCAAATGCAGCACTTCACCACAGATACCTTTCAGTGTTTTCAAATAAAAAATGTTATTGGATTGTGCATTTTCTGTGACCGGTTTCACTTTTGCCAACTGGCATTCCCTCAGTTCTTCTCTGAGCACATCCTCAGCTGCATCCTGCTATGTGTGTACTTAAGATATATTCCCTTTTTCTGTGTATTCCTTTTTCCCTGTTTTAAATATTTGCAGTTGATAATTTCCCAGATTTCCCGCAGAGCCCTCTTGTCAATCAGCTTCTGCTGCCCTTTCCCGACAACGACTGGTTCAGCCCACATTCTGCATTCTGTATATCTGCTCTGTGGAAGTGCAAATTCTTCTTTAGCATCACAGAAGATACCTTGAAAGGATCATTATCTCCACTGGATAGGGATCAAACACATTACAGAGCTGCTTATCCTTGATGTCCACCTGGAAGCTTTGACCAACACAAGACATGCTCAAATTCTTGCAGATAGAGTGAGGTTTTGCAAAATCACATCTGCACTGGCTGTGGACATAACCTTAATCTGGGTTCAACCTGCACACCTGATTGCCTCAGCTTCTTAGTTATAAAATAGAAATCCAATGCTTATCAGGTAGTTTGAGTAAATGTGTTCAAAATTATGAACTGGCATAAAATGTCAAACAATTTATATGGTCATGGAGTATTTAATCTCCAAATTAGGTTTAGAAACAACTCTGAGCTTAGCAGAAACTGAAAAAAAAAGAGGTCTATTGGAAATTATGCTGCTTAAATCATGTGAAATATATAAGTACCATCAAGAAATTACAGAAATGTTATTTAACATAATACCTCCATGACTGTAGTTGGCAGCCAAAGGATAAACTACAAAGTGTTGTTAAAGATTGAATCAAGGAGAAAAAAAAAAACCATCCATCTTATCTTCTAATGAGGTTTTCCAGATAGAACCCTACACAACCTTTACTCAGTAGGTACATAACCTACAAAATGTATTTGTACATTCAGTGACCACAATACTGTACAAATACTATAAATGAGCAAATATTACAGTGTATACCAGAGAAAAATGCATTTCCTCCATTTCCTATTACTAAATCTTTTCACACAATTGCAAGTCCCAGAATAAAAGGTCAAATACTATAAAGTAAAGATTAAATAATCTAAAAGATTTCTCTCTAGAGTTACAGCTTCAGAGTGGGTTTCTTATAAATTCCATAAATGGAATGATTTTTATTTTGCTGCTCTGCTTCCTGTATTAAATGAGGGAGGAAGGAGTCACCATAACAACTGTTCTCCACCAAGAAAAGCAGCATTTTCTTAGAGCAGTACATCTATCATATAAATAGATCTATAAATATATGTTTGGGGTGTATTGTCAAGATTGACAGCAATTACATCACTGTTGACACAATTAAATGAAGAAGCACACCAACATCCTCTGTCCTAGCACCCACAGGGCCATAATTTCTCCTTTTTATTTTCTTCTCCTTATATGCATTTAACCAGGTATATTCAGCAATATTTCTACGTGGCACCACATAGTTCTAATGTTTCTATTTTTTCCTGGTGCGAAACCTATAAAAGTATGTTACATGGCACTGACAAAGTTTAGCAGAGAGCAGGATCAGGGGTTTTTTTTTCAGGTTCCAAGTGGACCTGGACTGCTCAGGCTATTTGCCTACATGGAGAAGCTGTCCTACTGACCATGGCATTGGAGAAAGGTGAGTAGTCTTAGAGGATATCAGGGCCTGGAGCTTTGAGGTAATGTTAATGTTTAATACCACGGCTGAGCTTCCTGTGTTGAAAGTGTCTTTACCTTGTTACCAGCATCAGTCCTTTCTTCCCATTATAAAGAAAACAGCATTTGATACAAACAAGAAAGCAATCAAATCACAGTTGGAGTATTCCCTAGTTCATTCTAAAGTTTAAGTGTAGCTGGATAAAATAATTACAACACAGCAGTGTAGGTAAACAAAACTAATTTACATATAATATCTCACTCCATGCATCCAAAGAGCTCTCTTAATCCCAGGTGGCATTTTCAGTCACAAGATTATGCATGTAATAGCAATAGACCTTTTTATCCCTCAAGTCTTCCGTTTAGCCTCTGGAGGCAGATAATATCTCATAGCTTGTCAGCGTGACAAGGAAAATGCTCTAATCAAACACTCCTGTGGACCATTATAGCACATTGTAACAGAGGATTTTGATGGCTTTATCAGACATACATTGGAAGGTTCCCTTTCAAAAGACAAACAAATTATTTTGTTTTAATGCAAAGCTTTCGGATATACATACATTAAGCAGGATAGAAGCAGAGAGACAAAATGGAGGGACAAAACTATTATGTCTCCAGTGATACAGAATACTGTGGTTTATATTATATTATGTTTAAATTGAAATGCTCTCATCACTGATTCCCAGGGTTTTCAGCATGGTTTCTGGGGTCTGCTCTGGGAGATGGCAGTGTGCAAAACTCTGCAAATTGTATTATAACCTTTGAAGTTTAAAAGCTGCTCAGAGCTGCCCCACTTCAGGGGTGATTTTGTCAGGACTTGAAAGAATGAAATCAAGCCAGCGTGGAGGAAGCTGCTGTGCCAGGCCCCTGCAAGGAAAGCCTGAGGGACCACACAGAGCAGTGTGGGTCACTTTCAAACCATCCCACATGTGCAGGGTGTTGGATTGTCTAGCTGAGCTGTCTCTACCTGGAGAGGTGATCTGGTGAGTTCCTGCAGTCTCTGAGAATCTGTCATGGACATGAGCAAATTTGCATGTGTACATTTGTACATACTACAGTTTTGCTTACAGGTAAAAGAAGCAGAAGGTAGACTGCTGTGCACACTGCTGGGGTGTGGAAGAGCACAAATAATTTTGCAAAGGGGTGAAACTGTGTCAGATTGAAGCATGAGCTAATGAACACTGTGTTGTTAAGCCTTTGGAAGACCCCATCCTTACTATTTTAAAGGATTTCTTGAAATATGTGTGTCTTTTCAGTCTCTTTACTGTTCTTCAAGCTTGTCCTTATTTTCCTATACAAGAAAATGGTGCTATAGTTCTTTAGCCTTATGATATAATAATATATTTTAGGATGATCAATACACTCTTGTTTTTTTGGTACCTCTTTTGTTTCTCAGAGAGTAGTTGAGGTTAGATGGGACCTCTGGAGATTGTCAAATCCAAACCCTTTGCTTTAACATAATCAGCTAGAGCAAGTGCCCAAGGTGGTTTTGGATTATGCTTTGGGTATTTCCAAGGATGGAGGCTTCACAGCCTCTCCCTGGAATACTTTGGCTATAAGCATCCAATAAGCTTGTCTTCCTGCATTAAAATGTTGCTTTTCCTACCAACGTTCACTGACAAGTGATGACTTTTTTTAAAATCTTCTCATAAAAATATTACAGACAACAATTGTTTCCAGCTCCACAGCACATGGTTGTTTTATTTAGAGTCAGAGACAACCACTTGCCAGAGTCCAGACCACCAGAAAGTTTGCTAGCCAACTTTTCTAGAGTACAACCAGAACACAAGCATGTCTGCAAAGAAGCTAAGGAGCAGTACTATGAAACTCTGGCATGTATTAAAGTATCTTATTCTGAGAATTTTTACCTGAGAATTCTGCTTCTAAATATGTCACAAGAGACCAGGTTAATGCTGCAGAATGGGTGCACCTGCTTTAAAATCTTACAGGCAACATGCAAATGGTACTTCATTTATATGATGCAAGCTTAGCATGCAGATAGCTTTAATAAATCCCTTTAAGGCAGTGTAGATAACTTTTTTAGAAATTCATTTAACATAAGTCCTCATAAATAATTTCTTCACATTATACACTATCTCAAAGACTGTATGCCATCTGAGCAGATATCAAAATTCTGGGATTGAGCCTACCAGCTGGTGCAGCTGTGGAGGCAATGACAAGCTGGATGTCATAGCAAAGATGCCAGACACTACATTTAGTTAGCATGCCCAGCAGGAGGATTAATTCACAATTAAGCAACCATCTCTTAGGAATCTATTCACTTTTTCCTCTGAGCTGAGGTGTAGGCATGTTAATCCAGAAAAGAAAAGTGATGGCTTCAACAAGTACAAATGCAATCTTGAAAAAGTTAATTCAATAGGGAAGGTGTTATTCATTCCATTCACATAAGGCAATATTCACACTGTAATCAAAACAGTAATAATAAGCCATTGTATTCAACAGGACAAGCTAGTCAAGAAAATACTCTCTCTATATCACATTTTGACACTTTTGGAAACATAAATTGGTTATGATTAACTCTAGAACTTTTGCCTTGTCTTTTGCAAAACAGATGAGTGGATTTAGGAATTCATCCAGCAAAAATGCAGCCAAGGGCTTTGCTACTGCCAACAAATACTCCACAATTTCCTCCACATCGCTCTCACACTTGACCTCATCTCTGAACTGCAATGATGTCTCGTGCTCCCCCTGCCTCTTGGTTGTTTCAGATTTTTTACTTGCCAGATACTCTCTAGGTTTATTAGAGTTTGCTGGCTTGTTTCTGAAATATTAACTAGCATTGTCCAGGGATGACATTAAAACCAGCAGACTGATTTCTGTGGCAGTGCAAAATAGAGCTGTGCCTCCTGGCACAGGCAGGAGTGGGCTTGGAGAGGCAGGCTGTGACAAGACCTGCTCCATCCACTGCTCTGCCAGCAGCTCTGTGCTGTGGTTGGGATAAAATCCACAGCAGGGTCTTCTGAAACCAAGCAATGCCTCAAAGAAGTTAAAAGCAGAGGGAATTGATTAGCTAGCTTTTTATTTTGCATTTTTTTAAATGATTAAAACTGTAAGGCTAATACTACAACCAAAATAGAGAAACACAATACTCTTGACTTCTTTAATCATGACTCTGGCCGAACATGAAGACCAAAACTCACAGTTTGGCTCATTGTCACATATTTCTCTCTTAAATAAAGATTCATTTCTAAACCCTGTATCAGCTTTGAGCACAGTCAGTGATGCTTTTGGAAGGATCCCTTCTCCAATAACACCACTTCTTCGGCACTCATGGATTAAGTCTTTTGCCACCACTGATGCCCATCTTCAATTTTTTTCCATTCTTTTATTTACCATTATCACAAATAAATATGCTTCAACATGTTTTCGTTCCCTGCCCATGAATTATTCTAACATAAAATACCAATTCTAAATCCTAATGTTTCCTATCCTAGTGCACAAGAAATCTAAATTATTCACATTCACCTCTGCTAATATGACCTATGCCAAGGGAATAAAAGTTATAAAGACCTCTGGTTTTCCCCAACTGTGATTGCACTGCCTCAATTCTGTCAATAACACTTTCTTCTCCAAGGCAGTGTCTTTGATAGACAATCTGATTCTTTCATGGCAACCTGTGAGTAATCATCTTTCTGCTCCTGCCAACATGGTCTTCAGGACATTTTCACTATGAGTTTCTAACATCTCAAGTTGGGGGCTAATTTTTAAATAATGATAAAAAAATATTCTTTTAAAAATAACTCATAAGCAGGAAACCCTAATATAATAGATTTGATAGCGACAAATGCATAGTATGAAAAGGATAATTATGTTAACAGCACTTGCTTTTGTAGATTTTGTCAGCATCCGTGTTTCCTAGGCAAATGCTGCTGGTTTAAGTGCAGGAATTCATAATATTCTTGATTTTCTGTTATAAATATGATTACTGACACCTAAAGCATATGTATTACCAAACCCAAAGGAGTTATTTTTGTCCTGAAATAGACCATGCAACCAGTAAAATTTTATGGCTTCTAGTGATTAATTTATTTTTCACCTTCTCCTTCAGGGACAACAAATATAGCCTTATTACCAAGAGGAGCAGCCTTTCCTTGGTGTGACAGATAAAGAATTTAATCATTTGCCTTAGGCTTTGTCAAACATCCTTTTCTGCTGTGTTGACAAAGAAATGTCGTTTAGGTCCTCAGAGCACTAATTTTATTTTACTTATTTGTTTGGATTGGTAAGGAATGACAATAGAAATAACTGGTTTTTAAACTAAAATACCAGCTTAAGCAAATAAACTACTCTTGTGTCATTGGGAGAGGAACTGTTTCCAGAATGCCTGCAGGTCAACAGATGAGAAGGGGACAGAAATAAAGGTAACAGGGCCCGGTAATTTTCTCATTGAAAAGGTTGCATTCATAATTTGTTTACTACCAAGAAATACTTGCGCTTCTCAAAGCTGAAATGGGCACCCAGCTCCTTTAACCAGTGCTTTGTGGGCAGCAGCACATACACCACAAGCACAGGCACTGGTCTGTGAGGCTGAATCTTGCCTCAGCTCTGCCTCCCAGTCTTTACCATCCAACAGTATACATGAGTAAAATTTGTGAAACATCTCTGGAATAATGATACACAGGTGATGTGTTCTGATTCCCAAGAGATGTGTATGAGCTAGCCCACTGGCCTGCTGAAGAGGCTGGCACTGAATCAGACCCCATGGCCAGTTCTGCTCCTCCCAGCCTTTACTCCTTCCCTTTTCCTGCTGCGGTGCTCGGAGGGAAGGTAGAATTTGCCAGCTTCTTGGGTTTTTAAATGTCTTACACCTGTATATGGCAAACTTGTGCAAAATACAGCATAAGTGAACAAATATTGAGCTCCATTTTCAGTCTGAGTTGAGTTTCCTGTGAGAAAGAGCCTTTCACTTGACTGTTTCTGTGATTATTTGGGATGAAAGTGTTCACTGGGAGAGAGAGCTGCTTCAAAAGGCACAAAGTTACTCCTTGGGGAGCACTGCTATCTGAAATAGCCTCTAAAGAGAACAACAGATGCTATTCAAGCAGGCACTGGGCTCAGGGTCAGACATAAACCATAGCTTTAGACCAAACCAGAACACTGAGTCGGAACATGGCCGGTTCCAGGAAAAATGTTGGCTACAAATCTAGACCTGAGCATCATAGCTCAGAGCATGTTTGAAGGCATGCTTCAGTCCCTATTCTTTGTTCCATTCTGAGCAGGCAGGATATATGCAAGTGGCTTCAGGCTGCTGCTGGGCACAGTGGGTCATGTTCTGGTAGAGGGACGGTGGCAGCAGTGGGGGCACTTCAGGCACAGGGCCCTGTTAATTTGTACACATGTGCAAATGCAGGGATACCACCTTTGGGATGGGGAGCCCTTGACCCAAAGATTGCTGGAGGCAACGCTGAGGAGTGCCACAGGAGGTATTGCTGTCTTTGCTTTGGTCCCATACCCTCTCAACCCATCTGCTACAAGTTGCTTCTGGAAATTAGAGAGTGAACCAGATGAAGATTTTGGCTCCTTTAGTATGGCCATTCTTAAATGCTGAGATACAAAAGCATCATTTAATATATAAATGCTAAAGATCAGCACTGGCATTAAAAGAAGATAAGTGAAAGCCAATTGCACAGGCTGTGAAATGCCCTTTTGGGCTGCTTTTATAGGCATTTGTGGGATTCTGAGTCTCAGAAGTTGTTCCTCTGCCAGCCTTTCTTGGTGGCCTCCTTCTCATGAGAATTCAGAGTGGGTTGTGCTCTGGTTATCTATGACTGCACCAGGGCCTGGTGGGTGCCCTGGCCAACCAGTATGAGTCAAAAAAAAGAGGCTTGGCAGGCTCAGCTCAGTACTGTCTCCTTTCCCCAGAGTGATCTCATTGGGAGAACTGAGGAACACTGCTCCCAGAACAGTAAGATGGGATGCATTTTCACACAATCTGATTTTCCCAAGAAGCAACAGTCTCAGTCTCCTCAGCAATGTGAATTAGTGTGGTAAGAGGGACGGTGCAGGTGGACAAACACTTCTGTTATTTAAAGTGCACTTGAGATTCTTCAGAAGGCAGTAAGAGCTCTTTCTTTTCCATTTTAGAAAGACAAGATACAATTTAGAAACTGATAAGTCTCAGAACGGCAAACTGGATGGGATATTCTTTACCAAAAGTGCTGTTACTTAAGCTAGTCCATATTTATCCCAGTGGAAGATTTTAAATAAGGTGGAAGCTTTGGGGCTAACCTCAACATCCAGCTCCAATTCGTTAAACAGTGATAGTGATGCCTCCTTCCAAATGCAGTTTTAGATCTACAGATGAATAGTGTACACATATACACTATTATGAATAGTGTAATTAATTACTACATACTCATGACTATGTCTACCATCTGTGGAAGTCCAGGGAACTGCCTCAGGGAAAAAAGAATGAGACAAGGCTTATAGCACAGCAAAACTGAAAATCAAAGTTTCAGGAGAGTCATCCTCAGCAAACCCTTTTCTGAGACTACAGCTGAAGTAACAGCAACAATTGGTAAACAGGCATTAATCAAGCCAGCAGATTTCCCTTAGTGAGAGTAATTAGCTACTCTGCCAGATCCCAGTCTGCTCTGGAGGGCTGATTGGCTGGTAGAAAATTTTCGTGGCAGACATATGAATGTACACACCCGTACACAGATCCTGACCAGATTATAAATTAGCTTCACAGTGGAAGCTTCCATGCATAAATGCTATTTTGAGAAAGAGAAGTGCTCTGTACAAAGCCACTTAGTGTGATGTCATAGTTCCATGGATGGCAGTGGGACATTTTCTATTTATTTTTATGAAGCTAGGATTTTACCGCTGGTTTTACCAACATGTATTCTCTCTCCACAAGCATAATCTTCAGGGGGTTTTGAACATCTGTCAGACTGAAGTGGCAGAAGGAGATGGGCTGGTTTCTGTGCAGTGAACATATTTTGGAATCCAATAATGGATTCAGCTAAAGCATGAATTACCCTGACAGCAGAGATGCTTGGGTAACCACAACCAAAACAAGGGCTAACTCCAATTTTTGACTCTAATCTGCCTCCCACCTATAACACAGGGGAAGACTCATGGGAGTACACTTCCTCCCTAAATGAAGTTACTCATAGATACCTTTACTTTACTAATCCCTCAGTTTATTCCATCCTAAATCATACTCCTATGCTAAACTGCAACCAAAGAGTCCATTTGATAGAGTGGATTGGCAGCCTGGGACACAATAATCATGGGAGCATAAAAAGTAAGGTAAAAGGGAATGAAAAGACAAATATTTACCTTCTGTGGGGTACATTCATGAAGAATAGTGCTTCTGAAAAGCAAGTAACAATTCTGAGTTCTCAAGCAACTTGATGAAAGAGAGGTCATATTTCCAGATGTCTGATGTTGATTGCTCAGGAATGTTGCATCTGGGATCTGAAAAGTGAGGAATTCAGAATTGTTAGTCACCCAACAGAAATACTGGCTGATATTCTTGGATTTGGTAACATTCCTAATTTTCAAACCTTCAGCTGAGTTTATTTTTTAAACAATTGCTTTTCAGTTCAAATGTTCCTCTTCTAATTTCTTGATCTCCTGCTCTTAGGCTTCTTTCATTAAAGAAAAAGATAGATAAATAGCAGAGTTGAGGGAGCTCATTTCACAATGCAAGAAAACACAGTTTTTCCAGCAAATTCTGCATGTTTCTCTCCTCCTTTTGCTACTGCTGTTGTTTAAGTGCTGGCATGAGCAACCCATGTAGCTGGAGGAGGTGTGTATGGTGCAATCTCTGAGATTACAGATCTCTGAGATTATACAATCTCTGAGGTTGTGTGAGATTACAAAGGCAGCAGGTGACTGTGTAGAGGTGCCTCTTATTGTAGAGAGCCAGTAATAGGCAAAATGCTGTTTTTCAGCTGTTCCTTTCATGTATCCAAGAGTACAATTAAATTACTCAAATCCAAGGCCATACAAGCCTTCTATCTCTCTTGTAGTCAGCAGCTTATATATGTATGTGAGTCAGACAGTAGAGCTGAAGTCAAAGGTCTGAGTCTTGCAAAACAAAGCTATTCAAGGATGTTAAATCTTCACAAGAGTGAAACATGACTGGAAAACCAAATGGATAATAGAGTCTGTGTTAACCAGTAATTTCTGCTGGAAGGATTTGTAAGTCATCAAAGTAGAGGAAACCATCTGCATTAGTGTTTTATACAAACTATTAGGCATGTCTGAGCTTTCAATTAAGTAGACTAAAAGAATAATCAAGCACTGACTTCATTGGAATCCTTCGTTTGTTGTATACCTTAATGGTATATATATAAAACTTACGGGCTTTTCATTTGCAATCAACCCCTCACACCCACCCCCTCACCTCCCCAAAAAAACCCACCCCCCCTCAAAACAAAAAAAAACCCCTTACTTCTAGCTACTTCCTTGTGAAAAGCAAATATTGCATAGCAAGCCCTGCCTTCTTCAATATTTGTACAGATTGGTAAGGCAGGGATTTACGTGTATGTGTCTAACACTGCAGATACGTATATACAGCACACACATATAGTGTCTATCCTATCAAAACATGAAGAGAAGGAAGGCTTTCTGGGGTACATATGTCAGAGTCACTAGGAGGACCAATTGATCCAGAATCTGAGACAATCCTTTGTGGCACAATGTTGTGCTGTGAGAGATGCCAAATCCAGCCTATCCAGCATAAACCTGTTGCGTTACCAGCCATGTTAAAGGGTGTTTAACAAAGATGCTGTGCCAAATATAAAGATGCAGGACCAGTTTCTGCAGGGCTCATCTGGCTATTTGGCTGCTCCAGACTGAACTCAATGTGACATTTGTTCTGTTTAGAGCTCTTCGATTCTGGTTTCTGAAATATTGTTCACTTCTGTACAGTGGCACAATGCAGAGGGACAGCAGACTGCTTTTTCTCTGTATATCTCTCCTACAGCATCAAGATTGGGACACCTACTGGGAATGATCAATGTGTGCACAAACTTTTCTTCCCCAGAAGAACTCCAAATTCTGTTTTATTACTTCCATTAGCTATTGGTAAAAATTGCTGTTACTGCCCCATCTGACTATTTAAAAATAGTGACATTTTTTATTGTAGAACAAATGTAAGTGCCACATTTGGAGATGGGGAGCAAGTTCAGATGCTTGGTTTGGTATTACTGAGGCAATATTTATTTAGAGGAATGAATATATTTTGTTAAATGAGTTGATGAAAGTGGGAAAAATTACATACTTGAAAATATAAAAAAATCAGGAGCTTTTCTGCTCATCCTAGACATTATTTGTATCAGTCTAGAACCCCAGGTTACAAATAGTCTGTATGCTAACTGTAGCCTTTGTGTCTCTTTCTGGCTGCATAAGAACTTAGCTTGTTTGTGCATAAATGTTTCCACATGGAACAGGCACTCTTAAAATAGAGAGGAAAAAATCATGCAAACAATGAATATACTAGCCTTTAAATTTCTCATATGAAAACAATTAACACTTTATTGTATATTACTTTATTAGGAAGTAATAAAGTAATAAAACTCTAAGGCTTTTCTAACAACTGCTAGCTATGACAGTGCTGATAACAAGACACATCTGCTGATTATGCTGTTTTGAGTGCTCCCTCCTTTCACCTCTTGCTCCCCTCCACACTCTCATATTGGCATCTGTAATTAACTGTGGCCCTCAATGATAACCACCATCTCCCAGGCCTATCCTCTTCCCAAGGTTTCAGTAGCAGTATCCATTTCAGGGCCTCAAATCAAGTCATGAAGGAAACTTGTCCTGTTCATATAAAAAGTACAGATAATTACTAGGCACAGAGAAAGGAAGAGAAAGATCAGAAAAAAAAAAAATAAAAGACAAACACTCAAAAAATGAAAGAATGGCCTGTGTCTAGCATCTCAATGAGGAGGCCTGGGAGCATAGGAAGAGGTTTTTGGGTCAATGAGATCCAGGAAGCAGTGACACCCCTCTGTAGTCACTGTTTGCCATGTTTGGGTTTTTCTTAAATTCTTTCCCAGAGATTTAAGATGGTAAACAAAGTCACTCTCTGTAAACTATCTTGTTTTTCACTTTTCCCTCTCCTAAGGAGAGACTTTGCTTGTTGACCCTTGATGTAGCCAATGAGTCCAAAAATCCCACCTCTTAGGTGGGCACATTGTAAAAAGTATAAAAATAAGTTCTGAGAATAAACCAACCCCTTTTCGGAGCATCAACCTTCCGAATCACAAGTCCGTGTCTCATTCATTGTGTCCCACAGCGACACCCCTCCCATCCAATAAACCACAGCCTGTGCTCAGTGCCTCATCTATCATTGGTAAGATGTGTTGTTCATTTCCAAGGAGTGAGCAATAAGAACAACTCCTACCCGTGCACAGCCCCTGCACAGGCACACTTGAAGGGCAGGAGCATCTCTTCCCCATAACCTCACGCTGGAGGTGCTTCTTTGCAAAGAGCCACACCACGGGACGGGTGGCAGTCCTGGCTGCTGCTGTGACTGTCCCACGGGATACAGCGTCCAAAGGGTCAGCTCCTGGTGGCCTCCTAGAGATCCGCAGAGAGAAGAGGAAATGAAGGGAAGTGAGTGGTAAAGCACAAAACCCATCCTAAAAGCGCACATGGAGCTGTGGCTTCCTGCTGCGCCAGGGTCCCTTCAGGCAAATCCTTCCCGGCCCAGGCTTTGGGAAGTCACACGGAGGCTGAGGGTGTTGCTGTAGTTCCACGAATGGCGCCGTGCCAAAGGCTGGGGCAGGGCCTTTGGCAGCAAAGCCTTCACCCGCAGCGGCTGCTGCTGGTGCCGCAGCTGAGCCCCGGCTGCCGGCAGGGCTGGCACAGCTCGCCCGGGGAGCCAGCACAGCCGGGCAGAGACCAGGCGGGGCAGGGCTGCTCAGGGAGCTCAGCCTTGGGCAGAGACAGCTGGCACCATTTCCTGCGCTCTGGGGTGTCTGTGGCATCAGGGGGCTCTCCCGTGCTGCAGGGAAGCAAAGCTCACCTGGCTTTTGAGACCGCACCAGTCTTCAGAGCTGACAGGATTAAAAATCCATAGGGTTTAGCGCAATAAATTTGGCTGCTGCCAAGCATAAATGGGGAAAAATCTCACAAACTTCTGGTATTTATTGATGAACAATCTTCATCTTCCCATTTTAACTGGACAACTCTCCCTTGGGAATTGAGGCAGAGAGATAGAGAGACAGATAGACAGATAGACAGACAGAGATAGAGAGAGAGAGAGAGAGAGAGAGAGAGGTCCCAACAGCAGTCTGGGCTCTGTCATAGCTGCAGATGACCGTGAGTGCCATCAGAAGCATGCTCTGCCCTAGTTGTGCAGTAAAATCAGTCAGGCTGGGATGTAATCTTAAGGCTGACTACACTGTTTTGATCCAACTTCCCCAAATCAGTGCCATGCAAAGGAAAGTGATGACAGTTACAGAAAAGTGGAACCGTATTTCCTTTGAGGATTCCCTCCTTTCCCTAAGAAGTATGTCAATTTAATGTTACCATTAGGTCCTGTGACTGGTACATGTCAAAATGCTAGTGCTCGCTGTTATCTTTCTACATCTCAGCAGAAAGCTGCTTATAGAAGTGACAGTGATTCTTGTATGTGAGACAAATACTGATGTCTTGCTAGAGAGGTTTGTATTTTTCAGTCAGAAAAAAAATAATTAAAGGAGACTGGGTATTAAAAGGGCATTAGCAAAGTTTTCCCTCTCAAGACTGACAAAAACCCCCTGAGAATACAAAGGACGACACAAGGCAAACATCTGTTCAAATAAAGGGAGTTAGAGAGCTACCTTTTGTTGCACTGAAGTAATATTCCACCCATAAAAATTAACCACTCTGTGCTTCCTCACACTTTATACCATACTCAGTTCTTAGGACTATGTTTACTGGAAAGTTTTGATTGTGTCATTTATTTTCACTGCGAGCTAATTTATGGTTCCATGTAACTTAATCACATTTTCTTCAGCCTTTTATTAACAATACAAGTCTGGGACAGATAAAGAGCCATCATTCAAGGGAGTAACATACCTCCTTAACACAAACTGACACAGGAAAAGCAAGCTAGGGTTCAGACCTGCTCCGTTATGGGATGAGATTTTTAACACTATATCCATTGGACCCCACTGGATATAATGGGCCCTCATCATGGCACGACAGGTGGTTATGTTCTGGAAATGTTCCAGTGCCAGCTGTGTTGCTGCATGTTATTTGTAACCTCTGTAATTGCAGCTTTTCAAAACCACTTTTATTTGGAAAGCTAGTATAGAGGACAAAAAACCCTAAAAACAACCTACCACCATTTGTTCAGAGAAGAAAAAATCAGCATATCAAAGCCTGAATAGCAGTGGCCTGTTTTCTGAATTGCTGGCTTAGACACCCTTCTTCTAACAAACCCCCAAACCTTAATGTAATCATTGTTACATGTTTTCCCCTCTCCTCATAGTCCAGTTACTGTTCCTGCTTACAAACGAATGGATCAACGAGCATCTGCTTAATGCCTGCAAGGGCAATTCCTTCTGAAATATTAAAAGGCTGAGAAGCTGAGCCTGTTCATGAGGGCTGCTTGAGCACTAAGTAGAAGAGAGAAGCAGAAGAGAGTCTTCTGTGTGTTTGGGGTTGAATCAAGGAGGACTCAGAGAAATGAGCCATTTAAATTTGCTCCCAACTAAACTTCACGTGTTTTTTCAATTGCACTTGCTTTTAAATATCCTGGCATCATCAGGCTGTGTCTAGAATGAGCCTGAGCAACCACATAAGCCCCCTACCACCAGCTCTGGACCTTGCTGCTCCTCTGGTTAGGTCACTATTGTCACACCTAGTCACCAATTATTCAAAACCTTCATTCATTTCCTTTGCTCTATACAGAGCAGAGCAAACTTTAGACCTCCACATAATTTCTAACTATTTCACACTGTTCATCTTGCTTGCCTTGGAACTTGAGGAAAGTTCTAGTTCTTGGATTTATTTCCTTAGGTCACATTTGAATATAGATTTAGAAATTAGTGGGAGAGGGTTACTCTGCCCCCCAAGATACAAAAATTGCCTACCCGTTATGCAAGTGATGGATTACTAAGGCAGTAATGTGGGTAGTTATATTCCTGGAGGAATAAATAATCTAGGCATGAATCACCTTTTCTTCATTGCTGTATATTCAGAGCAAATACTTTTATATCCATGATTTCTCAAACCATCTGAGGAAAAAAAAGTATATAAAAAGAAGTCACATGAGAACGGAAGGAAGTTTAAAGAGCTTTCCTAGGATTTTTAGTTGCCAGGGTAACCATTTTACTCTGTAATCAATATGTTTGGCATGTTTCTATTGCTTTGTGACTGCTCCCACAGACAACATTGAAAGGTGTTTGGGGAAAACATTGGAAGGAGGACAACTACTAACTTTGGGAAAAAATTATTTGGATATGAAAAAAGGATATAATTTATCCCCCAAATAGTCTAAAACTCTATCTGTTTTTTTGAGAAATACTGGAGTAATTTTGTTTAACAGATTTGCAGGATTTGAGAGGATCCTTTGGAGTATATGAATTTCAGCACAATGCCTACCAAGTTGCACAAAAGCTATATTTTAAGTTTTTTCCCCCATGTTAAATGCATAGCATTGCACACAGTATTCTGTTTCAATCAGTGAAGAATTACCTTTTAAGGTAAGTTTAAAAAAACACATAGCAAGCTCACCACCAAGCTGATTTAGCAAAATAACTGACCAGTATTATTACCTAATTAAATTTATTATTGATAAGACAACTCCAATATTAACCACTGTTCCAATGCACATTCTTAAGAATTTTAGGAGTTCCCTTATTTTTTGTGATGTTTTCTAACCAAGACTTTCAGAATGTTTTTGTAAATACAGGTAAGCATTGTTCTTAATCTAAAGGCAGACATATACTGGCAAAAAGCACCAAAACTATTTCCTCAACACTTTCACAGCAAAGCAGGACATGCCTTGTTGTTACAATTATGGCTTATTCCTTTGTAGACATTTCCATCATTTGTGTGTCTCCAGCTGCATGGGGCAGAAGCTCATGACCCAATCCCTCTTACTCATCTCCTCCTGCCCTGTTTCTTCTCTCCCTTGGAGTGGTGCATCACAAGGCCTGCATCAGAGGTCTGTGATGGAGCTGACCCAGGATAAGGAGGTTGCATGACCTAAAGCCCTGTGTCTCAGAAGGAAAAGAGCAAGGCAGCTTTAGTACATTCTCTGTCAGAACCTCCTCCTACCCCCGCATTCTGAACCCATGAGACATCAAAATGTTAGAATAACTATTTATTCAGTTCAGCCTATTTTTTATTCCAGTCTTTTTCAAACAGAGAATCTTCAAAAACTTCACAGCTCAAGATAAAATTAGAAACTGCTTTAAAGAACTTGCTGCAGAAATGGCAAGATTGCAAGAGAGGAGACATAAGGAGATATGTCAGAACAGAAGAGGAAGGAGATTTTATTAAAATGAACGTCTGCATGGATGGGCATTTCCAATAGCTACAAGACAAAGAAAAAGGGAGAAAATGAAAAAAAAATAATGAAATGAGCTATAAAATTTATTCACTGACATTTACTTAGATCATAAAGATCACCCTTCCATTTGTTTCTGGGTGGTATTGTGCAGATTTTGTGGAGTCTGCAGATGCCCCATGTGAAATTGCTCAGTTCAATCAGTTCTTACTGAACCAATCCAAATTTTCTTTCTCTGAAAAAGTATCAGAGGTCTTGGTGGTGAATTTAGTGAAAGGTGACAGACACTTCTGTCATTGATCATGCCCCTGTTAACTGGTGGTGTGATAAAGGCTGTTCCCCCTCCTGGGAAGTGCTGCAAGGCAATTCTGAGATATGCAAGTCAGGTGATTGTTTCATCTGTGACACTTGTCTTCCTTCAACTTACTTTAAATAATAACTACTGTTGTTTTTACTTTCTATTATAATTAAAGACTTATTTTTTGGGACCAAGTACCATTGCCTGAGGAAAAAAAAGCCTGTGGAGTACAAGCCTGTCATGCCAGTGTCTGTTGCTTCTGATAAAGAAAAGGGAAACATTATTTTTGCAAAACAAACTATAGAGGTTTCCCATCTCTGCTCAGGAAAAAGGATAGACACCATGCTCACTGTGAGCCACAGATGATGGTCTCAGTCAGATCCCTGCAGGCAGGTCAACACTGCAGCTCCTGGGTCTGCCCTGAGCCCAGCATGCATCCAGCTACATGAAGTGATGAGTAATAGCATGGCTTTTGCAGGGTCTGTTGCAAAATGCACCACTCCAGACTGCATTGAGACATCTGGCAATTCATTTTTGCTGTCCCCCTGGCTGTGATGCCTGGAACATCAGCAGTACAGAAGTGGCTGTTTCAGGGCTGGGTTGGATGCTCTCATGGTGTTTTCAGATACCATCAGTGTTAGCCTTTAAGCCCTTACCAAATTATTTTTTTTTCCTTAGACCTGTGAGGCCATCCTGCATAAAGAAAAAAAAGGCAAAACCACTTTCTTATCCTCACACTTGCAAACACAAAAACCTCCAGCCCTTTTCCCCATATTTGTTTTCAACTATGTGATCCTGATGTGGAAGCCTCATCTCATTTTGTTTGTTTGTTAGTTTGTTTGGTGTTGTTTTGTTTTATTTCTTCAGGTTGACAACACTGTGCAAAAGCCTGTTTTACCAACAGGAAGGAAACAGCAATGTGATGGTACCAATTTTTTTGAGTCTAACCCCTCTTGGCCATTCTTATGGGAAGGATAGTAATATGGACAGGGTAGATCTTGCCCTCAGAGACACTCCTGATTTCTAATTTCTCTGCTGCACCACATGCTTGTCTAGGCTACATATTAATTATTTAAAAATACATATTAAACTAGAGTTAGGGTTGAGAATATATACCAGTGTGTTAAGGTAATAAAACCTTACAGGGATGTTGTAATTATCCCATAAAGAAACATGACAATTCCAGTGACTTCAGATGAAGCATAAAAGAAATGAAAATGGGTTAGAGATAGGCAAAATGTCTCCATATAACCTTTACGAGGCTCTCTAGTGAGTCCTTGAGAATTAAAAAAAAAGAGAAAAAAGATCAGTTTAAAGTAAAATATCTTCTTCATAAGCAAGCAATCATTGCTTTATGTTCCTATGTCTTATAAGAAAACTATACCTAAACCAGACTAGCTGATGATGGTGTTTGAAATTTAATTAGTATTGCTGATTGCAATGTCTGGGTCAACTCTGTCTTGGTTTACAGTGCTCTTGAGAGACAGGTTGCAACACACTGGAGCTCCAGTGAGGACATAAACACAGCTTTTGTTTGGACACAGCTTTCCCAAACTTGTTGAGAGTGTGCTCTACTCTCTCTCTTCTCTTAGAAGAAATTTCATTGTTCACACTTGACACTGTTCTGTTGTCTGCAGATGTTTCTTAATTGGTTGCAGTTTAAGTGACACCCATATGAGACCTACAAAAAGAAAAATAAGCCAAATTTGATTAAATGTTATGTAAAAGGGAGCTAAGCACAAAACACAGAGATTTCATGAGTAAAGGAAAAAATAAATAAGCCATAGTGGGATATAAGATGGCTTGATTATTATGGTGCATTTTCATTTCCATATTGCATCTAAATTCAGTGGTATTGTGATACACTGACTGTACAGCCAAGATTATGACAATATCAAACTCAATCAGACTTCACAGGTTCAACCTTTCCAAAGGCAGCTTGAGATGATCTACTTATCCATGCAACTGCAAAGCAACCTGTCTGCACACAAAAGGTGGAGAGATGTCAACAAATACCTGTAGTGATTGCCACTAAGATGAAATTGCAGGCTGGTTGGAATGCTACAGTCATGCAGCGGAATGATATGTGGGAAAATGAAAGGATGTGACTTAATCAAAACAACTCTCTTCTGTATGTGTTTATGTACATAAGCCTGTGGGCCTGAAGTACTGAACACTGTGCTTGCCTAGAGGAGGAGAAATAGGCCAAGGCCAAGCTGGTTTTGATGTTATGTTTAGGTACTTTAGGAACCAGGCAGCAATCAGCTCAGGTTTAGCTGAACTCAGAAAGCAGCTCAGTTGTAGCCACAGTTCAGTATCCAAATTGAGTTTAATTCCCCCCTTGTGTATTGATTGCCATGTGCTCTCACTGTTATTTTTTCATGTTTGTATTCACCCTTTACTATTCCACATTACAGTACTCTCATTTATTAGTAGTGTCAGGATTAGTGTCTCCACAAGACAACCACCACACTCCTATTATCACTCTCTGGCAGTGCTGTTCCTCTGGCTCAGCCCCATTGCCATAGGCACATATGTTGGGTATGTAATTTTACTTGTTCTTCAATGAATTTTGTTCACAGATTGAAGCATCCAGTGGACTCCCTGGTTTATGTCATATATTATATTCCATATATAGTTCTGTGTTATCCCATATGATGAAGTAGAAAAGGGCTCATCTTTTCTACTTCATCATCTACCCTCTGATAATTGAGATTCCCTGTTGGTTTAACTTCTCATATCAACTGAAATATGGCAAGGGCATGGGGGGTTTTACTTCTGTGCTCCCCATTTATGCTCTAGGTATCTATTTTCCTACAAGATTAGTCTGGGCTGCTGCACTTGAGACAGTCAGAGCCCTGGCAGGGAGGGAGAGAAGGCAGCAGCAGGGAAAGTTTGTGGATCCAGGACTGGGCTACTCAAGGCCAGATGCTGCATTGGGCAGACTGCCAAGCAGAGGGGCTGGAGGCTTCTGAGCAGGGCAAGAAGCACAGAAGTGCAGCCAGACTTCGAAGGTGATGGAAATAAAGAGGTTTCCCCAAACTTTGTGAAATTTCTTGTAATTAGGAAGTCAGTAAAAGTCTTTGAGCAGGACTGAAGGATAGGATCTACTCTGAAGAACAGGGGGTTGGGATGTGGGGAGGAGAATATTTGATTACAAGAGTTTATTTTCTAATCTGTTTCAGATGCAGCTGATTCAGGTTTCCTTGGCTGCAACAGTGACAAAATTCTAGCCTGTCGTTTAGTGAAATGGATCTGCAGAGACTAAAACAGTTTTCCTGTGCTCAGCAGAAGGAGAAGGTGTAAGATCTACCTCACAGCTCTGCCTCACATTGGGTCGTGTCATGTTAATTTGAGTAGAAGTCTTTTTCATCTTTTCATATCTAATTCAAAGCCCATCTATTATGCTTTTCTTAAGCAGAATAGGCAAAATCCAGCCAGGCTTTTAGAACAAAAGCAACCCTCTGTGCCAGAAATCAGCATCAGTCCTGGCACAGTTTTTTTTCCTTTCTTGTTGGCTTGTGCATACATCTAAGTGCTTAAGTCATCCTCAGCTCCCTTCTGAGGACCCACACAGAGAGAGAAAGTTACTCCAATAAATCATTCTCTATTTAACAGATGAGGATTCTTTACAAAGCCAGATTTCTATTGCAATTAAGTGTTAAGGATGTTGTCCATGCAGTTTACTTTACATCAGTCTTAGTCTGTTAGCAACATCCATACTGACCCTTCATGATTTTCAGTCACAAGTGCTACTACTATAGATGCAATCTATGCCCTTGGATATTTTAATAATCGTCTTCTACAGTAGTAGTTGCATTTTTTTATATTACCTCTCCCATCTTCTTGTCATATATAAATGTCAGTGCTGCTTCAGGGATTCAACAGTGTTCTTCTCCTTCTCTTTCCTTGGTTTGATTTTTTTGGTCCAAGTGTAGTCCAGACTCTTTCTGTTTGTGCTCACAGCCATTGCCTTTAGGACATGACTGTTCTTTGTGTGCCTTTAAATGGAAGGTTGTTAGAGCCATCGATCAAAATGCATGGTAAATTAAAAGTATGACTCTCCCTGCTTTTAGATTATTGTTTGCCGCTGTCAACTTTGCCCTCAGCCATTTCCCTGTACCTCTTAATCTCTGCAAGCTTCATTCTGTTCAGGTGGCATGTCACATCGAGGTGCTAATGAGCTTGCAGCTCAAACAATGACACATATGTTGGTAATATAAATGCTAAGCACTTGCGTTTGCATGCAAAGTATGTTTTGAAAAATGGGCTGATTATCATGAAGAGAATCAGGAATGTGCAGATGGCAACTCCATCCCCATCCTGTTCTGGTGAGTGACCCCTGCTCTGTTGTGCCACGAGAGTCCATTATCCCGGCTCACAATGCTGATACAGCCAGAGTCCCTTCATACATATGTAGCATCAGAGAATTTTTCCTCTGTGTCAATATCCCTGTCTCCTTGATTTCAGAGGTCACTGTGGCTCACATAACAGGATTTTTATTTACAGAACATGAATGAAATTTGGCAAATCCTTGCCCAGCATTACAAACTCATTAGGTTTAAAGTATTTTCTTTGTGTTGTTTTCAAAGATTGCCAAGACACCGGGCTTGGTATGAGGCTCCTGCAAGTTCATAGCAGGACACAGCACACTAGTGATCATTTTTCATTAATGCCACTATGCATTTCTAAGACATGGCAGCATATAATTCCTTCTCCAGTGTAGCTGATAAGCAGAAGGACTTGGAACATCTAATCAAATTCTCACTTAAGAAATGTGATATTTCCCTCCTTCTCATTCCATTCTTCTGCAGATCTTTCACTTCCACATCCTTGCCTTTCTGGCTCATGTGCTGCTCTCCCATCACAGGTGTGTAATATCACAGCAGTCCAAGCTCTCTCCCTTTCAGCCTTTCTGACTTAAGTATTGTGACTACCTATCTCCAGTCAGATGTTTCTTTTTTCCTCAAGCTTTTGTGTTATCTAAGCCTCATGTTCCAGTTTTTCCACCTGATTCTGACCTCTTGTGTCTGTGAGGATGCTAACTCTTCATTCTCTCACTTGCTAAATATCATCTGGCTTGAGATGGTATCTCTACTTCCTCTGCCAAAATTCACTTTTCTTCTCATCTTTACAGATTTAAAATTTCAGGCTCTGAACTCCCACTTTCTTCCAAGTCCAGTGTCTTCAGTCAAAGCTGGAAACAAGAGGGGTGCATCTTCTGCCTATGGTATTTCTCCCATCTTTCTCCCACCCAAATCTGGTAGGACCCAGAAACACACCTCTGTTGCACATGAGCTTCCCAGAGCTGCCCTGCCTGCCTCCAGCCTCCTGATATCACCTTCCCTTGCAAAATTTTTTATTCACACTCTTTAGCCCCCAACATGATTATTATTTCTTCTATTCAGCACGGAATTCTTCTGCACATTCTTCACCATTTAGCACAGGAGCTCCTAGCCCCATGTGTTTCTCTTTCATGTTCCTGTTGCAAACACTAGCCTGGACCTTGCATGGCTTGGGAGAGGTCTTGGCACCAGCACAGCTTCTCCTGTCATGGGAGTGGGGCAGGTGCTGCTCAAGGGAGGAGCATCAATACTTCAGACCACTGGTGAAGCTGTGCTGGTGAAGGCCCATCTCTCTGCTCACGTGGGTGCCAGGTGGAACTTTTCTCTGCACTGCCTATGCTGGTGGGAACGGGTGCACAAACCAGGAGAGCATGTCCAATTTGGTTTAAATTTTATACATATTCCCTATAATAATGAGATTGCAGGTACAGGCATACTAACCATTATGTTATATGAAAATTATATTTCTATATTTTCCCAGATGAAACATCATACAGATTTCATCTCTTTTTTTCTCCTGGAAAGGTCTAGAGGAGAATAATTTTTTTAATCTACTTTCAATTACTACAATTGCACAACCATAAAAACCCTACTAAGATAAAAAAACCTCTGGAAACTATTACAGAGCCACAGAAATGAACTCTTAAATTGCAGTGCTACATTTATTACCTAGCTCAGTAGGCTCTCAATGGTTTATTATAATTTTAAACTCAATAAAGAGTGCATTCCTCCAAGGGGAGAAAAGTCTTCCTATCATTATTTTATTGTTTGTCAAGTTAATGCAAAATCATTTTATAATGAATACATTTTTACTTTCTAGATTTTTTCTATTTTAAAGCAATTTTCTGGGAAAATAAATGCTGGTGAAACTGAAAATCTCTACTTTTTGTCAGTTTCATTTTATACTATTATTGTTTGGTTGTTTTCTTCCCTGTGAGATACTGACCTGAAGAAATACTATCCAAGTTATAAGCACATTTAATTTAGGTATTCCTATCACCATTTCTGTACACTCTGTTTTTAAGTGACTATTGGAAAGAAGATGGTTGGTTTGCTGAACATTTAATTTGCTAAAAAAACCTGTTTCCGTTGTCCCTCCACAATTAAATCCTTTTAATATAATATTTCATTGGATCTGAAATGAACATTTATTTCATTGAGGAATAAAGAAAGAGCTCATTTTTTTTCATTTAAATTCTTTTTTTTCCCCTACCCAACCTCAGTCATGTTCTGTACTGATGACTCCATCCTTTACAGTTTTACTTACAAGTAGTGCTCCAGTGTTGGTAGAGAAAATTTGTGTGGGCACAGTGGCCACAATCTTGTATGAATTGTACAAATTGCAATTCAGGGATCCTAGCATCCACCATCTATTTTTGAGTATTTGGCACATATACATAAACACATATAAACAAAATACTAATCCAAGATACAAATACAAAATAAAATACAGTTCCTAAACACCTCAATGATTATCTGACTGTCTCTAAGTACAGAGCAGTTTAGTCTGGTAACTACACTGAGATATTTCCTGCCAAGTTTCTGCATCAAATTAATTCAATAGCAGTGGAGATCACTGTTTTGTGAGAATTATTACTCAGTCAATGGAAAATGGTTTAGTCTGTCAGTGTCAGGACATACATAGAAAGATGGGGAGGTTTCACATTTTGGGCAGGTTCAGCGTAGTGCTGGACTGACTGTAAGGACAGAGCCTCTCCTCTTCCACTGGTGGGACCTCCACCCTGACTTGAAAGGAGAGGTGTGACAGATGGAGAACCTTCCCACCAAAAGAATACTTTCACTGTAGACAAAATTTCAGCACACATTATTCCATGATTACGTCAAAATGCTGTGCAGGTTGACAACGCAAAACCTCCTTTGAGAAAAGGCCTAGCAAGGCCAAATGCCCAAACAGCACATTTGCCCTGCTTTCATCCTCAACCAGAGCTGTGAAACCGGCAGTCCCTCTCTTCGAGGCATTCCCCATGGTTCAGCCAGTAGCTTTTAACCCCTAGACATTCTCCACAGTACAGATAACTGCAGTCTGGTCCTCACTCAAAAAGCCTGTTCGAACCATCATCGTCCCACGGCCTAAGATGTTCTGCAACATGTGTGCTTACACTTCTGTGATTTTGTGATTTGATACACAACACTGGCAGTAGGGAGATAGAGATGAGTGAGTTCTCAGAAGCCTCACTCCCCCTTGCAGGATTGCTGAGGTCAGAATTGGCACTTCTGAAACAATTGGTTTCACTGTTACCCTGTGGTGTGTGCTGTGTTTTAGCCTCTTGCTGCTCTTCTCTCTGCAGCCAGTCTTTGTACTGCCTGTACTTCCAGTGTGTGTCCAGAGCCTCACTGCAGCCCTGTGGTGCCTCTGTGTTAGTAACAAATGGCCCTGAGTGTCTAACAGGAGCACACCGTGCACTGGCAGAGTAAGGTATAGAGGCTCAGAGGGGGAGTGCAGAACCTTCCTGGAGATGGTTCTCCAAAGGCAAATATACAACAATAGAGAAAAGATTTGCTCAGTCAGTCAGTCAGCACACATGTGGATTAACAGTGCCTGCTACCTGGGAGTAGCTTTGAAGGCCTACAGAACATCAGATGCCTCACCTACTTATTGAAAGGTTTGCCATTAAAAAAAACCCAAAACAACAGACCTCCTTTGTACTGCAAGTTTGCTTTTCTTGCAGTATAACAAAGGAGAGAGTATATGTAGAGGGCATGGGAAGAAGAATATGAGAGTGCTTTTAAAGCAAAAATGAAGAAATAGTGGGGAAAACTGGAGAGAAAAATAAGAGCTGCACTCTTCCTTCTGCAGAATAGAAGAGTGCAAGAACATACACAGTGAGAAATGATTACCCCAGGATAGCTGACTTACTAAGTGAATTGCTAAGGATTCTCTACCCTATATTGCTGATGTTCTGAAGACATCAGCCATTGCAGCCTAATATTTAGCTTACTTAATGATGGAGAAACCTCACCTTGCTGTCAGATAAATCACTGGGTTACATCCCAGATGTCATCTTTTG
The DNA here is from genome assembly GCA_016584745.2 of Phylloscopus trochilus trochilus. Classification (NCBI taxonomy): domain Eukaryota; kingdom Metazoa; phylum Chordata; class Aves; order Passeriformes; family Phylloscopidae; genus Phylloscopus; species Phylloscopus trochilus. The sequence goes on along the minus strand of WQNJ02000084.1, from coordinate 19,163,904 downwards.
GCCCAGTAATAAGTCTCTAAAGTGTTATATTGAGCCATACCTTCACTGCTTTGTTCACCTTGTGCTAAGCAGTTTTTCACACAGTTTCTTGTAGGGCAGTAAATGAAGGGCTCAGTTGGTTGGTCTGGCTGAGCCTCGCCAGACTGGGCTCTCTTGGTGTGGACTCTAAATCTTTGTCCAATCTAGCTTGGAGAGGTGAAAAGTAGCTTGGTACAAAGAAATTGGACAAAGTGCATTGTCTCACAGCCACTACCCCTGTGCAGCAGGAGCAGTGGAATCTCCCCAGCTTGTGCCAAGAAGTCACTCCCTTAGCTGCAGGAAGTAATTTAAAATTTTTAAAAGATTGCTTACTTTGGAAAGAATTTGAAATCACAGGCTGTGAAACTGGAGGTGTCAGGTTTGATGTTTCTGTCATGCTGGGGGACACTGGAGGTGAGAGGCAAGAGACCTTTTTGGGTACAGCTCTTTTTTCTACAGGAGGAGGTGTTTTTTACCCATCTCTTTGTAGATAAACAGTTTGAACACAAGAGAATGTGATAAATAACTCCAGGTGTGTTTTGGTTTTATGTGTTTGTTATGTTAGCTGCACCAAAGAAAGATGTTTAAATAAATCTTTTATTTCAAGAAAGATTTATTTATAAGGTGGGATGCTTGTACTCGTCTTGCTGCATACATCTTGGTCTTTCCTAGCTCTTTGACTTCTCCTTGTAATTATCAGAGAGCAAATTAAGTTATCAGTGTTTGCTATTAAGAAAAGTAATTCAGATCCAGAAAAGGCTTGTGGATGTTTCTGCTTTACATTAACCCTTATTATTCCATCAAGCTTTTCTTTGCTATTTACAGGTTCTCAACATTCTCAACAGCTGAGAAGTGTTGTATTTTGCAGACCATGGATTCACTATCACCAGACAGTAGGGAAGCTGAATGGTTTTAGAAAGCCTACATGTCACATAAGGCAAATACCTTTGTTTTCTTTCAAACCAAAAATGTCAAACACAAAAGGTCAGCTCAACCCTAGCAAAACCAATACTATCATGGCCTGTGCATGCATACAGTACCCTGCTCATATTCCTCAGACCTTAGCAGCTAAACTGAGATGTGAAAAGTGAAGAAAGACAGAACAGTGGCCCCTGGGGTGCTGTGATACTGCTCCAGTGGCCTCTTTTGAAGGAGACAATGCCTTAGCTCACCCTAAGGACATCTACGTCTGGTTACACTCCTTTAAACTGGGCATACCTGGTTTTCCTGCACAGCTGCAATTTCTTTCTTTGGCTCTAAAAGTTTTCAAGAGGGAGGTCACTGCTGCTGCTGCTGCTGCAGCAATCACAGACTTTGAAATGTCAGAGAGCTCAAATGCCCTCTGGAATGCACTCAAGTTCCCAAGGACCAGTTTCATAACTGAATAAAGATGATATTTTAAAAGAACCTTGTGATTATAACCACAAGATATTAGCAGATAAGGGATGAGTGTGTGCTGGGATATGATTTCAAAGAAAGAACATCTGCTTACTGGCTGTGGAAAGTCTTATTCTTCTGAATAGAGTCTCTACCTTTTCACAGATTAAAGTTAAAACAAAGAAGCAGGAGAAAAGTGAAATCAAATGCTATGTTGATGCAAGATAGAAAAAAAATTGTCAATAGAGAGAGACACTTGGCCATTTTCTTATAAATTTTACTCTAAAATGAAGAAATAGTGGATAGCTAATGTTCTGCTTCAATATGTTTACTCAGGTGAACTCCAGTAGGAGCCCAGAATTTAGAGCAGGCTAGAAAAAAATCATTGCAATATGCAAAGTTTCACAGAGTTATCGAAGGAGCAGCATGCCTGGCCAATTCTTACAGGCAAGTATCTTAGAAGACATTTGTAGAAGGCAGAATGCAGGCTAGGGTGTACATGTACGTGGGGATGAGTGTGTTTAAGAAGACTGGAACAAGCTGTTATCCTGAGTCTTGACACTTGGCACTGGCAACGCTGCAGGCAGAGAGTTCTCTCTGTAGAGATGGTAAGAGTAGCCCAGCCTCCCCTACTCTTGTGTGATTTGGCATCTTGTTATCCCTTCCACAGAGGATAATGGGAACACAGTCTCCCAGAAACAGAAGGATTTACAGGGTGACTTGCTCAGGGAAGAGGGCATTCACCTCGCTGTGGTGCTCCTGCCCTCGGACAGCTAAGCATTACGGTTTAAGAAGAGCTCATCTTCTGCCTCTGTTCAGGATCCATGTATTCATGCAGGATGTGTGCTCAGAATAGAGATGAATACAGAATGCAATAAACACTATTCCAAGGCTCAGTGATGAAACTGATCTTTTCTCCCTCTGGTGGTGTCACTGATTCTGTTTCCTTCCTGTATTTCTTCAGCCATCACCTTCTCTCATCACAGAGGTTGCACCTCAGTGTTTTTGGCAAATAAAAGGCTTCTTTCCAGTGTTAATGAGCTGAGGTGCTTTTCCTGCTGTGAACACTTGGTGTGTTTCTGTACAAGAACCTTGCACAACCTCAGCACTTTCACTAAGCTGCTTGGTGTTATTGATTTCTCCAGGTTCTGCTGTGAGGGGTTTGTGGTAGAAAGCGGTGACTCAGCTGATGTGCCCAGTGGAGATGTTTTACAGTGCTGCTGTTGCTGCTGCTGAGTGTTTAAAAAAAATCACAGACAAGCCTTTCAATTTGTTTGAAGTAAAGTGTAGGCAGCAGCAAGGTTCTCTGACAATTTTGCAGAGATTATTGCAAATACTCTTAATGGCAGGCCTGATTCTTCTGGGGGATAAGTCCAAGTGCTTCTGCATCACCACAAGGGGAGACAAAGATCAAGACTCCACCCTCCCTTCTGGATGGAGCATGATGCACTGAAGCTAAGAACAATCCCACCTGGAGTATTTGGAAGGGGAGGTGCCTGGAAATGCTGGCCCAGCTACTGAAACAGTTCAATGAATGTTGGAGCAGGTTTGTACTGGTGATCTCAGTGCTCTACCTGCATCTGCCAGACTGGCTATGGCAGTGACAGAGTGACACCATTCTTAATATGGTCCCATGGAAACCTGCAGATGTGAAATGCTTGCCATCTCAACACAGAAGAAAGCTGAAACCTCTCTGAAGTTCTCACAGACAGGAAATTCAGCAATTGTGCAACCTGAGAAAGGAGAGGGAAGAAGTACAGCTGTCCCGGGAGGAAAAGTGGGGATTGTTTATCTGTTTCTGAAAGATAAATAAGCTGTTCCTGCCTGTGATCTTGCTTATCTGAAGAGCAGGACTCCTAGAAGCTTTCAAATCACCATAGATTCATGGAAGTGTAGGTCAGAAGGCACCATACAGAGCTCTCAAGTTCAAACTCCTGCTAAAAGTATGTTTATCACCAACACTGCAAGAATTCATGGCTTTGTCTAATACTTCTAAATATCAAAAAGCTTGAAGGCTGCAGATTCTACCACCTCTATGGATATCATGGTTTGGTGCAGCAGTGTCACCTCAGTAAAGAGCTCTTGTCTAATGCCTGTCCTGAACACAGAGCTTGTGATGACTGCCCTTTGTATTAGTTATATTTGTATAACTAAGATACAAATATTAGTGATTAGTGATTACTGCCCTTTGTATTAGTTATATTATATTTGCCTGCCACTATAAAGGATTTGTATAACCTTTGTGACACTGGTTATATTAAATAACCTGTGCTATTTATTATCTTTGTTATTGACATAGGTGAAGGGATCGAGCACACCCTCAGCAGGTTTGCAGGTGGCACCCAGCTGAGTGGCGCAGTTCACACTGTCCACAAGTGTGGACAGGTTCAAGAAGTGAACCCCCATGAGGCTTAATATGATCAAGTGCTGGTGCTGCACCTGGGTCAGGGCAACCCCCTGTCCCAACATGGGCTGGGAGATGAGCAGATCCAGAGCAGCCCTGCAAGAAGGACTTGGGGGTGCTGGTGAATGAGAGGCTGGACATGACCCCAGCAATGTGCACTCACAGCCCAGAAAGCCAAAGTGTCCTGGGCTGCATCCAAAGCAGCCTGGCCAGCAGGGACAGGGAAGGGGTTCTGCCCCTCTGCCCCACTCTGCTGAGAGCCCACCTGGAACACTGTATTGAGCTCTGATGCCCACAGCATAAGAAGGGACCTATTGGAACAAGTCCAGAGGAGGGCCACCAAACTGATTAGAGAGATGCATCACCTCTCTGATGAGGGAGGGCTAAGACAATTGGAATTTCTCAGCCTGGAAAAGGCTTCAGGGTGACCTCATTGTGGCCTTCCAGTACCTGAATGGAACCTACAAGAAAGATGGAAAGAGACTATTTACAAGAGCACGTAGTGACAGGGCAAGGGAGAATGGCTTCAAACTCGGAGTAGGTTTAGATTAGCTGTTAAGAAGAAGCTCTTTACTGTGCAGATGGCCAAGCAGTGCAACAGGTTGCCCAGAGCACCTGTGGATGCCTTGTCCCTGGAAGTGTTCAAAGAGAGATTGGATGGGGCTTTGAACAACCTGGACCAGTGGAAGCTGTCCCTGCCTATGGAACTGGATAAAGATCCCTTGCAACCCAAACCATTGCATGATTCTGTGATTCTGAAAAGCTGTAGGCTCCTACTGGATTCCCCCCAGCCTTCTCTTCACCAGACTAAGGAAGCCCAACCTTTCATTACAAGATTTATCCTGCAGGACTTTCACTCTCTTGTTAACCTTCCACTGGATATTCTCCAAGAACAAACAACTTGGAAAGCCTGAGAGCCCCACTAATGGAGCAAGGCCAGGACTTCTGCATTTCTCAGGATATGGAGCTGAAACACATAGGCTTCCTGCCACAGTGCCAGAAGCCCATGCCGTGGCACCACATCTCTCATCTCCAAATGTTTACCTGGGATTCAGGAGTTTGTAGCATGTAGCCAGATGTGAACCAAGAGGCACTTAGACAGTTGCACACAGGAGACAACCTGGGTACATAGAAACAGAACTTTCTTTTTCACTGAGCATTTATGATTTGACTCCCTGATATTCTTCAATTCCAGCAAAACTTCTGAAATCATATGGGTTACTTCAGGAGAAGGGTGTTGGCTGGAGGAAGGGACTTTTGAGGGGCTTAACCCATGCATGTGCTCTGAATTGCTCAATAGCACAAAGCAGAAATGGAAAAAAAACCCCCAGAGAACAGACTGACCTGAATCCAAAGAGCCTGACAACAAGTCCAGTTGTTGAAAGACTGCGACACAGAAACCTCACAGTGGGATCTCTGAAGGAAGGAGACCTTGGGAAAGAAATGTGGGCATACTGACTTGTCCATAACAATCTCTTGGGTATCACTAGATCTATTACATGTTGTTGAGATCTCAAACTGCCAAACATAGGAAAAATATTTTCAGTTGCATTTAACAGGTTTGTAATGTCAAGAAAACTCTCTCGCCATTCTGAGTCTTAAGAGAGCTGCTGTGGGGAAACAGCTAAGCTGCTTTCTTTCAAAGTCTGTACTCTCCCTGGATTTATGCATTCAACGACCTTGGCAGACGTACAGAAGGAACCCTTTACCATAGCAATGGATTGTTTTTCATTTCTTTCCAGATTAGGCACAAAAATTTTCTCTCATCAGATACACAGATTTTGAAATTCCACTTTTTTTCCTCCCTCTTCAATAAAAGGACTTTTAAGTGCAGAGAAAAACCACATACTCCAGCTGTATGTTTTCTCTTGCCCTCCTACAGCACCCCAAGATAGGAGATAAAAAGATGCTGTTTGAATTCTCTTTTTTGAGCCCAGCATTTAAATTGCAGTTGAAGTTACTATCTACATTGGCAATTTTAGCTCTATCATGATCGAAACCAACACTTATTATCTAGACATGTGAGGATGTGGTGTATTTTCCTTCATCTGAGAATATGCAGGAGTAGCATTGAGACACAGATGAAGGGAATTTGGAGGATTCCCAACTTCAACAGAGTATTTGCTATGCTGGATCAAATAGAGGTTTCCTATCCCACCCCTCTGCCCCCTAGTCAGGACTGCTGCATTTGGTAATGACTGGGATTCATGTGAGGAAAATCAAAAAACCTGTCTGTGACTGATATTCCATGCCAACAGTGCAATACTGTAGGTGGAGAAGAAGAGCAATTTCCTTCTGACCTTGGAAAAGAGCAACTTAAGGAATGAAGTTACTGTTGTGGGGTCCAACAAATGCTGCAGTTAATTGTAAAACTCTATTCCTGCCTATGGAAAAAGAAGGTAACACTGGAAGTGAAGGCTATAGTACCATCAAGAAACACCAGGCAGGACTATTACTGATATTCAACAGATTTTATTTAATGAAAAGCCTGAATATTTGCAAATTGTGGAGGCTTTTCTTATAAAATGCAAATCTTTTTCAAAGTTGCTTGGCCTTCATTCTAGCCCAATGCCTCCACACATTTTTAACCAGAATTACTCTTTCTTGCTGGGAAGCTGCCTGCAAAATGTACTCCTACAAGCATAGCAAGAACCATCTCTGAGTACAATGAGTTCTTTCCCTAGGAACTTCCTCCCTGGAGTTATTCTAAAAATCCTTGCAGGCTTAGCCTTCAGTTATCCAGAAAAATAGGCAACTGCTCACATTTTCAGTGGAACCCTTGTGTATCTTGCTCTTATCATGATATTAGTGAAAGCCAGTTGATCACAAAATGTCTCAATTTGGGACAAGCTGTTATGTTGATTGGCTGTATATATGTATTCCAGAAAACTGGGATCATTTAATCCCTTATCCCCGCCATTTATTTTTTTTTTTTTTAAGTCAAGCATTACAGTTATAGTGTTAGTAATGAAAAAATACTTGATGAAGCCTTATAAATTAGAAATTAGGTGTCTTTGCTGAATTGTCTGGCCTGTACTCATAGTCCTGAAAATGACATAATTCCTTTTGTATAATCCTGAAAATGTGATTGCCACAAGTTCATCAGTTGTAAGATAAAGTATTTACACATTTTAGCAACATCAGTTTTTACTCCTAACCTGCATGTATGGCTCTGTATAGACAGTGGCATCAGCAGCCACTCTAAAAAGGTTTGTTCACAGAAACACACGATTGATGCCAAATATTTGCCCACTTGCAAAAGATTTCCTTATTTGCCATTCTGTTAAATAGTACTAATGTGATTTGCATTAGCCCCTCTTGAAGAGCTAATCAGCACAATTTACCTGAGCACACACCACACCGAGGGACTTCTCAGTAGATTATCGACAAAGAGAAGTACCAGTGCTGCCATTATGACAACACATATTGACAGGGAAGATGTGGTGTAATACACAAACAGGTCAAAGCCTTTTGAATCATAGTACAGCTCTTCTGGCTCAGTTGCTCACTGGTTTATCTTCGGCAGGGGTTGCTCTTCCTTGCAAACAGTGTAGCAACATGAAGGCAAAATGGAAACATCCATGTTTCCCATAGAGATAAACATCAGTGATCTCCAGCTGTTTAGTGGCTCAGTGGTTCTCATGACTGCAGCCTGTTTCTGTTCCAGGTCTGGCTCCCCCTTTTACCATGACCTGGCTATTGTCATGTGTGGGAGAAGAAAAGCAGGTCGTGCTGCCAGCGGCTTCCCCAACCATCCTGTTGCTGGACAGGCTCCAGGGGCTTCACACACACCACCATGCCAGCTGGGCTGGCCAGGGTCCAGCTGTGGCTGTTTCTCTGCCTTTCTTCATGTCTGGTGTATTCTCACAAGAATTTCTGGCAAGCAACAAGCATGGAGGGTCTAAATTAATCACAGAAGTTGTTTGCAGAGAGCAGCCTGTAGATCTACATCTTCCCATGCAACCGAGCTGCTGACAAGAAATACAGACCTCTGAGTCTTAATGGCTTTAGCCATTCTCTCTCTTTCTTGTCTGGTATTGCACATTCATTCCTAAAATGCTGTCTGCCCTCCCATGTGATAGGGAAGAGAGCCATATCAGTCAGTGCCATGCAAGGATGTGGGCACAGGTGAGACAGCTGGGGAGAGACATCCATGCTCACCCAGACATGCTGCTCCCCAAGGCTGTCAGCAGGGCAGAGAGCTGCAGGCAATGGGTCTTGCAGACATCTACAGAAAGAGAAGAGACTGTCATTTATAAAGATTGTGAGCCTTAGTGAGAGGAGGGGAACATTCAACTTACACCAACCTTCCCTGGGAAAGTAGTTCACAAGTAAATTTATAATGTAGTAGTGCATTTATTGCTTCCTGTCTTGACTGGGCCATAAAAAAGAATAAATACAAGAGAGAAGAAGGTGTGTATTTTGTCTGCCAGTCTTTCACTTTACAAGCTATATATTGGTCTAAGGCAACCACGATTCAATTTCAACTCAGAATTCAATTTATAAGAAACAAACTTTTAAAACCTTGTCTTCTGCAGAGGCATTTTTTTTCCTTAGGAAAAATATTCTGTAGTGTCTTTAAGCCATCTGCAGGCAGACAAGAAAGCAAGATGAAGGATTTCTTCCTGAACTGAGAGCTCTGCTCAGACCTTGCAGTAGGAGTGAGACCTGTTCTTCTGAGCTTGGAGAGACACACCATAGTCCATCTCCATTTAAAACCCCAACACAATGTCTACCCAATGAAAATCTCTTAGGCATTATACAGATGCAGAAGGGACTCTGCTAAATCTTCTAAGCACTGATGCAGTTCTCTCACCCTCTGAAACCTCAGGAAATTAATACTACCTCAGCCTCTTACAGGTGAAGCATGCTTCTCTCCATTTCAGATACAAAGCACAGAGACAATAAGTGGCTTCACGTCCACGAAATAATCTCTGTCACACACCTAGACTTTGAACTCAAACTGAAGGTGTCCCAGGTGAAAGTCTCTCCCCAGAACAACATACTGGTGAAATAGTGCCTATGGATACATCCTGAAGCTGGATGCTGTGCTATTAAGTGCAGTTCATTGCTCACAGGGATGGCAAGGATAGCTCCAAGTGAGAATAACCCTCTCCTGGGGCTCAGAGTAACTGGACTAACACCTATAATTTTCTACACTAGAGTTGTTCAAGAGTAAGGGACCCCAAGGCCAAACCCATTAAGAACTTCGAAAAAGGAAAACAAAGACCTGGGAAGAGCCATTTGCATTCATACTCAAAATCATGGTGTCTCAAATTCTTGGGTTTATACATGCTGAAGAAATTTTGCAGATCTTACTCTCCTCTCCCCCTCAGTAGAAGCCCAATGTGAAAATATACCTGAGAGATTAAAAAGGCCTCACCTTACGTTTTTTCCACTTATCTGTTCTAGGGCTTGACTAACTTAAGCTCTCTCTTAGCAAGTATCTTGTAAGCTCCAGCTGATCAGAGGCTCTCTGTGAGCTCACTGGTCTGGCAGAGCAATGCTCTTTCTTAAGAACAAAAACTTTTCACAGCTGGGTGCTGGCTTCTGTGTGAATCCTTTCAAGCAGGTTTACAGCTGTGCCATGGCACTTCTTCTCTGAGAGGTTTATGCTCATTTTATAGCAATCTGCTAGGTTTGGTACCTGTGCCCAAGGCTGACCTCTCCCTATTTAAGCTGGAACACATGCTGGCTTCAGCTGGCATGGATGGAAGGTCCATAGCCACTTGGACCACATTTGTTGTTTGGGAATAAGGCTGTCTGTCTCTCCCAAACAATCTTTTGGAAAAGGAACTAATCTCTCCTCAGCTTTGGTGTCTTGAATCCTCAATGGACTCCAACCCACTTTTTTCACAATCACTGGTGTAGCTTAAAAGGTGTTTGAAGGAGCAGTAGTTCAGCTTCTCTGCTTTCCAGTCTTTGGAAATCCTACTTTTGTTCTCTAAGACCTAGTTATTCATCAATCTAGCTGTGAAAAGATGTGAGGATTAATTTAGATGTGTTGTTTTTCACATACCAAAAGCAAAGCTGTGAGAATTTTGTCATTTTGCAGTTAGTTTCCCAGACAAAAGTACGATTGAAATTTTTTTGGTTTATTACAGTTATGATACTAATGTAGTGTATTTCTTTAAAAAAATAATTATTTTAAACAAATATCTTTCTGCCAAGACTGTAATTCTAGAAATGGAACACTGCTATTAATCTTATCCTCATTCTACCAAGCTTTGGTTAATTTCTTTGCTTTAGAAAAAGGGTTTCCTTTGATGAATCACTATCCCTGGAGGTATTTAGAAGATGTGTAGCTATGGCACTTAGGGACGTGGTTTAGTGGTGGACTTGGCAGTGCTGGGTTTATGGTTGGACTCAAGGATTTTAAAGGTCTTTTCCAACATGAATGATTGTATGATTTAATGCGTCTATGATGCTGCTTCATTTCAGCTGCCACATTGTGTGAGCTGCAGTGACCTGAATATACCTAATTCCCAGGGTTAGCCAGCAGGTTTTCTCAGTGTGTTTCTTCTAGCTCTTTTCCTTCCCAAGAGAGCTTATCAGTCTAATTGCAGACAAGATAGGAGTAAGAAGTGGGTAAAGAGACTGGAAGAGGACAGAGCTGAGTTGGCATTGCCTTGTGGCAGAGCTCAGCAGGGGGAGAAAAGCAGAGCACTGCAGTCCCTCCATCCATCTTCTGCCCTGCTGCCTTCACAGCAGTTTCGGGAAACTATCCTGGAGGAGGTCAGAAAGTTTCTCCCATAGGAAGAAAGTTATTTAGAAATTTTGCTTCACTCAGATGTACTTTCTTTCTCTTTCTCTCCCTCTTTTTTTTCTTAATGGAATCTGTTGCCTAAACATTTCTGTGCCTTTGTCTCCAGTTACTATTCTGCTCTTATTTGAAAGCAGCAATTTTGCTCAAGAGATTCATAACAATGGAAAACAGAAGACAGAAGTCTCATTGATATTTTACACAACAAAGGAAAAACTGAACAAGAAGGTAATTAAAGTAAAATCGTGAAAGCTCTTCATTCTACAAGGTAAAAAAAGTGTCTCTAAATCCCAGTTTAATTTTTCTTGTCGTGTATCCAGCTCCAATGAACAGACAAAATGTTCTAGTGTATCTTCCTTTATGTACATATTTTTAATTCTTTTTCCTGTACTTATATTACAAAAGGCTGAGAAGCTGGAAGTGGCTATGCACACAAAGGAAGAGTATTTGCTCTGCAGTCTGATGCTTATTAGGTTTTAAATCTGTTGGAAATAATGAATTGTAATCTACTGTAATTAAATAGAAAACATTGAGTGTTATTAACTAAGCAAACCAAGAACAATTTGCAAAGTTTGTATTTTCTTCCACAGATACTTCCCTGCATATGAAAACTCTGTATGCTAACCCTTAAAGGGTCAATGTCAATCACAAAAGACACCTTTCATTTTCAGATGGGAGAATTTAATTTTTTTATTCAATATAATATTATATTATTTGAAGTTCAGAATTATTGTATGAAAAGCTTATGTAAGATTTTTAGCAGTAAGCACCGTATTTCTCTCTTTGGAGATATTTTGCTACGCATAAGTTCCAGCAGAAAGATTAATATTTGTAGTATCATTGAATTACTTGAATACACAGAATATACATTACTTGATAATTTGGCTCTGAAAAGCCACACCATAGACTATTATCTTGAGCACTCTGACACTAAGAAGATTCCTACTTACAGCAAAAATTCCATCCAGGAGCAAGTAGTTGAATTTATTACATGTAGCTCAGATTCTAATCCTGAAGAGTTAATTGATTCTGTCCTGTATAGTACTTTGAAGGGCAGTTGATGGAAATTACTTTGAGGCAGAAGGTGCTTGTCTTTGGGAGACCTTAATGAACCTAAAGGCTTCTTCAGTTTGGAGAAACACTACATTGCCCAGGACAGAGGTATAGTAGCAGATGATTACAGAAGCAAAACATCTTTGGTTGCATGGAATTGTGCACCACCCATTTTCTCTTCTTTTCTTTTCTATCTCCCTGTTGCAGGGAACCTGCTCACTCTAATATACCCCTGAGTTGTGTGATGTGCCTTGCAGGCTCCAGCAAGGTACAAACCCAGGTAAAATTGCTCTTTCCTCTCTTATTCACACTAAAGACAGTGAGTTTCCAAGCACACCAAAGCAAATAAAACAATTCTTAAAAACTCAGTGGCTGCAGGGCTTTTGAAAGAAAAACGTTGTCAAGGAAAGGTGTTTCTTTCCAGGCTCTGAGGGGAGAGAGACCAAAGAATGGCTGCAGTGTACAATGAGAATTTGCCTTGAGCAGCATCCAGATGCCAGTATTTCACCAGAAGTGCAAATCTTTTCTGCACCCTGAATAAAGTCCGAGTTCAGTTGTTAAAGGAGGTATTTTTATTAGGACACGTGACAGCATGCCCTGCAAAAGTAAGGAGGCTCCACAGCCCCCACCTTGTTCAGAGAGCAGCACCAGCTGTATGCAGAATGTTGTCCTGTACTCCCCCCTAAGGAGGGTTTTTCTAGGATTTCCTCCCCATGTTAGTTTTAATTCTGTGACATGGATTAGGAGTAAAGATGAAGCTCTGCAATCCCTTTAGCCCATTACCTCCCAACTTCTCAAGACCCAGTGTCAGTAAAAGATAGATGGGTTCAGGTTTATGTCTTTAGCTCCCTGTCCTCCTAAGTGCAGGGGAGTGTTTGCACGGGTTTTGTGTACCTAGCCTTAACCAAACCTCAGTCTTCAACCTGGTTAATCCTCATGACTTCTCTGTGCACACATAATCCAAACAGCCATCTTTCCCAATATTTTACTTTCTTATTTTCTGTTTGTATAACTCCTGTGAGGTTTGCAGGCTGCATCTAGTTCCCTCAGGGAGGTGGCAAAATCACAGCAAATCAGGCTTTTTGCTCTAAGATTTCCCAAAGATCAAAGTTTAGTTATCATTAGAATGTAAATGTCACAACATTATGAAACTGGTGCATCAGGAAAGAACATATCTTCCTCTTTGAAAGTGTTTTTGTGTGATGTGACATTTTGGTAACATTTGAGGTAGGACTTTTTTTTTTCTTTTTAATGATCTTTTTTTTTTTTTTCCATTATAAGCACACTGCTCCCACCTGCTAAAATAGCATTTAAAATATAGAATTTCACAAATTCTTTTTCTTTTTCAAACTGACTACAACATCCACCTTATTGTTTTATTTAATGTGTTTTTCAGGGCTCAAGAACTGCAAATGAGTTCATAAATATTAAGAAAGCATGGCTCCTAATCTCTTCATAAATATACTCAGCTTATCAATATACCACAGCAAGAGATGGGTTGCTGGGTGTTTGGGAACAGGGGATCCACTTGAAGAAATATTGATGAATAAACAGAAAACATGGGATGATAACATGCTACCTCTCACATTGGAGGTGCTCTATGCCAGTCAGGATTGAAGCATCTCACAAAAGCAGCCATTAATGTCATTAAACTAATGAGACAGAGATTTCCAAAGATGTATTGGATAAAGCAAAAATACAAGTGTATCTGTAGGAACTATGTAGTTATTGTATCAGGTAATGTTGATACATCAGGCGATTACTTCAAGCCAGCAGCCTGAAAATATTTATCCCCACAGTAGCCACCTTTAAGAAATTATTAGTGATGGTAGTCAGTTCACCTGAAATCAGCATTTATTATTAGTATTATTTTATCTCAGGCCCTGGAGATGCTGGTCAGCCAGTGCTGGGCTGCAGATGGACATCTCACCTGCCAGCCCCTTCATGGTGCAATGGGTCAGCCCCCAAAGCACAGACAGATACCTCTCATCTAGCATGGCCTTCATGTGCAGGAAGAGGTGGAAGCAGCTCCTAAATACTTTCTAATGCATTAAATTCAAGTTAACTATTTTTAACTAGTGCATTTCTCTAGTCATAATAAATATGAAAGCTAAAACTGAGAAGATCAGTGCAAGTGGCTCGGTTGAGGGATGATGTTCTTTTTTCCATAAGCATTAAAAACCATCTATATTTTAAATTACACCTTTTTGAAAATCAAAACTTGCAACTGTTGAAACTTGGCCTGGAATTTCTAGTGGAGCTTCCCTGAAGGATCCTAATTCATGACAAAACTCTTGAAGACCAATGGTTTTTAACTTTACCACTCAGAGACTCCTGCAAGTCAGGAGACGTTCTGTAGCTGTTTTAATACAAAAATCCTTAATTGAAGTGGTAATGGCCATTAAAGAGAAATTTATTAGAGAGTGGATCTTGTAAAAAAGAAAACAAGTCCAGACTTTATTTATTTGCACATTTTGGCTTCAGCATCTTAAGGAATACTTGCACTCTTAACTAGTTTAGGTGTTTGGTTGTTTGTTTTGATGGTTTTTTTGTTTTTGTTTTTGTTTTGTTTTGGGTTTTTTTCTCATTATAGTGCAGCCAAAATTATACCCTGTAACAACTCTGATAAGACTTGGAAAGGAAAAAAACATATATTCAAAGAGTTTTAACTTGGCTTGGTTTTTTTTTCCCTTTTTAAAATAGCATTTTTCAGATTATGCTTATATTTCTAGGTTTTTTCCCTCTCTCTATAGATAAACACTATCAGTTTACACCATCATATCACTGTTATTGTGCAGCAGGCTGTTTAAGTAAATTCTGGTTTTCAGCCTCTGTTGTTATGAACCAATTTTTGTTTTAATATGACTAAATTGGTGTGGAAAGGTAGGAATATTGCCTGTTATTACTGCAATGCTGTAAATACATACTGTATGGAAAACCTAAGTAATAAAGAGCTTAATTAACTGTGATTTATACTGATCTATATGATCACAAAATCACCAGAGTTTGGAGCAACTTAATTTGTTTTCAATAAGTGTTGCCTGAAAGACTAGTAATTACAGTCATAAACCAATTACTGAACTAAAGCATAGTAAATTTAAAAACAAAAGCAGTCACAAGATATTTCATTAGGAAGCCCACTAAGTTAATACAAAAGCTACTTCATGTTTATATGACACTGGAACAGCAGTAGCACCTGTGACAGGTGAATTTTCAAGCAGTTTCCCACTCCAAACTCACATTTTTGAGGTTTCCAGAAATATTTATGCTTTGGCTTGGCAGTTGCAAGCATAGTCCCAAAGCTGTCTTGTTGATTTAAGTGGATGCTGTTACTATTATTTCTGTGCTCTGTGTGGGTAAGCAGCCCTGAGTAGACCCAGAAGCTGGCAGGCTGGGGTGAGGCCACAGAGAAGGACCCTGGAGAGCAAGTTTGTGGAATAATAGAGCAAGTGTCGCCCTTGGCAAAGCCAGCAATTGTTGACTGATATATGAAGTAGACAAGTAAGAAGAAAAATCATTATTTTCACTCTTTCAAGTCAAATACAGTTCAGCAGGAATAAGCCAACATGCAGAGGTCAGGCTGTCTGAGAGCTGATGGGAGCCCCACCCTCAGTAGCTGGACACTTAGGCACACGCAGCACTGTGTTTCATCTCTCTTCTGCAAAAAATAACTTTCTTTTAAATTAACATATTTCTAAGGAACATGACAGGAAACCTAAAGTGTGATGGCAAAAGGATAATGAAGACACAGCCGTACTAAAACTTCCACTGTGGTGACACTTCATGGTGCCTGTTATAAGAATCAGCTGCTAGAGGAGACATAAGTCCTTCTGAAAGCTCGTGCTCCAGGCATCACACTGTGGTTCCATTTCAGAGGGAATGGAAGAGAAAAGGGAGTTACCAGGAGAAAGTAACTACTCCAGGTAGTGAACGCAGACTGATGAACACTGTAGCTGTCTTCACACCATCACTCAAGAAAACATTGAGGGTTACATATCTGTAACCCTCAGAAGTTCCCACAAGTGTATCAGGAGGGTTCCTCATTAAAATTTGACAAGAACTTACAACAATAACTCATTGAAAGAGAAAACTTTGTTGGTAATAGAGCATCAGTCTTGAGAACTGCAATTGCTTATGAACTTTGAAGAACTATTGGCTTTTTTTTTTTTTTTTAACAGATAAAATAATTAACGAAATCTGAAAATGGAGGAAATTGTTTTGGTTATGCCAGAGAAAGCAAACACTGTACACTCTAACACAGCAAAGTGCCTGCTCAGAGTGGTGTCTGGTGAGCTTAACCATCAGCTAATACAAGGCCATGTGCATTGAAGGGACAGTGCACAGCTGGGTACTAAGTTAGGAGTAAATATTCCAGAAAAGGGGGGTCCTAACAAGGACTGTTCAATGGAATGTGCAGGTGACCCAGGGTAGCTGCTGATGCAATTGCTCCCTAACCCTGTTCTGTCACTGGGATCTGGGTTAGCCTTAACACTTAGAGCAATGTGTTGCCTTTTCCCTGTTGTTTTGTGAATTGTTTCTTTAATGTGGATCATTGCAGCTGAAGTGGGAGAAATGGCATGAGGTGCTGTGATTACAGGTCTGGTGACTTTCTGCCTTGTGAATGAATGGCAGGAAGGGGCAAGTCTCTGGTCAGACAGGGAGGGGTAACTTCAGCCAGAGCCTGTGAAGCTCAGCCATTGCTCCAACACGTGCAAAGACTGCACAAAGAGAATATCATTAACACTTACATCAGTGTGCATGCAGGATTATCTTGGCTGTGCTGATCACTTCTGCTGGGACACCTTGCAACAGGTAGGATGAAAATCTCTTCATCTGACAGCTGCTTAGTGCACCCAAGAAAAAGTTAAAGGCAGACACACTGACGATCTCTGTGCAGTGAGCAAAGCTGTGGTAGTGGGCTCTTCAGCCTTTGCAGCAAATGTACACCAACACTACCCCGGGGCTGCTCTTTGAAGCTGGACAAATTCAGACTGCAAAGGAGATTAACAATTTATCTAAGTAGGGGGTTATTAACAACTGAAATGATTTAGTAAAAGCTGTTGTGGGTTCTCCATCACTGCCTTTGTTCAAATCAAAATAGGATTTCTCAACTGAAATACTGGGTAATTCAAAGGGGAAATAATTCATGCCTGGATATAATTGCTGTTATAGAGAAAGTCAGGCAAAACAATTAAAGTGATCTCGTCTGGCCTAAAAATTGATGAGCCTGTTTAATAGGGAAAAAAAACAAAAACAACAAACCAAAACCAAACCAAACGCAACAAAATGGACTCAGGGGGAATTAATCTCTAGAGGCTGCATTTCACAACAGAGTAGCTCTTTCCACTATCACAAATCTGTACCTTGGGTGATAGTGCTGCATTTATCAAAAACATTGTTTAAGGAGACAAGTTACTTTTTAAAGAAAGTCACAATTGTAATTCTTGGGTGAAGGCAGAGCCTCAGTGACAGGAATGACAGGAGTTTCATTGCTACAGGAGGTCACAATTTTATCTGCTTTTCCCCTCCTTTCACAGCCATAAGCGTGTCTTATTCTGCAGGATTTTATAGAAGGATACAGGGGATTTTCTGCTCTGCAAGTTGTGGTATTTCTCTTGGAAATGAAGAAAACCCAGCATACACTGGCTGAGTGGTTGGCTTTGATCTGATGATGTCTTGAAATCAAGGATTAGACAGACGAGTGTCACTGATATTTTTCAACTACAGAGGGTTGCATTTATATCAGTGTGGCATCCTCAGAAATAATGATCTGGTGGTTTTTACAGTTTATTGTTAGGAAGGTCTCAAAATCAGAGTGAAAATGTGGAGTGCATGCCAAAAATCACTGCTAGCAGCCCAGGAATTCAACTACAAATGAAAACGTATATGATGCATTTTAAATAAATTGAAAGAAAACAGATCAGGTGAAAGAGATAATGGACCAGGGTTCCAAAGCAAAGGAAAGACAATAATCCTCTTTAGAGTAAGGTTACCATGTGCTTACTGTGCAGGAGAGGTCGGAAAAATATTGGGTCCTCAATGCAAAGCCTGTTGCATTTTGATACACTGATGTGTCATTTCTGTGCACATAGGGAGTTGTCAGAGACATTTCACTCAGCGTCCAAGGACCCCAAAGAAGCCTCCTGTTCAAATTCTGACCAGGGCTGACTGCCAAGCTGAAATGCAGCATTTTGTTTCTCACGTTCTCATCACTTTGTTTGAGAAGGCAGTCAATCCAATCCCACCTCTCAGTGGTTGCCAGCTTGCAGCTGTTTTGCAGTCTGTAACCTTATCTGCATAAAAAAAAATCTGTGGCCTCTGTTTATTTGGTTTTCAGTGGTTTACATGCGACAAATGTACATAATTTAGAATATCTGGTATGAGCACAGACCCTTTTTCTGTAGTGTGGACACTCTTGGAGAGCCTGAGAAAAGGAGGCTTTATTCCTACATTTTCCTACAGAGAACACATCTCTGTTTTCCAGTATTTTTTTCTTGGAAAGAACTGGAAAAAAGAGAGACTGCAACTGCTATAAATGCCTGCTTCACCTTACAGAGTAGCCTGAAAAAACAGCTGGTAGTTGTGCTGACAAAAGCAACCCTGTCTCAGGAAAGAATTCTCTCCAGAAAAGATTGTGATCTCAAAATTTAATTTTCAAGTAATTTTAAAAGCTCACAAAGAGCAGAAAACACCAGCCTTTGTGGTGCAGAAGTGTAGGGTTTTAGAGCAGAGGTGGCTTGAACACGGAACATACTGATTTTGATGTCTGTGAATTCTCCAGGCCTCAAAGATCCACCCAGTTTAGACAAGAGTGGCCAAATGAGAGCTGGTACCTCATGGGACACCTGAGGTGTCCCACACTTCATGACAGCTGAGGTGTCAGCTGCTTCACTGTCCATCACCATCTGTGATATCATTTTGTGCAAACACCTTCACACCGTGCCAAGCCTTACAGAGCACATTAAACACTTCATGGTGGTGCAGGGCCTGCTCACGTTTTTTGAAGGAGACCTGTTTTTGGGAAGCAGGGCAAAGAGAACTTGGTAAAGCAGCTGCCATCTTAGAGCAGCAACTCAGACAGTAAACCTATTCATTTTAAAGGTGGAGCCAACTGCAGCAGCCTCTGAGCAGTGGGTTGGGACAGCAGTGGGGTGGGCTGAGGGCAGCAGCAGGGCCTTCCACTGCTTAAAGTCCACACATCCCTGGGAGCAGAGGTTTACTGCTCTTTCATGACTCACTTGTCAATCAAATTCTTTGCTAGAAATTATGCAGAACTGTTTCAACTGAATTATTTGATTTGGAGTTCCTATAACTTGAAGGTGGCTTTTTTATTTCCCCTGTTCCACATAAAATTTTCTCAATGTCAGCTCTATCATGCACTTTCAAAAAATAAGCAGGGCTCAAAATGAGTTATTTCTTATGGGAAAACGCTCTGTTGGGAACACATTACACATTCCATTTACTAATCAGAATCTTCTGATAATTTTTACTGTGCATTGCAAATGCAGGCAGCCTGCATTACATCTGCAGTGCTCAGATAGACTGGAACTGCTCCAAACTGCTCCTCAAAAATTTATTTTCAAAATTTTCCGTGAACTTACTGTTCATTCATCCTGGCCACAAATGTATATTTATGCAACGGAGTAACTACATGCATGCAACATTTTAGTAGTTACATGTACCACAGCATTAAAAAATAGAGTCTCTCTCAAAGAACATAGAAACTGTTGCCTAAAGAAATAAATGCTTCAACCTGAGGAAGTTGAAAGACTGAAAATATCAGCAAGGAAGATAAATGGCCTCGGCTCAAAATAAAAAAAAGAGCAACAGGAAAACTAAAATTTTAGTGATCTGCTTCATGAAAGAGTTTCATATGGCTGGTCATAAATAAAGTAGAGACCCAGGTTGTTGTCAGAAAAATTTCAAGGATGAGCCAAACAGCTGCAGTCCTGGCTTCTGGTTTCACCACTCAACATCAGAATAATACGGTCCAGGAGAAAGGATGTTCAGCTCCTGAGTAGCTGATGTGGAAACATGGGGCTGGAAAAGAAACAGCAGTGCAAATACAGGGCAAACACAGAGACAAGAAGACATTGCCCTACAGAAGTATAACTTCCTACACCATGGTGGGAAGGGATATGTGAGCCAGCAAGCTTCTGAGTGCATCAGTTCTCCCCACACCTACTAAATCACTGTGGAAATGATGCTTATTTGCAGCAGCAAAAATGTGGTGGCGTGCAGGGCAGGACTGAAAAAAAGTTGCAATTTGTTTTCAGCAGAAGCTCTGGGGGTGCCTGGATTTAGCATCTTGTTCAACGAGGCAGGTAATTCCTTTCCAAAGCCTTTCAGGGCTGCAGCTCCTGCCTCCACTGTTGCAGTGCCTCCCTCAAAGGGGGTGGTTTCTGAAACGAACTGAGAAAAATTTCCTGGACTCCTGGACCTTTCCAATTGCTCTCATCTCTGCTGTGTTTCACTGCTGACAGTACAAAGCCCTCCAGTATCCTTATCTTGGCATTCCCCACTTAGAGGAGTGAGAGAAGCATTACAAATGAGTCTGTAGGGATGGATCATGAAAGCAGTAATAAAAACTAAAAAGCCGGCACCGGTGGCCATGGCCGGTCAGATCCTTTGGGAGCCCTGGGCAGTGAAGCTGTTCCACATCCCTGCTCTGCAATGCCTGGCATTTAAACCTGGTGACAAGCTCTGCTCCTGCAGACTGTTCATGAGGAAGATCTTATGTCACAGTTAATGTTATTTTCAGGTCACATTTCTGTTCCCCTTTCTACTCTCCTGCAGTCCATGTGCTAAAGCAGCCATCTCTCCCCTTGCTGCCCCCCCATACCAGACACAACATGATCAGGATACACTAACATCAAGGTTGCTCTAAAAATTCATGCTCTCTTTCCTGCTTTCTCATTTAATGGTGTTAAAGACAGCAAGTCTATCTATGTTTTTGAAGTCTAACAACTTACTTGTAGCTGTTGGGAAAGATACATGCAATAGTCAGCATCAGTGAGGAAAACTGACACTATGTTTTATTTTTAATAAAATATTTTTCAGAAGAGGTTCATCTTCATAACTCAGCTATTCATAACCTACTAACACATTACTATCTAATGTGACCTGCTCTCATCTGCCCCAGTAAAAAAAAGGTGCTGTGTCAATAACTGCCAGAGGTTCATACTGAACTACTTCTCTAAGTTAATATTGAAAAAACCCAATAAAACAGACCACCACTATTTACAAACACATTTAGGCAATGGATTAGATATACTGCATATTAACATGAGCCTATAAATTATTCTTAAAAATCCTGTTTTAAAACATAATTAATTGCCTAAGCCTGGCTGGTGGCATGGCTTTGTAGGGCTAATCCCTCCTTCCAATGCACTCAGTCTTCCCCATACCTAGCATATTGTGCTGCATCACAGAAGGGGCTGATGCAGCTGCAGGACTTCATTGCTCCTGAAGTCACACAAGCTCTGCCCTTCAGTAAGCCCATCAGACCACTGACTTTTGCCCAGTATCTACTGAATGAGTGCTCTGCCAAGATTTTGACCATGGGAAATGCCATTTTTTGCTCAGCAAAACATGATCAGGAAACCCCTTTCTGTAGGTTTGCAACACATTCCACAATTTCATGGCATTACACATCTGTTGACTCAGCAGCCCCCTGAACAGAGCATGACCCTGAGCATCAGCTCTGTGTGGAACTGGTGCAGGAATGAGCCCACGAGAAAAATCTTTAATTTCACACCACAGCTGCTTTTGGGTATCATACCATCCATGTCTCTGAGTGATGACAGCACATGAATGTCCTGCATGTGGTGGGGGAATAGCCAAAACAGGGCCCTGAAGAGCTCTGCTTGCTTGCTCTTCTGTAGCAGAGCTGGAAATAGGACAATGACTGAAGTGAACACTTTTCCATAGTGACCTCCAAGGAACAGGGTCCATTCCAAAAACTTTATAAACGATTTCTCAAATAAATAACAGCCCATAAAGATTTTTGGTATCACAGCTGATTACATAAATGTGGTTTGGAGTAGGGTAGATTTGTGTTCAAATAGCACTGGTCATAAACTGCTCCTGTAAGACCTCATTGGTGGTTAGAGATGAGCAGCAGGGGCACCCCTGAGGCTTGAAATGAATATTCATGATGGCTCATTAGTTTGCAGGTTTTCCATAATCTGCTCATTAGCTGTTCAGTGAAAATTCAGAAAACAAATGTGTGCTACTTATGTGTAGAGACACACCCTGTGCTGGGCGGGTAGGTCCCGACCTTCTCCTCACACCAGTACTAGTGGTCTGTGCTTCACCAAATCTCTTTGCCTCATCTCTGCAAGGTTTCACTCTTCCCATGGCTCCTACCTGCAGTGTCTGGAGGGATTTCCCCCTTGTACTCTTTGAGATGACAGAATAATAGGTGAGAAAGTGGTAGAAAATTAGTGCACGATATTCACAATACAGAGAAAGAAACCCCATCCCCAAATAGGCCAAAATATTAAGTTCTCAGAGTGTGTGAAATCCTGTCTGTCCCACTAAAGATCAGTAGTGAAGTTCCCATTGACTTCAATGGGGCTAGAATTTGAGTGTTCATTATTCCACGGTCTTCCCAGATGAAGCGCCCAGAGAAATTTCAGTGTTTCCTTATGCCAAACAAATTTTAAGGTTTCCTGTGGGGAAAACCCAGAATCATGAAATTATTTGGGTTGGAAGAGACCTTTCTTTAAAGACCATCTAGTCCAATCCCCCTGCAATGAGCAGGGACATCTTCAACTAGACCAGGTTGCTCACAGCCCAATCCAACCTGACCTTGAACGTCTCCAAAGACGGGGCATCCACTGCCTCTCTGGGCAACCTGTGCCAGTGTTTTAGCACACTCACAGCAAAAAAATCCTTCCAAATATCTAGTCTGACTCTACCTTAAACCCATTATACCTCGTCCTATTGCTACTGGCCCTATTGTACATTTTCGCACTTTATAAGTGCAGACACACACACACTTTATCAGCTTCTTTGGCTCTGTTTGACTGTACAGCATCTTGGAGGGAAAAAAACCCACCAAACCTACAATTTCATTACAAAAAAAAAAAAAAAAAAAAACAAACCAGCAAAAAGATTGTTTTACACTACGGCTCCATGCCCTTTTTCTGCCTCCTGAATTCAATACCAGAGAATATATATACTGATAAAAAGCTCCTATTTTCACTCAGTCTGTAGGAGAGGAGGAGGATGAACATGCTAGAAACAAAACCAGGGGAAATTGAAAGCACTTTGACAGCTCTTTGTTCAGAGTCATTAAACACAAAACAAACACAGAATCTGTCACTTTGGAAAAGACCTTTAGGATCACCAAATGCAACCATAAACTCAGCACTGCCAAGTTCACCACACAAGAACAAAACCCCATGTCCCCAAGTGCCACATGTTCACATCTTTAAATACTTCCAGGGAAGTACAATGCTTTTTCCCCTTGTCCTGTCACTTGTTATTTAGCAGAAGATACTGACTCCTACCTGGCTACAACCTCCTTTCAGGTTAGAGAGCAGTAAGGTCTCCTGCTGAGCCTCCTTTTCTCCAGGCTAAACAACCCCAGCTCCCTCAGCTGCTCCTCACGAGACTTGTGCTCCAGACCCTTCACCAGCTCCACTGCCCTTCTCTAGAAGTGCTCCAGCACTTCAATGTCTGTCTTGTGGAAAATACACCAGGTGGACACAAACTCATAAGTCTGCAGAAAGCATTTTCAGATGGGATGACTGAGCTTTGTCTCACTTTTGTGTAAACTGATATGCTCCGAGGTATGCAAAACATGGAAGAAGAAAATCAAGCCTTTGCCAAAATCTAATACTGTAATTTTCATGCAGACATTAACCAATACTTCCCAGCCTTACTTGCAGTAAATAAGACTATGTTAGTTTTCTATTTCCCCCTACAATCATTTTAATATAAAGAATAAAACGCCCACCATCCAAAATTTTAGTAAAATAAAGTTCACATTCAGCTAAGCACCCTTTTATCCTGTTATTTAAGTCACTCCAAATCACCATTGGCACATTTCTAAATGCTGTGCGCTGAGAGTAGCAAAGCTTTTACAGTTCAGAATGGCAAGACATACTTCATAAAAGATTAATATACTTGAAAAGCAGGTCATTTATTAAAGATCTTTTAAAAGCTTCCTTTCTTAAACAGCAAAACTATCTGCCCACCTCCACATCTCATCTGAAAGCATTTGCATACACAGCTGTTCTCCAAATTTCAACCCTGTTCCTTTTTTCATCTCTGTGTTTTAAGACATAAATAGCAGGCATTTAGTGAAACAGTAGCATGCTTCAGCAAGTGCCTTCTGCTTCCACACACTGATTTATCCTGTCTCCCAGACACTCAGATACCCTTCTCTCATACCCAGGATTGAGATCTCAGACCTTCAGCCCCAGGGCTGCATGAGATGGCAGTTTGGGGACTTCAGCTTCTAAACCTTCTCTTCCCGCAGCTGAAAGTTTTCCACAATAGCCAGGGTGAGGAGAGACTTTGTGCCTCCTGGATCTTCCACTGTCCTTTTGTTTTACAAATCCTTTTAGGCAGTGCTGCCTGGGAACTGCACATGCAGCACAAGTGGTCTGGATGCCAAATGTGCAAGACACACAGGTACCCTGTTACCAAAGAGCAGGAGGCAAAACAATAAGTATTTCTTGGATATTGGGCCTATAGCATTCTGCTCACTGGAATTGTACCACCTTTGCACACTGCTGTCCTCAGGCCAGCGTTTTATTGGAGACAAAGAAATAGCAGGAGTATGCATTGAGTGAGATATGACAAAGAAAAAAATACAGTTTTGGACAAAGAAGTTGATACTTCTGAGATATGTCTGACATCCTGTTCTTCCCAAGTGTTTTCAATCACTACGTCTTCAGATGTAGAAGCATCTCTCATCTTGCCTGCAAATAATATGACACCCCAGAAAATTAAAAATAATCCATTAAAAAGATTACTATCTTTTCAGGACGTGGCAGCTCAACTGTAGCCACAGAGTTACTCTGGGGAACAGACTGTCATGAACACAGTGGTTATAAAAGACAGAACAAGTTGTGGGAAAGTTGCCTTGAAAGGAGGTTAAGTGAGGAGAATATGACCTTGGTCGTAAGTTTCAAAGGAGAGATGATGTAAAAGCCAGACACCACAAGGGAAGGAAGACACAGAAAAGAAGAAGAAAGCTGGGAAAACTCAGAAGGGGAGAGACACCAAGAAGGCGGAGACGACTTGCTGTGCCAAAAGCAAGAAACAATAATAGCACAAATACTAGCACACTCTTGTCATAAGATCATCATGAAAATTACTTTAAATTTAGAAGAATGACATTCAAGAGACTACTTTTTTGATCTATAAATGATTGTTGTTCATGACTTTTTTTTTTTTTAAATCACTGCTGATTATTAATCAGTTTTGATGGGCAGCCACAACCAAGTTCTTAAGTAATCAAATGTAGAATATGCTTGAAAGCTGTTCATATCTACCAGGGCAAGATAGGTCATGTAGTGTAGGTGTCTCCACTTCAGATTGCACTGCAGCCCAAGGGACATCAACTGAGTATTTAGCAATAATGAAGTAACTGTAACAAATGGTAGGGCTCAGCTATTGATCACCAGCTGGGCTTTCAGGGAGAAAAATAAAAGGCATTTATGGGTTAATACTTCTGACTGATATGTGCTTATTTAGAGGTTCACTTAACAGATGCCATCATCAGGAGATAAAAGTCCTTACACTGAAAAGACAATTTTAATGGCCTTTCCATCCATTAAGCTATGGATGACATATTTCAAAGGGCAGATTATTGGAGTCTTTCTGCTGACAGCAAGGAATGTCAAATGAATTCAGAATATCAGTGAATTTTTAAGCCTTGGTAACAAGGAATTTAGTATAGAGCTATCTTATAATTCAGGACAAAACACCTTGACCAATTTATTCTCCCGTATAGCACATTTATATCCACATTTATATTCATTGCCAAAATAGGCAATGGACCCTTACTGTTCATGGGAACAAAACTCCAGATGCTCTTATATTCTAAGCCTAATGCGTTCAGTTACCGGTGTAGCAGCATTAATCACAAAGAACAAGAGTTTTATGGCCTTGGAAAAATGGAACCTCCCAGATTTGTTAGACTACTCTGCTCAATAAAATGTTTCCTATAAACAAATGAGCTCTGAATATAATGTACTAAACATTCACCCCATAATCAATAGGTATCAGGAAGGTTTTTTTTAAGGTTTAGTTCCCTTCCTGTCCTGCAGACTGCAATTATTCAGCTCTGTACTGCAGAGCTCCATTAAGCACTTTGTTTTTCATTGAATGACTAGAATCAAGTGCGTATGGCCTCCACGGATGGATAAACTGCTGTAAAAAGAGATAAGTCAGCAATACTGATTGGCTCTGTTGTCTGAGCGTGCCTTTGATTTTTGAATTACTGCCAAAAGCATCATCATTCTGTGTTTACCCTTCAAAAGCCCTCGGTCACTCAGATGGTGCACACACTCACAGCAGAGAGCTCTCCTTTGCAGAAACAGTATTCATAAAAAAAAAGACAATTTCAGTATTTCTATTTGTTGAATGTAATTTGGTGGCACAGATCCTCAATCTCTCATCTTTCATGACGTTGTTACTATATACTATGAAGTGATTAAAAGACCAGTTTTACTTTGATGCCCACCTCTTTCACTCAGATAAATGGTTTGCCTCTGTGCAAAGCTGTAGGTAGCCTTCAAAGTATAATTGGTCACACTGTTTTCCTCTTCCCTTCCCTCTCTGGCAAGTCAAAGTAACAGAACCACCATAAACCTCTGTGGTGGTTTCTTTTGTCTGTCTGTATGTGTGTGTATGAGCTCATACCAATCACTGAAGACACACCGTGTATTTCTTCACTGCTGCAGCCAGGACTGTCAATGCCAGGCTCAGTGCTGGCTTTCACAGGACACCACAGACTTGCATCTCCCTCCAGAGCTGCAACAACAGCTTTTGTTGGACACAGCAGGAGCATGACCAGAACAGGTCCCTGATGAAGTATATGAGCTGGTTACAACTCTTTGTGAATTCAACATTCAGCACTCGGCAATCTCCTAAGGCAGAGTACAAGTAAGGCACTCTTGACATGATAGGATTACCTGGCTGCAAAGGAGGATAATATATAATATTATATTATATAGAATGGTTATTCCCATTTGAATATAAAAACCATCAGACACCAATGATTTGGGTTTTACCCAAATGTACAGGTAATAACAAGACCATAAATAATGAAATACTGTCTGCATAAACAGCAATAAAGTGACAAATGAAGGCAATTGTTACCTGCTTGTTCAAAGCCTTGTGGACATTTCGGATTCCCGTGATTTCTATTACTGCAATCTCACCAGAGTTGACTGTGGTCAGCTGACTGTGAAGGTCTAGGCTCTGTAAAGTCTTATTCATGTGCACACTCTAGGAAGCAGGGATAGCAAAGGCAGAGCCTGTGCTGTTCCAAAGGTGCTGCCTAAGATCTTGGGTGAGGAAATGCCCTCTTACAGACAGCTCACAACCCCTTGCGTGATTAAAAGGAAATTCTTTGGGAAACAAGTTCAGAATACTAGCATATGCTGTAATCCATTTTCTAGTTATAAAGGCCTCTTTACTACTGTTTTTGGCTGACAACACTTGAGATAGCATGTTTATCATCATTCTTAAAACACTTGAGAGAGAACAATGTGGGTGCACTTTTTATTTCAGTTTTAACTTCTTTATTTCATTGCTGTACAGCTGCATTACACTTGGCTTTAATCCCTCAAGCATTATTTTCCTTGGCAAAACAGTCACTGAACTGAGTAGAACTTACTATTGGAAAAATATGCTTGAAAAACCAGTGTGATGTCAATGCCAACTGAAACCCATGGAGCTTAAAATGTCACAAATGTGCCTGTAGCTGAAATACAGAGCTCCTCCTTATTTTTTTTTTTTTTTGTCTGAGCTAGGAATGTTGTAAGTCTTAGGTTGTGAAGTCAACTGTAAAAATCATAGAGTAGCCTCCTGAAGCTGAATGTGTGCTGAAACTGAATGTGTGCTTCTCTCCCCTCCATGAGCAAACATTTAGAGAACAATTATGTAAAACTGGATGTAGGAGAATTCCACAGGAAACAAATGACTGCACGGCTCTGCTTCCAGCCTTGCCTGCATTAACTGTAGCTATCTGTAAGAAGTTGGGCTACAGGCTTCTCAGAGAAAAGATAGAACCCGACTTTGTAAAACATCTTTAATATTCAAATATATAAATAAGCACTACTGAAGAATAATTCAGAAGACTGCGGTGATCCATTACGAACAGATGCTATAAACGGGAACAGTAACATTGCTAGGTAAGGAAGAAGCAAGCTATTTTAGGAGTCTTGAAAATCTCTTCTAGTTCTTCAGACAGATCATGCTGCTATAGTTATTTTATAAAAAATTATATTCTGAAAAGCACTTTAGTAAAAGAAACCTTTTACTGGAACTATTATTTAACCAAGACCTTCTACAGCACTAAAACACACTGCAATTGAGTTCCTGATACAGTTTTAAGAATGGGAAGGGTGAAAATAAGAACAAAAAAACCCTACCATACCTGCACCAGGAGCTATTTATTAGCATAACACTCTTCCTTTTAAAGATTTTATAACAACTGAAGTATATACAAAGTCTTACAGCATTTACACAATAAAAAAGTTTCCTATTAGCTGATGTAGTATAAGGTAGTGCTGCAATTTACTTCAAAGCATGAGTACAATAATAATGAAGCAGACCACTTTACTTTCAACTTCTCCACTAGCAGACCACCACTGTCAGTTGGAATGACAGTTAATTAAACCACTGGGAAGACAGATTGTTGAAAGATTTCTAATAGGTTGATTTGCAGCACTAACCATCTCAAGGAGGAAAAAAAAAAAAAAAGAAAATAAAAGCTACATACTGTCATGTTTCTACACTTTCCTAGAGCTGGAACAAACTTTCACAGCCTTAGATATAACATATGCAAGACAACATAATCACATTTTTTCAGATATAGTTCAGCTACTGAGTGTATTTACTTCTGAATAGGAGGCGTTATATTGATATGGCTGTGTGTTTCCATTTTTGTTCATTAACTGTTCATATAGGTCTACAAAAAAAATTAAGACAGCATGGAGTTCGTAGTCATGATGTGTTTTGACTAATAAAGGCATTCAATATCAGCTATAGGATCTAATTATTCCTGTCAAAAGTTTAAGACCAGGAACCTTTGAGTAAAAATCAAACTCACAAAATCCTGCATCTGCACCATTTTCACTTGTTGACGCCAACCTTCTTTAAGCTTTTCCAACTGGTATAATACAAAATCCTTAAATGCTTACACCAACCCAAATGCAAGACTCATTTAGTTTATGAGAGGTCAAGCAGATTCACTAGACTATTTCTGCTGTAAAACAGAGGGAGCTTACCTAGGAAAAAGAAACTTTTACTGAACAGTGCCTTACTACAAGTAGGGTTATATAGTTTAACGATACATAATTTAAGAACATAGCATTCTTTGCCTTTTAGAAACAGCTTTCGTGTGCCAATAATGCACTTTCTACAACAGATAAGGCTGCTTTGCCTATCGTCGTACGACTAAACCTCATATTTTGGCCAATTCCACTTTTCTTCCCTGCAAAGGGATTCTGTTTCAACTTAGAAACAAGTAACGTCAGTTGACAGTATCTGTATTAAGACAAAAAGTGACATATATAAAATCCACAAGGAACCACATAAATACCAAAGAAGTCATATAACCTTTCCATGTAAACACTTTGATTATACTGAAGCCCTAATCAGATTCTTGTCTTAAACTTTTGGCAGATAATGTGTATGCTCAGCCAGGCTTTGTAGTTTGTTATTGTTCAAGTGGAAGCCAGGTCAGCTCACATGTTGACAGGCATGCAACTTGGAAACATTGCACAACAAGCAACACAAAGAGATTTGAGAAGGGTACAAGACTTCAAGTAGACTTCACAACCCTTCACAAACGGAATATTCACAGACAAAGATACAGTCCTTGCTTTTTTCTATGGTGGATTTCTCTCTCACACATGGGACACTTTCTGTGACTCTCTAGCTTGCTTGATGCTATATAACCACTTGATGATTCTGGCATTCCTTTCAATGGCAGAAATGCCGTATGGCACACGGTCATTGGCACTGTCATCATTTCTAAGGTCACTGTTGCTGTCCTGAGACTGTTCACAGTCTGAGCTAATCATGCTTGCACTGCGAAAGTTGAGGGATATAATATCAGAGTTAGCCCTTGCAAAGTTTTCCATCCCAAGGTTTTCAAGCTCTTCAGGATCCAGTCCGCAGTAGTTAAAGAATCGTTCAACATCTGCGTCAACGCGAAAGTATCTGTCGCTTAAGTCTGATTTTGATCGCTGTAGGGAGGGTCTTCTACTAACCCCGCATCCAGACTCGACTGCCTCAATCTCTGGGGATTTCAGGGTGGCAATGGCAGCGATTTTGGGCTTTGGAGGCAGAGGTGGGGCTGAACTACTGCAGGGTATTGCTTTTAAGGGCTTTGAGCTAGTTACTTTCCTAATATCTGAAGAGCTGTGAGAGACGTGCAAGAAAGTGTCTGCTGACTGATCTAGGAGCCTTCTGCTGACATTGGAGCTGCTCTCCTGCGGGCTGCTCCGGCCCTGCGTGGGGTAAACCTTCAAGGATTCAGCGAACGAGTGTCGGTTCAGCTCCGTCGAATCGGCCCTGTGGGGTGGCCAATTTCGGGGACCGTGCTTATGCCCTGAACCTGAGCTGGAGCCTTCAGAGCTGTTGATGATGTTCTTCAAAATCTCAAGTTTCAGATTTTCTCTCTGGACTCCACTCTCAGTCTTTGCATTGTTGCTGAAGACTTTCAAGGTGGGGCTCCCCAGCGCTCGCTTGGCCGCGGGACAGACTGGCGGCTTCGCCAGCACCGCCGGCTTCACAGGCTCCTGCTTGGCATTGATGACCTCCTGGCTCTTGACGTATTTCGCCTTGTCGGCTTCGAGCCTCTCCACCGCACTCAGTCTTTTTGGGTTAGGCTCCGCCTGCCTGCGAAAATAGTCAGGTCCTTTGTTCAGGATGCGGAGAGGAACGGCAGACGTGAAAGTGACGGCAGGGCTGACCGGCTTCACCATGCTACCTGTCGGTAATGTTTCTGTAGGCATGTTTGGTGGTCTTTCCCCCGCAGCCGTTTTGGATTCTTCTCTGGGATCTCCTAAATGCACGGTGCAGAAACATGTACATTAAGCACAATGAGTAGCCGATGAATCCCGGGATCTGAGCGTTAGCAGCAGCGCCTCATCTCACAGCTCATTAAATAACACTGCGTTTCTCTTTTAAAGGCAGCCTTTGTAGGGCAAGGGCACCCGACACAAGTCCGTATTAGTCCGCTCCGCTGGCTCCTTTCTTCTCGCTGAAAGATGTGGGAGTCCCGCCGTCCCCTCTGCGCTCCCCGAGCGGCAGCGATCTGCAAGGCAGAGGAACCAACCACACGTTAGCGGGAGCGCCTGACATCAGAGCGATAGCAACAGCCGCCCCCCGGCCTCCCTGCCCGCTGCCCGGGGAGCTGCCGCGCCCGGCGGCCCTGACCCGCTACGGCCCGGCACCCCTCTGCATCCCGCAAGACATGTCTTGTGTGATGTTTACACTCTGAGCCTGGAGTTAACAAAATTACATTGTTGGGGGGAGGGGGGGGGGGGGGGAAATCTGAAAAAATTAAGCCTCACCGCAATACAGCAAAACATTTCAAGAGGGAGAAAGGGAAGCAGAAGGAGACAATTCAGAGACTTGGACCCACCCATCTCCCAGTACAAAAAGCACTTCATCTTAATGTATTTGGCTTAGTTAAGTTGATTTGTGAACGTGTTTTATCCCTAACCCCCAAACATTTTTCTCCTTATAGGCAACGTGTTGTATAAATCTCAGCAACCAAGTGTATTTTCCTTGCTCATTAAATTGTCCAGAAAACAATGTGGTCTAAAAAGCAGAGAGTAAACAGAGACATGTAGAGTTTTAAGTGTAACGCGCATATTTCATTGCAAATCTAATATAGAATCAACAAATAGAAACAGGAGATGTCACTAAATCCACCAATTCCAGCTCCTAGTCCATTTCAACACCAGTATCCACAGCACCGGTGCTCCAGCAATAAAAGAAGGCTTTCCAAGCTCTCATGATCACCTTACAAGCTTAAAAGAACAAAAATGGCTTTGGTTTTTTATGTAAGATTTTGGGAACATGCAAAACCATCATGACTGGGTTTGAAAAAGAACTTGTCTTCAACATGTAGATACAGTCATTCAGGTTTTCTATCAAGCAGTAAGTATAAATTAATTTTTCTTCATCTAAACTATTTTAAGGTTTTATTACTGAGACTGTCACAACAGTCTAAAATTCAACACCATGGACGATATTACAAGTGCTGAAACAATTTTTCCTACACGAGGCACTGAAGGGCACTTATCACGGAATCTACTTTTCAAGCAGTGATTTCGCTAATGGGTCTCATTTGTTTTATTACTGCCCCATTAATCTATGCTGCCCTCTTTAATATCCCATTTCTATTATCATTGTGATCTTCAGGGAGAGAAAGAAAAGCAGCTGCTACTTCTTCACTCTATCCTAAAGAACACAGAGCAGCATCCTTCCCTGGGATGACTTGCTTTCATGTTGCTGTCATCCTGTGTGTTCTCATCCATCAATACCCAACTTACTAAAACAGGGTTTACATTGCTTTGACAAAAACAAACAAACAAACAAAATACCCCCAACAAACCACAAAGAAATTCCAGCTGAAGTTATATTAACAGTAAAAACAAAACAACCTCAATTACTGATGCCCAGAAATATGTGACATGTACATTAAATATTTTCTACATATTATCCAAGGTCAAAGCAAGCAAATAAAATATACAAATGCTATAATGAGATTACAGGAAAAAGCTGAGCTTTCTCCTGAAGGCTCACTGTCACAAGCATTCTTAAAATACAAACTAACATATTTAGGTGGGTGATAAACCAGACACACATTCAGTGCAATTGAAAGGGTAGTGAAATGTTAATTAAGCTTCTCTTTCAATGCTGTTTTATAAATCCTAGTGCTAACTCCTCAGCAGTTCGACTTCCTGAATTTAAACTAAGTCTCTCTGAAAGAGAAAAAGCTTTCCTCATTTGAATCAACGTATTTATTGGTACTGTTTTGAAATTAAGTATGAAACTTCCAAACGCGCAGAAGGCAATTCCAACACGCATCTGAACACAGATATTTCTCTTCCATACACACAAAGCAAATCTTTCCACATTGCCAGCTCAGAGCTGGATGGCTAAGTGCCTGTATAAATACCCCATTGATGTGTGTATTTAATACTTGTGTGCAGAAATCAAACCTATGTGAGAGCAGGGGCATCGACAAGAGGAAAGGAAGAAAACCCCCCAAACAACTGAGTTCTTTGTACTTAACACTGTCACCCACCTGAGTTATTACTACTTGAGTAAGCAAGACAGCTTTCCTCCCTGACCACTCTCATTAAAGGTGACCATGGTCCAGCCCCTGAGGACAGCTGCCAACTCCATCCTCCTCCTGGTGAGGAGCTCTGCACACCACTACAGATCAGAGCTATGGGGACTAAGGCCTCCAGCTCGAGGCTGCTTTTGGAAGTCTTTTCCCAGCATTTAACAACTTTCTCACTCTGGATAGCCCTCATCAATGTCAGCAAGCATTGTCGAGGAGGCTGAGCATCCACATTGGCTTCAACGTCACACTTAAAAGGAAAAAAAAAAAAAAGAAGAGAAATAAATCCCACCATGCATGCGTGTTTATCCGAGAGAACAAGTGTGCTTGTTTGGAAGCATGTAGGAGCCAAGAGCCCCAGAGTCAATGGAAATATGCTGCAACTGGCAATGTGCTTCAGGCATGTCTAGAGAGAAAAGCAAGGACCTGGTGAGGAGCCAGGACAGAAATGTCCACCTGAGCCAGCACAGGGAGCCTGGGGGGTAACAGCCAAGTGGTGACGTGGCCAGCCATGGAGGCTTTGTACCTCTGGGGCTGGTGCTGTAAATTAAGGAACATGCAGCTATGAAAAGGGATCAACTTTTTGTCTATTTTTAAACTGCTCCATTTCACTGAAGCACTGAATTTGAATACTACCAGAAAGCTTACTCAGAGAGATAAAAATTACTAGCCAGATAGAGTTAAAAAAGAAAGTGTGATGAAAGAGAGGTGGATGAGTGTAAAATCTAATGAAACTTCTGCCTGTGCTGGTGATGGCTGCAGCCTGGTCCTACTGCTGACTGGGAAGGCAAGTTCAGTTCCTACTAGCCTCTCTTCTGTCCATGAGCACCCGAAACACCACAGTGACACTTGCTACTTAATAATTTTATTGTTAATGATAGAGGCTGAGAGCAGCAGTACAGTGTAGTCTCAGGAAGACTTAGATTCCAGTTGTGAAAATTATCATTGCATCAACCAGGGCATAGAAATGGCTTTTTCTGGCTTAAACTCCAAAGAAACTCACTGCTTAGGCATCTAAATTCACTGCTGAGTACATCTCTGGTACCAGTAACACCGTGCAGAAATTCAAAAGCAAATAGGTTTTCTTCACCCACTCCCAGAAAATGTGTGATATATACCTAGGGACCCAAGAAATGTTCCTTTCTCTCTGTTTACATCCAGAGTTCTGCTCTCTAGGTGTAATCCTTCTATGGACTGAACTGTGTTTTTCAGAATTCACTCTGGATTTCCATTATTGCTCTTCCTTACAAAACTACTAGACTTAGAGGCTATTTCAAGAAAAACAAAGACAAAAAAACTTATGCATGCATTCAAACATAGTTCTATTTAATACCATGCATACATTAACAAAACCTTTCTGAAAGGTCTTACTGGGTTCCTCTAATACCCCACAGCTATTGCAAACCTGCTGAGAAGAATACAAAATGCACAAAGTTTTGGGTTTTTAAAGCTGCATTTTCAGCCAGACACTTCAATTCAGGATTCCTCTGTGGCAGAGGCAGAGATTCAAAGCACTTTATTCATTCTAGACATCACACTCTAATCACTCTTGAGTCCATAATATGTTTGTCAGACTGTCATATTTAAATAACCAATGCACTATCTGCATGATTTAGGGGAACACAACACAGCCTAGAGCAGCAATAGCTATACAGCCAACATTAACAACAAATAAATCTCCTATAAAATATTCTTTCTTTAATTTAAAGCCAAGGCAGTAGGAGGAGATAAAATATGCAGAAACTTTGGAATCCCAGGTCCATATATTCTAAATATGCAGTTTCTTGAAATCTATGAGAAATTTATGAACAGAACCCATTGTGGCAAGTATTTATTTCTAGCACATTATGAATACAAGAGCATTGTACAATAATAGAGTTCATTTTTTCCTCTCATACCTAAAACTGCATTCTAAACACAGACTGAATGATGTCAACTGACAGTAAATAACACATTTCCCTCCTCAGTTCTGTGGTGCCCTGTAGCTCCTACGCATTGGCCACGTTTCAGCCAGTCTTTGTCTAAAAGTATCCACAGAAAGGCATAAAATTACATGTTTTAGCAGTATTCAAGTTACTGAAAAAGCAGCAAAAAAGCCATGTGAAAATGTGGTCCAAATGAAATGAGTGAAATTTCTGTCCTTGACTTTGGTGAGGACATTCCTTCACCTGACAAAGTTACAATGAACCTCATTCTCCTAAATCATCCCTCTGGGACAGCAGATGAAGGGATTGCACAGAAGGGAGGATGATGTACAGTGGATAAATATAATGAAAGCTGACAGCCTTTACTCTGCTTTCCTTGATATTTAAAGGCCTGTGTCAATTTCATTTTCCAGGTGATAAAATATAACTACCACTACCTCAAGATGCACCATAAACATGACATAAATTCCAGTATAAGTAATCAAGAAGTGGCTGCAACAGGACTCAAAGAGATCACAAAACAAAACCTGCACAGGAATACAGGACACAGGTGGAAAATGTCAGGTTCCTCTAACACCTGGGTGCACTTCAGAGCTGCAGGTCCCATTATGAAGATGCTGGGTTTTTAACAGTCACTGCAAAGCCTAAAAATGAGAGCTTCACTGAGAATAAGCATCTATGTGCTAAGCTATACTAATACGTATGCCTAAAACTGATACAAGTTATTCTGTGGATAACTGTCATTGTAAACCTCACATATATATGTTACTAAGTTTAAAAAAACCAGCAAAGCCTAAGTAAACTTGTCTGAAATTGATAAAAGGTCATCCATATCCAGAATGGCAGCAGTATTTCATTTTTTAAACCAATTTTAGATAAAGATGTGTATGCTGTGTAGTCTTCGTCTCACATGATATTAACTGTCAAGATAAAGCATGAGGAGATGAAATAGTCTTTCAGATCTACCATGACTCAAAATACTAATGAAAGTGCCTACTTTCAGCTCTGTTCCTCCCTAAAACATGATACAGTGAACAGTAAGAGCAATATGCACCTGTTCAAGTATACATTTAAACCTTCAAAAGGTCATGAATAATGTGAACTACAGTGACCTAAAACTAAGAGTGGCAGAATTACGTAGGCAAGAGAAATTTCCACCAAGTGGGAAGGTAGCAACTTTGGCAAAGGCAGTCACTTTTCACTGGTGATGTGTTACTTCCAACCAAAAAACCTCAAACTACAACTAGAATTGTTTGCAATAGCTTGCATAGCTGAGCATAATATGGGCTGATATATTTATGCTAATTCTGCTTTGCTCTTACATCAAAGGCTTTTAAGACAAAACTCTCCATAAATACAGCAGTGTCACCATTGAGCACTCCTTCAATGTGCAGTGAAAATGATGAGGCTTGAAGCAGGGTGTTACCATAACCAGAAATGCTAACACTGTTAAGTTAAAATAGCTGCTGGAAAATCCATGGAGGTATAAACATCTGGAAAGCAGGAACCTAGTAGCTATACTTACACACTAACCCTGTAATGTATGCCTAGAGCTCACTGGGAGCTGGACAGAGATGCCCCTTTGAAAGAAAAAACTTTAGAAAGTATTTTGCTTCTTTTTAGTTCTGAAATCCATCACTTTTACATCTCCTACTAGCAGTAATAATCCACTCTTGGTGATGCTTTTGGGTTAAATATTGCCTTATAGATACCTCACAACGATAAGAACTCTGGGTTTTTTTTTTTCAACAGGGCTACATAAATGTACAGGAAAGCCCAGAAATGAAATTCCCCTTTCTTCCAACAAGACAGCACAAACCAAAATAAAATATCTTACTGTTTAGAGCAATACTACAGGCTGTGTTTGTAAAAGCTGTAGTGGAAATCAGTTCTGTTTTCTTTGGACCCCTGTGTTGCTTAGACAGTTCGTGTTCTTTGCAATAATTTCAGTTGCTCATTTAAACCAAAAAAGGCCCTAAAAATTATAATAAGGAATATAATGTTTTACTGCAATTGTATCCTTACGTAAATATTTCTATTTCAGTGTACATTTTAAGAGAATGATGCTCTAAACACTTCACAAAATTTTAGGAAACACCTTTACTGCTTGTTCATCAGCCAGTCTCTGTGGTCTCAAGTCCAAACTATTATACTTCTAATTCTACATCTCTCCATAACCATCTTGTTTTAAATTTACAGCTTCCCCTTACAACAAGGCCACAATTCCCAGTTTATCCT
Organism: Phylloscopus trochilus trochilus; assembly: GCA_016584745.2. Lineage (NCBI taxonomy): Eukaryota > Metazoa > Chordata > Aves > Passeriformes > Phylloscopidae > Phylloscopus > Phylloscopus trochilus. The sequence goes on along the minus strand of WQNJ02000084.1, from coordinate 19,126,570 downwards.
GTGGTCTCCTGAGCCACACAGTTTTCCTAGTATCTTTTATGTATTTTAGAAATCAACACAATCCCCTTCTTCAGTACAGGCTTCTTGGCTCTGGTGTTCAGTTACATTTCTTCACACTGCTTCCCCATTTCACCATTACATTTTTGCACAGTACAGTAACTCCTGCTCTATTCTGATGGAAGGAGCAGTGCTATCTGAATTACACTTTTCCTTTCTTCTCTACTGATAGGAAAAGCTAGCATCTCATCTCCTTGCTCCTGGTAGATGTCCTTCAGGGCCATGCTTAGATTTGGCACCCTGGTAAACAACCTTTTTTTCCTGGTGGTAGCACTTCCATGTGTGGGGGAGAAAAAATAGTTAATTGGGGGTTCACTGCTGCAAAGTCAGGGAAAACAGAGGGAGGCAGAACAACAAAATAATTTCAATCATGAAGCTCAGCAAAAATGATTTAATGGATTTCTATTCATTTTAGTTCCCATCTCAAGCCCATGGTAATTCTTACCAAGCCCATTTTCAGAGTGAGACATATTTTAAGCCACTGAAATCTTTATGGCAATAGGTTCTGTAGAAATCATATGCACTTGCAAAGAGGGAAATAAAAAATCTAACTGCAAAAAGGTGGAGATACACCTGCAAAACACCCTCCTCCTCATATCACCACAGAAACATCACCTCACTAGCAGGATTTTCAGACTCTGTAGCCCTGGATCGTGCCTGAGATGTTTTGGTTTTTTGGAATTCTTTTCCCAAGGAATTTTCTGTAAACAAGGGACATGTTTTTGTAACTGTAACTTTGTTTACAAAGTCCCTTCTTTCCCTAAGAGAGACTTCTTGATGTCCCTCTGGTTTGACCAATGTGATTGAGGAGGTTTTTTTTCACCAATCAAATTGGTCTGTGTAGAATAGTATAAAAAGGGAGACACATCCCAAAAATAGAGGAGTAATTTTTGGCCTTCTGAAGTCGGAGTCTGTGTCGTTGTGGTGTACAACAGCATCAAGACTCCGCCACCCATGCCATCCCCCCAACAACACTGCCAAGTCTGGTCCTCAACAACAGAAGCACAAGTGTCATCAGTAATCAGACAACTGGGAGACAGCTCAGTAACTTCTGCAGCACCCCTCACCAAAAAATTTATAGTTATTAAGTCACCTACTGAACATACATCTTGATAGCAGTATTTTCAAAATGCCAATTCTGAGCCGTTTGTCACACTGGGATAAATTAAACATAGATCCAAATCCTTTAAATGTTTGAAAACTTGTATGAATGTTAAAGCACTGTACTGCAGCATACCAGTGCAGCCATGGGATTGGACTTGGCCTTAATTACACTATGGAGTAAGCCCTAAAACAGAAATCACTTTGGCTTGGAAGAACTTTTTGTCTTGGAAATACTAAGAAATCAAGCCAGATTTCAATGGATAAAATGCAAGTATAGATTTTCAAAATGAATGTTTATATTAAATGTGCAGTGTGCCTACTGTCCTGGGTTACAATGTAAAATTGTGCCCAAGGTATGTATTCTATCCCCATGAGCCGTTGGAGCCAAGGTGGGGCAATGTTGTCCTTATCTTCTGTTAACGAGCCCAACATTGCCTTCCCGGAAGACGTTATCTCTGTTTAATGGGCCATCAAGGGCCATTTGCATGACTGATAAGATGAATCATGCCATTGTGAGATGCTCTGCCTAGGGGGAGGAGCCAAGCATTCCCACCTGGATATAATCCAGGGTTTGAGACCCCACGGGCAGCTTCTATCCACTGGACTCTCAGAGGAGACGAGCTACCAGACGTTTCTACAGGGATCACTGCTTTGGATCATCTCTGCTCCAGCGGAACCACATCTGCTGCTCCAGGAGGATTCCCGGACTGCTTTCAAACACCCTGACCAACAGGGTGTTAGGTTGTATCATTCTATTTATTTCACCTTTTTCCCTTCTCCTTCTTCTATTAAATTGTATCTCTGACTGGGAGTCTCACTGGTTTTGCTTTCAAACCAGCACATCTTTTGGCGCCCAACGTGGGGCAGGAGGTACTGAGAAAAGTCAGAGTTACAATTTTGTATCGGAAAAGACACCTGTTAGCTATGTTGCTCAACGTACTTACATGTGTTTTGTACCTATCTCTCTATATTTTTCCGCACGTGGGGCACTATCTGCCGACCTTAATACTCCTGTGTAGACCAGGGTATGGTATTAGGATTGCTTTGTTGGTCTATTATATGCTAACTTCTGAGGCAATGAACATCCTTCAGAATATATACTCGATTTTGTTTTCTTGTCCTAGTCTAGGATGCTATATCTGGAGCTTCAGCAAGCCCCTGTGGGAAGGGGTGAAGGATGATTTTTTCCAGCCTTTCCAGCCCGGCACTGCAGTTTTCAAAAATATTGAGTTCTCTCTAGATGCCAAGGTCAACATGATGCTGTTGTTAGTTCTGCTTTGTTTTCTCTGCACAGCTTGCACCATCACCATGCTCAGAAACAGAACACCACATGATGTACATGATGTAGTGCAGCGTCTTCTTGAGGCAGAAGAGAAAAGAAGGCAACAGTGTCCGAGTCTACGCAGACGGTCACAGAGGAAACAGAAGCCAAAAAAACAGACAACAGTATCCGCATCTACACAGACTGTCACAGAGGAGAAAGGAACCGAAATCAAGGCAACAGTGCCCACGTCTACACAGACTGCCACAGAAGAGAAAGAAGCACCAAGCAAAGCCACAACGTCTGTGTCTGTGCAGGTTGTTACAGAGGAGAAAGAAGCCAAAAATTCCAGCATTTCCACACAAACCATCACTGAACTGGAACAGCCTAAACCGGTAGCAGTTGCTCCTGTTCAGAAGAAGAAAGCAAAGAGCAAGTCAGTCCGCATAGTGACTGACGAGGATGCAGCAGGACCTTCGCACCCAGCAGAGGAGACAGAACCAGAGATCATCACTCGCTCTCTGTCCCTAGGTGAGCTACGTGACCTGCGGAGGGAATTCACCCGCCAGACAAATGAATCTGTCCTGACCTGGCTGCTCCGTATCTGGGATGCTGCAGCCAATGATACCATTCTGGATGGAAGTGAGGCCAGGCAACTGGGATCTCTGTCCCGGGATGTGGTCATTGACCAGGGCATTGGAAGGACCCAAGGAACTCTCAGCCTCTGGCAGCGACTGCTGACAAGTGTGAGGGACAGATACCTTTGTAAAGAAGATCTCCAGGTGCACCAAGGAAAGTGGAGCACAATGGAACAAGGTATCCGATGCCTGAGGGAATTGGCTGTGCTGGAGATCATTTTCTCAGAGGACGAGAGATTTCCTAAAAGCCCAGATGAAGTCCAGTGCACATCACAGATGTGGTTGAGATTCGCACGGCTTGGACCAGAGATGTACTCCCGTTACCTGGCAACGCTGCAATGGAGGGCAGGTGAGGACAGGGTGGGCGTCTTGGCCAACAAACTAAGAATTTATGAGGACACTGTCACTGCCCCGTTTCGTACCCATGTCTCATCCGTGGAAACAAGGCTGGCTGAGCAAGTCCGAAGCTTGATTGAAGAGGGCCATCAGAAACTGAAAAAAGAACTGAAGGAAGAAGTTTACCGCGTCTCGCCAGAACCAACAAGAGTCTCTGCCATTAGGAGCAGGCGTCCCCCAGCCAGAGAGAGAACATACACTCCACGAGGTAACCTCTGGTCTTTTCTTCGGGAGCATGGAGAAGACATGAGGAAGTGGGATGGAAAACCCACCTCCGCCTTAGCAGCCCGGGTACGTGAACTGAAAAGAGGGACGCCTACCACGAGGAGTTCATCTAGAGTCAATGCTGCTCCAGTCTCTCGTGCACGGAACTCCAGACAGTACAGGAATGATGATGTGACTGATCCTCTCGAAGGGACCTCAGGAACGTATTCACAGGAAGATAGCAACGTGCATCGTGAGCAGGAATAGAGGGGCCCTGCCTCTAGCCAGGTAGAGGAAAGGGACAATCGGATCTATTGGACTGTGTGGATCCGATGGCCTGGCACATCTGACCCACAAGAGTACACGGCTTTGATTGACACTGGCTCTCAATGTACTCTGATGCCATCAAGGTATGTAGGAACAGAATCTGTTTCTATTTCTGGAGTGACAGGAGGATCCCAGCAGCTGACTGTAGTGGAGGCCGAAGTGAGTTTAACTGGGAACGGGTGGCAAAAACACCCCATTGTGACTGGCCCAGAGGCCCCATGCATCCTTGGCATAGATTTTCTCAGAAATGGATATTTCAAAGACCCAAAAGGATATCGCTGGGCTTTTGGGATAGCTGCTGTAGAGAAAGAAGGCATCAGACAACTGAATACCCTGCCTGGTCTCTCCGATGACCCCTTTGCTGTGGGACTGCTGAGAGTTGAAGAACAACAAGTACCAATTGCCACAGCAACAGTGCACCGTCGGCAGTACCGCACCGACAGAGACTCAGTGACCCCAATCCATGAGATGATTCGTAAACTGGAGAGCCAAGGGGTGGTCAGCAAGGCTCGTTCACCCTTCAACAGCCCCATCTGGCCTGTGCGTAAGTCCAGTGGAGAATGGAGACTGACTGTAGATTATCGTGGTCTGAATGAAGTCACGCCACCACTGAGTGCTGCTGTGCCAGACATGTTGGAGCTTCAGTACGAGCTGGAGTCCAAGGCAGCAAAGTGGTACGCGACCATAGACATTGCCAATGCCTTCTTCTCCATTCCTTTGGCAGCAGAGTGCAGGCCCCAGTTTGCTTTCACCTGGAGGGGTGTGCAGTATACCTGGAACCGACTGCCCCAGGGGTGGAAGCACAGTCCCACAATCTGCCATGGACTAATCCAGACTGCACTGGAAAAAGGCGAGGCTCCTGAGCATCTCCAGTATATTGATGACATCATTGTGTGGGGGAACACAGAAGTGGAAGTTTTCAAGAAAGGAGAGAAGATTATCCAGATTCTACTGAGAGCTGGTTTTGCCATTAAGCGAAGTAAGGTTAAGGGACCGGCTCGAGAAATCCAGTTCCTGGGAGTCAAGTGGCAAGATGGACGTCGCCAGATACCCACAGAAGTGATCAACAAGATCACCGCAATGTCTCCACCAACCAGCAAGAAGGAAACGCAAGCTTTCCTAGGTGCCATAGGCTTTTGGAGAATGCACATTCCTGAGTATAGCCAGATTGTGAGTCCTCTCTACCTGGTTACCCGCAAGAAGAACGATTTCCACTGGGGCCCTGAACAGCAGCAAGCCTTTGCCCAGATCAAGCAGGAGATCGCTCATGCGGTAGCCCTTGGCCCAGTGAGGACAGGACCAGATGTGAAGAATGTGCTTTACTCAGCAGCCGGGAACAATGGCCTGTCCTGGAGCCTTTGGCAGAAGGTGCCTGGTGAGACTCGGGGTCGACCACTGGGATTCTGGAGTCGAAGCTACAGAGGGTCCGAAGCCAACTACACGCCCACGGAGAAGGAAATCTTGGCCGCCTATGAAGGAGTTCAAGCCTCTTCAGAAGTAATTGGCACGGAAACGCAGCTGCTTCTGGCACCCCGACTGCCGGTGCTGGGGTGGATGTTTAAGGGAAAGGTTCCTTCCACGCATCATGCCACCGACACTACTTGGAGCAAATGGATTGCCCTCATTACGCAGCGCGCCCGTATTGGAAACCCAAACCGCCCTGGGATTCTGGAAGTTATAACGAACTGGCCTGAAGGTGAGACTTTTGGATTATCCTCTGAAGAAGAAGAGGAGCAAGTGACACGGGCTGAGGAGGCCCCACCATATAATGAGCTACCGGAGACTGAAAAACTATATGCCCTCTTCACTGATGGTTCCTGCCGAATTATAGGCACTGACAGGAAATGGAAAGCTGCAGTATGGAGCCCCACACGACGAGTTGCGCAAGCTACCGAGGGACAAGGTGGATCGAGTCAGATGGCAGAGCTTAAAGCTGTACAGCTGGCTTTGGATATTGCTGAACGGGAGAAGTGGCCGAGGCTCTATCTCTACACCGACTCATGGATGGTAGCTAATGCCCTGTGGGGATGGCTGAATCGCTGGAAAAAGGCCAACTGGCAGCGCAGAGGGAAACCCATCTGGGCTGCTGAGATTTGGCAGGACATTGCTACCCGAGTAGAGAAGCTAACCGTGAAGGTTCGACACGTGGATGCACACGTACCCAAGAGTCGGGCTAATGAGGAGCATCGCAACAATGAGCAGGTAGACAAAGCTGCCAAGGTGAAAGTATCACAGGTGGATCTAGACTGGCAACACAAGGGAGAATTATTCCTAGCTCGTTGGGCCCATGATGCCTCTGGTCATCAGGGAAGAGATGCAACATACCGATGGGCCCGTGACCGAGGGGTGGACCTTACTATGGACAGCATATCACAGGTCATCCATGACTGTGAGACCTGCGCTGCAATCAAACAGGCCAAGCGGGTGAAGCCTCTGTGGTACGGTGGACGATGGTTGAAGTACAGGTATGGGGAAGCCTGGCAAATTGACTACATCACCCTTCCCCAGACCCGCCAAGGCAAGCGCTACGTACTGACCATGGTAGAAGCAACCACAGGTTGGCTGGAGACCTATCCTGTGCCTCATGCCACTGCCCGGAACACCATCCTGGGCCTGGAAAAACAAGTCCTGTGGAGACACGGCACCCCAGAGAGAATCGAGTCAGACAACGGGACACATTTTAAGAATGGCCTTATAAACACCTGGGCCAAAGAACATGGTATTGAATGGATATACCACATTCCTTATCATGCTCCAGCTGCCGGGAAAGTTGAACGGTGCAATGGACTATTAAAGACTACCCTGAAGGCACTTGGCGGAGGAACCTTCAAGAACTGGGACATAAACTTAGCCAAAGCCACCTGGATGGTAAACACCCGAGGCTCCATCAATCGAGCTGGTCCGGCCCAGTCTGAACCCTTGCACACAGTGGATGGAGATAAAGTCCCTGTGGTACACCTGAAAGGGATTTTAGGAAAGACTGTTTGGATTAATCCCACCTCAGGCAAAGGCAGACCCATCCGTGGGATTGTTTTTGCTCAAGGACCTGGTTACACTTGGTGGGTAATGCAAAAAGATGGAGAAACCCGTTGTGTCCCACAAGGAGACTTAATTTTGAGTGAGAACTAAAATTAGCATGTAGGGTTTTATTCTGTGTATATACGTATATATATGTATGTATCTGTGAGAGTGTATGATGTAGATGGTGATAGAATAAGGGGTGGATTATGTCCTGGGTTACAATGTAAAATTGTGCCCAAGGTATGTATTCTATCCCCATGAGCCGTTGGAGCCAAGGTGGGGCAATGTTGTCCTTATCTTCTGTTAACGAGCCCAACATTGCCTTCCCGGAAGACGTTATCTCTGTTTAATGGGCCATCAAGGGCCATTTGCATGACTGATAAGATGAATCATGCCATTGTGAGATGCTCTGCCTAGGGGGAGGAGCCAAGCATTCCCACCTGGATATAATCCAGGGTTTGAGACCCCACGGGCAGCTTCTATCCACTGGACTCTCAGAGGAGACGAGCTACCAGACGTTTCTACAGGGATCACTGCTTTGGATCATCTCTGCTCCAGCGGAACCACATCTGCTGCTCCAGGAGGATTCCCGGACTGCTTTCAAACACCCTGACCAACAGGGTGTTAGGTTGTATCATTCTATTTATTTCACCTTTTTCCCTTCTCCTTCTTCTATTAAATTGTATCTCTGACTGGGAGTCTCACTGGTTTTGCTTTCAAACCAGCACACCTACCAACACAGCCTTGTAGTCAAAGACTTAAGGACCCATGACCAGAAGACTTCTGTAGGTTCATCTCCTTCATAGCTACTGCTGCATGGCAACATCAAGCTGAGCCTTCAACACTCATCAGCACTGACACACACACCTAAAATGGCATATTCTGTGGGGAAACAGTCTTTGTTCACTATTTAAATGACAGCAGCACTCATAAAATCTTGGGTAATTGATATTTAAGCTTGGATCTCACTACAAAGCACATGTTCCTCTGCCAGTACTTCTTCCCCTCAACTAATACCTTGAGAGCTCACTTCTGTCTGCCTACAAGGCCTCCGCTATGTCCTGAACAGCAAACCAAGTCAAAACCTGGGCACTTTCCCCATCTCCCATACATGACTTCTATGGCTGCCCATCTCCTGTATTTCAGTTCTATGGAAGAGAACTGTGAAAAATCTGGAATGATCATGAGCATGTAGGACAGAAGACATGTTCAGGGAAAGAGGTCCATGGGCATGCCATGAGCAGCAATGTCACCTGGCCTAGGAAAGCTCTTATTTCTATTAACAGACATGCAAGCAATTAAGCCTGATGATAATTCCCAACCTGTAGAACCAACAGGGATCTCTTCACCTTAGTCATCTACACTCTTACCCAGCAGGTACCTGCCTGGCCTAAAAACACAGTCAGAGCTGTGGAGGATGATAAAGAAAATATTTTCTCCACTAGATTTGGAGTCCAGATTGGAAGCAGCCCTCCAGTGCAGATACTCAAAGTACCAGGCTATACAAATGTATTATGCAAATGTCTCAAATGTGGGTGTCAAGAGGATGGTGCCAGACTCCTTCCAGTGGTGCCAGTGACAGGACAAGGAGTGATGGCTATAAACAAAAACAGAGGTTCCACCTCAGCATGAGGAAGAACTTCCTTACATTGAGGGTGGCAGAGCATTGGAACAGCTGCCCAGGGAGGTTGTGGAGTCTCCCTCTCTGGAGACATTCAAAATCCACCTGGACACCTTCCTGTGTCACTTGCTCTAGGTGACTCTGCCTCGCCAGGGGCCTTGGATGAGATGATCTCCAGAGGTGCCTTCCAACCCTAACAATCCTGTGATTCAGTATGTAGAGACAGATCTTTCTCCAGCACTTTCCTTCAAAGGCTTCCACTTTAAAACAACAACAAAAAATATTTGCAAGTTTTCTTTAAATAAAGAAAAGAGCAAAAAAAGACCACATAGGGTACTTGACAAAGAAATTGGATTACTAACCCTGCTCCAGTACAATTAAATAATTTCTAGCAAGTAGGACAGTTCAGCTGAAATAGGAAGACCAACTCGATTCTTCCTCAGGAGGTCAGAAATTTGCCCCAGTTTGGGGATTTGATTCAATCTCCCATTTCTCAAAAGAGAAAAAAAAAAAAGATTTGATTCAATCTCCCATTTCTCAAAAGAGTTCAGCAAACTCTGATTTTATGTACATAAACACTGCTGCCAGCTTGTTCTTGTGGGAAAGGCAAAATTTCATAAAATCATATAAAATGGCTTTTCATATGACTGTCATAAAAGGCCCGAGGTCCTGAAATATCAGGCTGCCATGTTTAAACTCTTAGTTATTGATGAAAGTTCTCTAAAACTGTTTACAATGAGAAATACATTAAAGGAGCATAGTATCATAGGTATGAACAGATTTTATGTGAGAAATAAGCATACACTCACAATGAAAACAGCTTCAGTTAGACACTCCCTTGCAGTTACCAATCCTGCAAAACTCCAGAAATATTCAAAGACATGAAGACCCAAAATAAACAAATACAGCCCAGAAAAGAAAAACAATTTCAACAATTTATGCAGTGAAAAAACCAGAAACCATAAAGAGATACTATAAATGGAAAAAGGCATCATACTTAAAATTTCCTTTCCTTTGGAGGTGTATGTAGAAAAAGAATCTTTTGAAAATGCTTATTTTCAAAGTTTCAAAACAAAGCTTAATAGCACCTTCCTGAAGTTTCTTACATGTTATGAAATACATTTGAAAGAAATAGTGCCCAAGCATACAGAATATTTCTTATAAAACTTGTCCAGACTTTACATGTAAGAAACCAGAAAGCCACCTAATTCATTATATTTAAATATTTTCTTACTTTAACAGCTTGTTACACTGAAAATTCTTTTTAATAAATTCTATACATGAACACAAGCATTAATTCTTTAGAAATAAATATCAAAATATAGCTAATTAACATCTGCTACTGATATTAAAATCATACAGGGCCACCTTTAATAGGCAATACAGTAGGCACAATTAAAAAATGAGCATGGTAAAACCAGTACCATTAGAAAAATGATAATGTTCAGCCAGGGGGATACAATGAGCGGCCTAATTCTGACAGCTGCGGACTTTGAGCTTCTCTTCTGATTAGCTGTGGGGTTTTGTTTGTCAAAACTCTTTGTATTAAACAGCCTTTTCTGTAACATGAGACATTACTGTGGTAAGGTCAGCCTGGCTATTTAAAAATAATGTCTACAACCTAATTGCCCTGAGTTAACCATTTCTAAGCATTGCAACTCTACACATGTGAAATATTGCAATTTTTTTCTTAAATAAACACACCATGAAAGTCTTGACTATGTAAAAACAAATCAAGTCTTTTAAAAATTATATTTGGAAAAAAACCAACAACTCTCCCCCCCAAAAAAAAACCCCAAAAAATCCCCACCAAAAAACAAACCATACATGATTTACAGCAGTGTTCAAGGGCACAGCAACCTTCAGAGCAACTCCATGAATGATTTCTTTTATTTTTGAATGGTACAGCTATGTTTTTCTCTAGATAAGAGGACATTTTCCCATACCACAGGATAGTTCATTCCCCTTTACTCCTACCTCATGTCTAAAGGAACATGTTAGAAGTCAAAAAAAGAAAACTGAAGGCATGCATAACATTATGTCTTGAAGATGTTTCTGTATATTAAAGAGTTCTTCAAGCAGATGGTTAAACATACCAGTTTTGGCTCTGGAACACAATGCAATTTAGGTCTCCACTGTTATGATGATGTTGCAGTTAATGATTACAGCTGTATATCTCAACACAAGTGCTACACTTGTGCACAGTCACACACTTGTGAGTGTAACCCCTCAGACTGTACCAGCATTGACTGCAGCTGTTGAGCTGTTTGCTGTTAGAATACACTGAGCATATTTTCTTCTTGGTTGCTGTATGGGAAATATGTGCCACAGAGCACACATGTTAAACTACAGATCTTCACAACCTATTCAACTGGAGATGAACATCCAGCTAACTACTTGTCAATCAACACCCAAACTTTTGTTTAATATGCAAATTTGACACTCAAAGTGGGGCTTTGTATTACTGTTTAATTTAATGATCCTTCACTAAAACAATATTCTTGAAAAACCTCATTTCAGAAATCAGACTATCCAGATTCTTTTGAATGTTTTTTGCCTATCTGAGGGGCTTGGTGAAGTTATAATGATGATGATGATGGAAATTCTCCCTGACCACCAATTTTAAGAAACCATAAAATCCTCATCATCTTAAAGAAAACAAAAGCTGTATCAAGTCATGACCACTGCATTTAATTAAATGGAAAGAGGAAGGCAGTGGAGGGAGTGTGGAGGCATCCTAGCTCCAAAAAAACCAAACCAAACAAACTAAAGAAACCCAAACCCTGGAATTGTGAGTGTTGTGACAGACAAAAGAAAAATGAGAAATTGCAAGACACAGAGAGGTAGGAGAGAAATGCTATTAACCAGGCAAAGATCAGAGAGGTGAAGGTGTTGGGAATAGAGAAGGAGGCACTGAACAGTGAGTTGGGAAGCAGGAGTAGGTTACAGGGTCAGAGAAGGATTATAGGAAAAAGGAAGAGACAGCTCAAGTTCTCTTCCTCATCTCCTCTCTCGCAGCTCCTACATCCTGCAGAAGGAACAGAGCTGGCATAAGGGCATTGTGGAGAAAAGTGAAGGTCTCAGTGAAACTCCTCCTGAAACAAAACTTCTGCTAACCCAAACATCTTCTCTCTCCTGCAGACTCTGTGCCTGGGGCACGCTGTCTGCTGAGCTTAGAAGGCTGGGGGCAAAGGAGCCAGCACTGGGTGGCTGGCAGGAGGATATCACAGAAGGATACCAGGCTCAGAGCATCATGCACTTTCAGGATGAAAATACATAGTGGAGTAAATCCAGCAACCAGAAATACTGACCAATCAATTGAATGAGTGCTGAGGTTTGCTGCAGACTCCTCAGTAAGTCCAGTTCTTCTTTCTGGCAATGCTTCAGGCCCTTTTCATGTGCTGACTGCATGACTAGATACACAACAGGCCTGTCCCTGGGGAGTCCTGAACTAGGGATGCTCTCCACCCTGTCCTCACAGGTGGAGACTATTAGACCACTGCTTAGAAAGACTGCTTAAACTACTCCCCCATTCCTGCCCTCCCTGAGAGTATTGGACTACCCCAAGATTGCTACATATCCATTCTCCTCTAAGACATGTGATACACGGCCACGTTAATAAATCTCCCCTCTTCTGTAAACAAAAGTAAATCTCCAAACTGGAAGTTAAATACAGGATTGATATTGGCTACCCAAAGTAACACTTTCAAGAAATCTATCCCAAACCCAGAAACTGGATAGAGGTATGCCAATCTCCTATCTACTGGTTTGTCTTCATTAAGAGATGAGTATCAGCAAGAGTTTTAAAGTACTTGACTGAAATGACTTTTCCCTGCATGGCAGCGTTAAGTTGGCTAAAGCAGACAAATAATGGGATGTGGAAATCAAGGTGGCAAACCTCAAATGAGGACACATGGGGTCTGTTTTTTCATCAGCTCACGCCTGCTTCATAAAGGTAACCTCTCCTGCCTAGCTGCCCTGCCAGCACACCATCCCCACCACTGCTGGGGAACCGAGTCCCTCCACTGAAGACGTCTCTCAGTCCCATTCCAACTCATCACACATCTGGACTGGTTTCAAGGCATTCTTTAAAAGCTAATGAAAAGGGAGGGATGGCTGCGTCACCCCAGCCAGGACTGAATGCTGCTTTCATCATAAATCACAAATCCAATCTTTTCTGTTGACAAAATGAGCAATATATTTCCAACCAAACTACAGACCTACTGGAGCATCTGTATGAACACAAAACATTGAATCCCATTTCTAAGATGGCAGAAATAAATCCCATGCAGCACGACATGAGCAAGGCAAAAATATGAAATGTGACTTTGAAATTAGTGAAGGTTAACTTGTGATCACAAAAATTAACAGATCTTTGGATGCTCCTGGTGTCAGCCCATGGCACACCTAAAATGGTTTTGCTGCCTTCATTTCATACTATGTCTGAAACGTATCTGGAATTTCAAGTTCCCAATTCCTCAGCTGACAGAAATGGCTTCTGAGATGATTTTCACATTCTGGGAACAGATTTTTACCCTTAAAATTAGCCATGTGTACTCTCAGACTTAACATTTTGTCTTGAAATAAAACAGCAGCGATAATTGTTAATTTAAGACCCCACACAATGCAAATTTATGTTCTGGAGCCAAATATGCTGATTGAAAACAGATGAACATGAAATGCCTTTTACTGAGCAGAATTAAAACTAAGTATTAGTGAAATGTGTTGCTAATTTGACACATGACACATCAGACATTGATTACTGTTTTTTTTCTTTGCTACAAGGAAATACCAGCAGTGTCCTATTAATCTTTCACGAATTGTACAACCGTTGTTACAAAGTGCCACATGTCTAGCTCTCGTCCCCTCCTGCCCCCATGGCCTTCAGCTGGCTTACCTGTACTCACCAAAGATGAAGCTACTCTTTCCATTATTTCTGACACTGGACTCCTGACACCTTTTGTTTTGGAGTTTTAGTGACACAAATAAAGATTTTAAGATTTAATACCCATCTTCTGCTCAGACCTTGAGATCAAGCCCAGAGTGCTGTGGATGGACTTGTGACTGAGGACTGGAAAAAAGCACCCCAGTTTTCAAAATGGGCAGGAAAGAGCATACAGGGAACTACCAGCCAGCCAGCCTCACCTTCCTCTCTGGAAAGGTGATGGAGTGGCTCATTCTGGAGGCCATCCCTATCCACATGGATGACAAGAAGGTGCTCAGGAGTACCAGTTTATCACCTCACTAGTATCAGTTTAGTACCTCACTAAAGGTAAATCATGCTTGAACAACTTGATTGCCTTCTGTGATGAAATAACTACCTGCATGCATGAGGGGAGTGCAGTGGATATTGCCTACCTTGACTTCAGCAAGGCTTTTGACCCTGTCTTTCACAACATCCTCTTAGGCAAACTCAGGAAGTGTGGGTTGGATGCCTGGACAGTGAGGTGAATTGAGAATAGGCTGAGCAGCAGATCCCAAGGGTCATAATCAGTGGTACAGGGTCTAGTCAGAGGCCTGTAACCAGTGGTGTCCCCCAGAGTTCTATACAGCTTAACTTGTTCATCAGTGATTTGGATGAAGGAGCAAATGCCTCCTCAGCAAGTTCACATCATGATGACACCAAGCTGGGAGCAGGGGTCCTGCAGCTGGGGAGGAACAACCCCCTGCACCAGCACAGGCTGGTGGCCGACCTGCTGGAAAGCAGCTCTGCAGAGAAGGACCTGGGGGTGCTGGTGGACAACATCTGTCCATGAGCCTGCAGTGTGCCCTCATGGCCAAGAAGACCAGTGGTGTCCTGGGCTGCATTAGGAAGGGCAGTGCCAGCAGGTCCCTCTCCTCAGCCCTGGTGAGGCTTCATCCAGACTGCTGTGTGCAGTTCTGGGCTCCTCAGGACAACAGAGACATGGAGCTCCTGGACCAGGTCCAGCAAAAGATGATTGAGGGACTGGAGCATCTCCTTTATGAGGAAAGGCTGAAGGAGCTGGGCCTGTTCAGCTCTGAGAAGAGACTACTGAGAGGGGGCCTCACCAATGTCTATCAGTATCTGAAGGGAGGGTGCCAGCAGGATGGATCCAGGCTCTTCTCAGAGGTGCCAAGCAATAGAACAAGAGGCAACAGGCAGAATCTGATCCACAGAAAGTTCCACCTGAATATGTGGAAGAACTTCTTTAATGAGCACTGGAACAGACTGCCCAGAAGTATTGTAGAGTCTCCCCACTGAAGATATTCAAGAACTGTCTGGACAAAATTCTGTGCCATGTACTTTTACACTGCTTAAACAGGGAGATTGGACCAGATGACCCACTATGGTCCCTTCCAAACTCACCCATTCTCTGATTCTGTGTGACTCGGTATTTGGAAAGTAGTAGTAACAACCAAATAAGTAATAGAAAGCTCTGAAGTACTGAGGCTACCAGTGCTTGTTTGCACTGCAGATCTCTGTTAAAAAACGCTAACACAATCTACTGAATGGAAAAACAGTAACCAAAGTACAGGCTGGGAATAAAGGATGGTAAAAAGTCTGGAACTACTGGAATAATTCCAAAAATGAGTCAGGTGAGTAACAGAAATAAATAGAAAGCTCTGCAGGACAAAGGCAAGAAGCATTCACTTGCACTGGAGGTCTCCACTGTAAAAAGCTAAAACAAATTTACTGAATGGAGCAACTGTAACCAAAGTACAGGTTGGGAATAAAGGGTAAGAAAAAGCCTGAAACTACTGGAGAACTTCCAAAAAGAATTCTGCAACATTGACACATACATGGCTGCATGACTGAGGCCAACAAGAAAAGAAGAGAAAGCCTCCATCTTTCTGAAATGGCATTCAAGCATATACTTGCAACTAATGAATCTGCCAACCCAATCGACTATTAAAAATGGAAGAGGAGAAACTCATTATCACAACATACCTCCTGAGACAGCAGAGGAGGGCATAGTAAAATCATTCTGGAATTGCTCTCCTTTTATCAACCCCTGGGAAAAAATGTGTATTTTAATTCAAAAAGGTACCTGTAAAAGCAGAATGCCAAACTCTTGTCCACACTCTGAAAAGGGGAATGTAGTGCTCCAGAGGATTCTGAAAAAAAGAAGGCAAGAAAAGAATATATGTAAAAGGCATTAAAACAACCCAAAACACAACATAGCAGTAACACTGCAGGTTCATGCATGCCAGTGTTGAAGGTCATGGAAACAGGACTCCAAGGCCAGTCCATGCCAGGAGAAAGGAGGGGAAGAAGTGCCAGGCAGCCACAACAGCAATCAGGACTATTTCACATCAAAGGTGAGATAAATGATGACATCAGTGTGGCTGAAGCCTATGAGCCGTGTAATAATAGCAACTAATTAAAAGGTCATTAGGGAAGTCTCAGAACACAAGCTTGCACATGATGCAGTATCTTACATGTGAGATGAAATAAATCTGTGTTGGGGATCAATGAATAAATGCAGAAAGGGCCAAAATGCCAAAATGTAATTTTTACTTCAGTGATGAAGGACAACAAAAAATTTTGCCTTTTAGGACCTTGTTATAGATAAACAATCCCTTTTGTTGTATTTTTGGCTACTTCCAAAAAAAGAAGAGAGAAAACACTGCAAAGAAAAAAACCGCAACTCTGTTTCTATGATAAAAATTTTGTAGGGCATGGAATCAATGCCAGCTACTTTACAAGTAATTGAGGGAAAAATATCAATATGTAAATGTTAGTGTTATGTCAGGGCAGCTGCTAGTTGATTTTGACATGAAAATATGGAATGTACAGTGATGATCTATTTTCCCATACTCAAAGTTAAGGTCAAAGAGCAAAATATTTGTGGGCTTAAAAAACCCTCCACACCTCCCTTGCTGGAAGGGATGACAGGATATGTTCCAAACTAACAACAAAAAGCAAGAAAAATCTACTCTTTAATTTTTATATGTCTATATGTAAAAATTTTGCCTTTTTTTTCTTAGTCTCTTTCCCTTTTCTAAAACATTTATTTTAGGCAATGATTTTTTTAAACCATGGCAATATTGTATTTACAAAACACTACTTCAGTCTAGTCAATCAATACATCTTTCATTTCATATGAAACACCTTCTCCTTTTTCTCCCCAAAATTATTAGTTACTTTCTGGAATTTAAAACAGTTATTAAAGTCCACACAGAAAAAAAAATCCAAATGTGATTGCAAATATCTTCACAATAAATTGGCTGACAGAAAAGCACATAATTTTAAAATTTTGAGATAATATTCCTCTAATTAATCATTTGTGTATGCAATAGGTAAGGGAAAAATAAGTCAGTGTATTTCTTTGGAAGGAAAACACCTCTGCTGTGGGATGCAGCTTTCTACACATCTTTTTATGTGGGAAAAAAGGCAGTGATGGAGGAAGGGGAGAAGCAGTTTTCCTCTTGGCTGTGAGGCTGGTGACAGCCAGCAGAAGGGCAGAAATGCCAAGCTGAGAAAGACCCCCTAACACAATGGCTTTTAAGAGAGCTCCAGAACACAGTTACCACACAAGTGCATGCACAAAAGAATTTTCTTCTTCCCCTACCAACAAGTATACACTTCTACTTTCTAAATGATACAAGTATATAGACATAGTAACTCACATACACGTGGTTTATTCCAATAGTAGTAATTCAAACAGACACATTTATGAGTGTCAGTGTGAACTATACAGTGGAATATGTTGCTGTTTAGTGAACACCAGTGTACACTATGTTAAGAATATATAGCCCATTTTATCTTCTAGAAAGAGGTCACAGTAATAAAAAGTGGAAGCATTAATACTGTTCTTGTACAGTGAGTTGCCATAATCCTCTGGTGCCACAATACACATGCTGCTCCAGGTCTCAGGGATTCCCCAAGAGGGTATCCATTAAACTGTGAAACCACCAAGAAAGCACACACCACGTGGGCTTCACTGAGCTTGGCTCTGGACCCGGGACAGAAAAGACTGAAGAAGATACACATACAAAACTCAAACAGATAAATGTTCTGTGGAGCTTTTAGTGCATGACTGGTTTCATCATTCATGCTATGGAACAAAACCCCAACCATTTAGCATCTGCAACAGCAGCATAAACTGACAAAAGTTTCAATGGATAAAGCTTAGAGAGTAATGTGGAGGCAGACCAAGTTCTGAACTGTCTAAGTCTCAGACTGCGTAAGTTCTTCAATGTAACACACAATATCCTCATGACTACATGTCTCACGCATGGGACTGTGAAGCAGCAGGGTGGACAACCCTCCAGGAGGACTCGTGTCTCTGCCAGCAGGACAGCAAATACTCAGACATCCTGGTAGATGCAGGATGAACAGCCCAAGGCAGAACCAACTGCCCTGTTTAAACAGATGGATTGTTCTGGTAATAGATGTCTGGTAGAGTAACACTCTATCAGTCCAAGATAGTGCCCTTCAGCAACACATTTCAGACAAGTCTCTTAATCAACACAACACCCTTAGCACAGCTGAGAAGGGCCACATACACCACAGTGAGTATTCTTAAACATTAACACGGAACTGCAAGAAAAAGTAGAGAAAATGAAGAATATACTATAAATTTCAGTAGAATTTGTGAGCAAGGACTTATCAGGATAGCTAAAAGCACCAGATCCCCCTTTCCCAATTTAATACACTGTTTAGCATAAGAGGTGCCACATGAATATTTTTCAAGTTCTAGTTACTCACGCAAGTGCAATTTTTATGTGTTTAGCAAGCACCATGGTACTCTCCTGCCAGCAAATTTTGGTTACTTTTGGTTACAGCTACCTCCCTGTATGGCCCAGTTCCAATGCAGAAGAACCCAGAAAGGCCACCAACAAGTTACATGCACTTGTTTTTCTCAATGAAAATATGAAAGGAAGATGATAAACAGGCAAGAAATAAACAGACTCTGCTTGTCCCACTCCTTCTGTGGAATTTGCAGCAGAATGTAAGGCCAACCCTGCATTGGAAGAACCAACCTACTTGTGATAAACCAATACCAAATGCTTGGCCTCCAAGAAGGCAACTTATGTCTGACAACTACTATAGTTGATTCTTAGGTGCTTTTTATTTCTTTCTTGGACTTCTTCCTGGATCTGGAGGCCCAGTATTTCATTTCTCCTGCAGTTGTATGACTCAGATGAAAATATAGCAGGATATGTTGCTGTTCAGCTTTAAACTGGATGCACAGTAGAGTTTGAAAATGTGTGTTACCATTGAGAGCTCAGTCCTTCCTCCTGGTGATGGACAGACCTGCTCCCTTCAGGCAGGCAAGTGGGGCACAGCTGCCATGGTGTGCACTAACAGCTGTGCACAGTCACCATTCCATTCCTTTCTCATTGACACTCTTTCTTGGATATTTTTTTTCCCTTTAAATAACTTAATAAGGCCTGTGCAAGCAGATTGTATCATAGAATCAGAGAAGGGTTTGGGTTCCAAGGGACCTTAAAGCTCATTTGGTTCCAACATCCCCACCATGGCCAGGGACACCTTCCACTAGACCAAGTTGGCTCAAAACCCCATCCAGCCTGGTTCACTCCAACAGGAAAGACTGATCTCTGCAATACTTTCTCTAAGGAACATTAAGTGCCCCCACATTCAGTACTTCTCTTAAAAATCAATAATAGATATGCTGATGTAGTGCCAAACACACAGTAGCTGAGATATGTGCAAAGAACTGATTGGTCACTGGCTCCTACTAGACAGGTGCAAATGGCCTCAACATGAATATTTAAAGCAACTGTGCTTATCTTTTCAGTTCTCTTTGGGAAAAAAAAAAAAAAAAAAAAAAAAAAGAAAAAAAAAGAGAGAGAGAGCAAAGTAAGAGAAAGAAAAAACAAAAACATACTCTAAACCATCTGAGATCCAAAACAACATAAGGACAGCTAATATCAGACTTCTCAAAATCACAAAAAATTCATGACACTGAGTGATATACACAAAGCTGGCTTCCCTTCTGAGCTTCAGCTAAGATTTAATCTCCTCTGTAAGGGCAGAAAATGCCTCACACCTAGACATTGGTTTGGGAGCACCCAAACCAAGATAAGAAACTCTAGGCTAGACTCAGACTGTAAAAAAATATTAACTTTTTAAATTATATGGGTGTGAGCTACCAAATTCTCCTCTGAACTGACATTTCTCTGTAGCTTTTTTCTCTATAAAATCCCATACTCATTCAAATTTCTCCCCAGAAAATCCTTTTGGAATGCCTAGAAAAACAGTCCACAATGGCTGGGCAGCTGGCATACTGCAATGGCTCATTATCCTAATTTCAACAGGAAAGCTCTTATCTGCTGGTGAAATCAAGGTCAAGTGGAAAATTTTAACAACCAATATGGGGCGATCTGTGCATCTTAAAGTAAAGTTTGTAACTAGATAAATTCTAAACATTTTTTACCATTTCTTTGAAATGTATTTTTGACCATTTGGTAAGCAAAAGGATATGCAGATTGTTCAGGAAAGAGTGATGCTCATTTTCAAGACAGACTGACTGACGTGGGGACAGCCACATGCAGGCTGGGTACTGGCAGGACAGAAACTCTCCTGCCATTTGTGGTGCCAGGCCACTCCAGTAATACAACACATTTAGAAGACTCATTAAATAATATCTTCATAACGAGGCTGAGACCTTTAGAATTAAGAGTCACTGAAACGAGAACATAACATAGAAAACTACAGAAAACTCCATCTCGTTCCACCAGTGATCCCTACAGCTGGTCCCTTGCCAGTTCATTTAAAAGCACCCATGATATGAGGAAAACAAATCTCAGAGTCCTGTGACTAGCACTGCATATTCAAAATTTTAAAATCACAAAGGAAGGAATGACCAAAGTGTTTGCTACGTAAGCAAGAGCCCAGTGAGGATTTTAAAATGGAGAGAGAGGCCAGCCTAACATCTGGATTTCCTATTTGAGATACATCTGAAGAATGGAAGAGACATCTGTCCCTGGATATTATCAGCAGAGGGACACATCTCATAACAAATTCTCAAAGGCATTGTCAAGGACGTATCTTCTTCAGCATCTCTTAACTCAAAAGCATGGTGTGCCCCGTGCCTGGGGTAAGCATGCAGGCACTCTAGTGAGGATTCAGGGAGTGTAGCTGATTTTTCCCATTTTTACTTGCTGGAAATCAGGGAGTTTGCTTCCTCAGCCTGCCTCCACTTTAGACAACCACAACCAATTGCCAAAGCTTATCTCAGTTTAATCTCAGAGATATGAATCTTAATGAAGAATAATTAAAGCAAAGACTGTTTTGCCTTGCTGATGGAAACTGAAATGAAAGAAAAATGGAATGAAATTATTATAAAACAATTTTCAGATAGGCAATATCATGCCAACTAAATGCATCTTATGAAATGCTAAAATATTTATACCTAAATATATCTTCTATGGCTGCTCTGCTTTTTGCCTTCATGCAGGTACAGAGAAGTCTCATCCTCGAACATTAAAATCATAGAAATACCACAACAGGAAAAGTGAAAACCACACATGAAACTTTACTTGAACTACTTGGATGACAACAAATCTCAGTTAGGAGACCACACACTGACATGTGCAGACACACAGAGAGGAATGCTCTGTGCCCAAGCTGGCCAACCTGTAAATGAGTGGAGAGGGAGCTCGAAGCTGCTGCCCATGCTCTGCTGAGGAGAGCAGTGCATTAATACAGCAGGAGGTGGGAACCACAAGTTGCACAACATAGAAAAGTTTACTTCTGACACGTTTCCCATGAGTGGAAAAAAAAAAAAGTCAAAACACTGCCTAAAAATCTTTCTTTGCAAAAATATTAATCTCACTGCTTTTTTGAAAAAAAATACCATAATAGAGGGGATAAATGAAACAAAACAAACTCTAAACAATCAAGGCAGTGACAGCCACAAAAGAGAAATGGGAATGTTTAAGAGAATGAAATTCAATTCATCACTGACCTTTGCCTGAATAAAACACTGGGAAATTTTGCTGGCTTTGGTGACTGCCAGCAAAAGGTGATTTAAAAAGTGTGATGATTTATATGAAATATTCATATTTGGATACATCAGTGATCTGGCTCAGAAAGTGTACCTGCTGTTTCCCATAATGGAATCCTCTATTTCTTCACTTGCATAGCATTTTTTTGTGTAGATCTCAAAGATGGCTGATGATCTCAAAGGTCTTTTCGAACCTAGTTCATTCGGTGATTCTGTATTTTGTTGGCTTGTTTTTTTTTTTTTTAATGAGTCTCACATAATTATGGTTCACAAATATTGCAGGTATCCTCTCATTCTGAGAGTTAACATTGATCAGATTTCTTTATATCATTTTATTCAGTATTGCCTAATCTACCAAAACAGAAAACCAGTTTTTGAAATAAAGAACTTAAGTTGGAGAGATGTATCTGGAGCACATTAAAAGCTTACTATCTTTCCCAACAGTTAGTCCACAATAGAGATATATAAAAGTTTTTATAAACAGATATACTTTTTTCATAATTTTAACCCCCCAAAAGAAAGATGACTTCAGGTACTAAAAAAGCTAGGCTTGTATTTTTCATGGAAATGCTTCATTAAGCCTAAATTCAGAGATTCTGTGCATACTTTCAAGAGGTACTTAGCATCCAAAAGTCAAACTGTGACCATGAAATAGGTACTTGGTGTCTGCGGAGACCAAATTTAGCAAATCAAATTGGAATGCACAAAGTTGAAGACTGCCTTTTGAAATATTAGACTTTGTGCACTTTTGCTACATGAAGAAGGCAGCATGCAAGTGGAAGGAATATAGTCCGTTCCTCCTCACATCCCTGGCCCATCACCCTTGGCAGCACATCAGACACATCTATTATTAACACCTCTTGCTGAAGAGGAGGAGATGAAAACAGGACTTAGCTGCATATGTGCTGAAAGTACCAAAAGGGGATTCTTGCTTCCTGTCTACAAAAGAATCCCTTTGATTTTTATGCAGTTACCTAATTAAATTTCACTGTGCATATTAAGTTTTCGGATGTCTAGCTATTTTATACTCAGCCCCAAGTCAAAAGAGAACACATTCATAAATGACCCTTTCACTAAAAGAAACAAAACCAAAAACTAAGATAACAAGATAACACTTATTGTATGTAAAGATACCCCTCACTCTAGTTGTTTCCTCAGTTCAACCAAGGAGAAGAGATCATGCACATAACTTCTAACTAGGTCACAAACTCTACCTTTCTAATATTTTATTCATGCACCTTGTAAAGCGATGCACATTATTTCAAGTTCCAAGAGGAGCATAATGCTATGAGCAACAGCTCTTCATGAGTGCTTCAATATTGTGTTGGGATTACTTTATTTTAGGGATGGAGAGACAGATCCAATTTCTTCAGTCAGTGAGAAATAACAACATAAAATCAAGTTGTCAATCTCTTGACATACTATTTGCTTTAAGCTATACTCAATGGTTCTTTGATGAGTTGGTGGATTACTCTAGCAGAATTCTCAAATGTACTTGTAAGAAGAAAACGCATTGTCCAAAGTCTAAATTAGCCATGCAGAACTTATACACATATTAGACAATATTTAATGGTCATAATGTTTTTAGAATATATACACAGAACAACTGTGTGTGAATTTTCAGCTGGGAGATAGTGGATATCTTAAATAATTACATGAGAATTCATCAAGTGCCACAGCTCTCTGCTCATTGACCTGGGTGTTTAAGCATGCCTGATTCTGCTTTAGAGTCTTTACAATCTGATGTCTTCTTTCAGGCCAATATTTGTTACATTTGATTCACTAAAATTCAGAAATTCTGTCTTGAAATTTTCCTTTTTCTCCCCTAGCTAGAAAGTGTTGGGTATCTACACCACACTCAGTGTTGCTGAGAAAGACAAGGGCCTTTGCAGAGGTTAAAAGCAGGCTCTGGGCACTGAGTCAGCCTCCAAATGTTCTCTGCCCTGCTAAACTGTGTTTGGATTTGCTGTGAGAGTATACAGTATCTGGATAGAAACTCTTGAAACACCAGGGGCAACCTAATATAAAAAAATAGGGAAGCAGTAGAAGAAACTATTTAAGAGCCATTTTTCCACTTCATTTGCTAACAGAATATGACTTACAGATAGATACTGGACCTGGAGTAGCATATGCCTGTTTGGGTTGGATGTTTGCATTTGACTGCAGAATATTTAATTTCATACTGGACATCACATTTTAAGTTCTTCAAGAAAAAAAAAAAGTCAGGAACAAGTCTTGCTGGATGGGTATAGTTGTAAAAATGAACATCATGAGAGACAAAAACAACTGAGTTACGAAGTAACAGTCGCTTTTTTTTTCTTTTCTACTATCATACATAGATTTTGGTGTGACATCATACTCCATGCAAGCACTGGAAAATGCTACTGTTTTGGAGATGTCATGCAAAAAACTTGAAAAAGGAAAGAAATTAAGGCCAGTTGACATGAAAAGAGGAAGCAGTCTCAGGATACTCATGGGATACAGAACAGTAAAGAGTTTTTCCTGTAGACATGCTGCCTGGAGCAGCACAGGCTGCCCAGTCCCAGACCCATGTTGACCCAGCAGAGCCAGTTGGGGAGCTGGAGCATAGGAGGGTGAGGGCACTGTGTTTGCTCAGTCATGAAAAGAGAGGGCTACAGGGAGACCTACCCACTATCTGCTACATTCTGCTGGGAGGGGACACAGACTGTCCTCAAAGGTGCACAGGGAAGAAGGGGAACTTCGACCAGAGGTGCAACATAAGATATTACAGCCTTATATGGGGGAGACAACTTCTTATTTTCAGAGAAGTGAAACACTGAAACAGAAGCCCAGAGAGTCTGCTGGACTTTCATCCTTGGAGATGCTCAGAAGTTTCCTGTGCATGGCCCTAAGCAACCTGATCAGGCTGGTCAGCAGGATGGACTAGGTGACCTCTGCAAGTCCCCTCCAACCTACACGATTCTCTGATCTCATCTTGCAACCTCTGTTCAATGGTGCCAAAAATCAAATGTTCCTTTCTCTCGCCCTCTCCTCAGCAGCAGATGATCCAGACATGGAAGACAGAGTAATAATAAATAAGTACATGTTTAAATTCATCACCATCTATATCCACCTCTTTCTATTTCTACACGCTTGAAAGAGTGGAATATTTGCTTCTCAGTATGCAGCGGGCATTTCCTCTGCTCTTTTGCTTTTTGCATCTCTCGGTTATTTACTCGCCAACAGTGCACAAAACAGGATGCCTTGAGAAAAATAAAAAAACATGAGAACAAGAACCACGTAGAGAAAGAAAAGCATCACCTCCTCCTTTTTAGCAGCAGGCACCTGTAATTTATTCAGCAAGGCAGTGAGTTAACAGGCAGTGCTATGCAGGACTGCTTTGTGTACAGCATTAAGGAATCAGATCAGGAAAGGGGGTGAAAAGGATAAAAAGCTGCTAATGCCAGTGTTTAACTGTCAGTAGAGGGTAAACAGAGGGCTGATGGGCTGTGCCATTCTGTGCAAGCCTGGCTGTCATGCTGAAAACATGCCCCAAATTCCCTGTATTGGTGGTATGCAGGGACACGCAGGGATACACATGATACAGTGGGACAAAATCAAGTATAACAAAAATGCTGCTACTTAGAAACTCTCTAATAAAAGGAGATTGTTCTGATGCTCCAAAACATGTACTAGGCAGGGAAATTGCCGAAAGCACTCCATCAAGTTCTGTGGTACATATCACATGGACTGAACTAGCCAGTTCAATAATGACATCATCTGCTCCTTGCAGCTCACAGAAGACCACACTGAGGCAGAACCGTGCAAAGGTTTTGTCAAAAGAAAATAGAAGATGTGTAAGCAAGATTGAGCTAGGCCATTTGACTCTCCCCAGTCTTTCTGCCAACAGTACAAGCAAGAACACACCAGTGTTTGCAGTGATATAAGTCAGTATCACTATTCCCGGCTGACACTGAGCAACAGTGATCACTGAATTATTTTTTTCTGTTTAGTGAATGTAAATAATAGCATTATTAGAGGCTGACAGAGGACAAACAAACTAAAGCAACTCAGCAAACCCACACAAAACCTGGGTAATTATACTCCTGTTTTTCACAGCAAGGATGCCTGGAATCTCAACACTGCAAAACATGTGACACTTCCCCCATTCAGTTTTCCTTAAATCAGCTCTTTTTCTTCACTATCCCCACCAAACACAAACTAGATTTTGAAAAGATCCATTTTAAGAGACAAGCCCAACCCTCTTGTACTTTGTCACATGGCTCCCAGGAAATGCTTCTGGGAGTCATTAAAGAAGCAAGTACTCATCTTAAAAGATGTTCAGTGCAAGACTCAGAGCCTGGATTCACAGATATCTTATCTGCTAGTTACTAATGCAGAGAAGCAAACTTTGTGCTCACCACCAGTGAACCTCCAAATGGCTTTGCACTGCAAATGCTGTCCACACTGGATGTAAGCCATGATACTACAAATGTGGTTTATGATTGGTGAGGTTTCCAGCCACTGTCTTTGCACTGCCAACAGCCTCTTCTTCATTTTGTCATCTTATTGTCTGTGCTGTCATTATCCGATCTGACTATTACACCAGCATACCAGGAACCTGCTGCAAAGAAGTACTTACGAGGGTGGAAATGTTTTACTTTAAATATTTCCTATGAAAGAATAAAGGCATATAGCTCCCACCTCTGCATCTTTGTTTTCAGGATCCAAGCATTATTAACAACTCTTTTGATAAGGAAACTATTATTGTTTTTAAACAATAAGAGATGGTGCTAAGGCTTAATAATATGTATGCAATGCTTAATAATTTCATAATGAACAACTTATCTGCACTTATAATCTATACCTCAGCTACACAGACAGCACAGCTGCCCTCCACTAGTCACCACACTCACATTGGTTTCATCCTACAATCCCTCCACCAAAGCCCATGGTAAAGAAATGCACAACCAATGTAAACTAAATCACTTCTGAATCACTGCTTTGTGAGTTATGGGAATGCTATAGCAGCCACTGCAAAACACTACACCTATCCCAAATTCTCCTTCAGCAAACTGCATACCTGGTGGGACCAAGCACCAGAGCAGCAATAGGTGAGGGGCAGCCAAAGAAGTGCCTGCCCTTTCCAGCCCTTTCAGCTGACCAAGATGCTGGTGGATAGCTCACCTGTTGGATGAAAGCAGCTTACAGCAGGATCATTCAGGGAAGGGGCTGTGTTACAATAGCTCTCAGCACAGCCAACTGCTGCAGTGCTTGCTTTGCAGAGGTGCTCACTGCTGTGACAAACTCTGGAGCAGGTCCCGGGAAGCAGGAGCAGAGAGGGGCAGGACACCCCACCCCAGCCCAGCCCAGTGGAAGTGGAGGGCACTGTTTGCACTGCAGGCCAGCTCCTGTTCCCGTCTGACAATGGCAAATCTCTTTGCCCCTTAGCAGTTCTGGGAACAGAATATTGTCTTGTGAAATTCCAGCCCTGTTTTAATGCTACCATTATTAGCATTGTCTTCAGACAATACAATGTTCTGTCGCAGTCACTGTGGGCTCACAGCAGTGAATACACACTGAGTCACCCCACATTAACTTAAATAGCACAACTGTGTGAACACATGTTCTTCAGTTAAATCTATACACACTCAAAAGTAAAAATAAGCAGATCTCCAAGGAAGAACTCGCTTTCTACACAATGCAAAGGAACCCTCGCTGTGTGCTTCCACAACCTCAACAAACATGTGGCAAAAGGCTTAGTACGACTACTCCTGTTTCCTGATCTGGTAGTAGATGAGTACACAAAGCCACCTCCCAAAGGGCTATGCAATTAAAAAATGTGTGTGCCTAAACCTGGCTTTATCTATCCCAGGACCTCCACAACACAAGCAGAGGTGGTACCAAAAGCAGCCACCGTGCACCATGATGCCAACACACAGCAGCTTCTGTCTCCCTCCTTTCCCTTCAAATTGGAACAGCACCTCTCATGAAGAATAATTGCTCGGATGCTTTCTCACTATCTGTAATAACACACCCCTCATGTTATGTTCAACCCCATTCAGAGGAGGAGAGACCCTGAAGATTTCAAGGTGGAGCACAGGGACAGTCTACGGCCCAGACATACACTCTTATCACAGGACTTGCTGTGCTGCCAACTCACCACGCACTGCTGATACCAAAGCACATAAAACCAAATAACTGATCTGTGTTCAGACCTGTCTGTGCTTCAGTCCCTGAACTAAACTGTCACTAGGAATAGAAACTGCATAAAGTAAGAGATTCGGTACTTTGAAATGAAACTACAGGAGGCACAGAGGGTTAAAATGAGCACACTTTTTTTTTTTCTTGTTTGTTTAACACCTCTGAAACCATCCAGCACAGTCCTCCTCAGACTAAAGCTGCACAACTGCCTGCAGGCACATTATTTTACACTTCCTAAAACAAAACCCCCTATGTCTAACAGTTCTAACACACAACCTGATCTACTCCAACCAGGTATTATCACTTTAAAAGGATTTTGCTGTCATGCATACTCAAAATACTGGGCACTTGAACTGTCCATCTGGACTGATAGAGCATGACTTCAGTAAGATATGAATTCAAAGGATGTAAATTGAGGCAAATAAAGCATTCAAACCACTTCTCTCTAGAAGGGGTTCTGATGGGTCTTGAAGGGATCTGAAGGTCTTGTCCTTGCCTTGAGGAGGCAAGGAACTTCTTGCAGGAACTTCTCTCTCTTCCTGTCCAGTAATTCCTCATGGACAAGACGTAGGGAAAGGAAGTCCCCAGCTGCCTGGCAGTTTTAAGCCCCAGTTAGAAAACACACGTAAAGAATACAGCACACAGAAGCTTCCAAGGGAAGATCTAGGTATAGGAAAAATAATACTAATAAAAAGCCTTTGTTTTTTTACCACAGAGTATATATATGTGAGGGGGACACAGTTTCACAATTCCCCTAAATTTTCAATGTCTCCCTCTCTACCTCCAAGCAACAGTGTCTAACATAAAGAAAAGCTACTTTCTTGCCTAATTGTGAGGAAAGCTGTGGACCATAGCTTCTTAACATATGCAGAATGAAGGCAATACTAAAAATCAGAAGAAACAATTTTTTTTACCCCCTTATTTGAATCCTCAATTTCTGCGACTGCCTGTACAGAACAATGAACAACATTAGGTAAACAACCAGCAGTCTTAAACTTCATTTAAGCCCATGTTGGAGCTGTCTAGGAGGAGCTGGCAGCTGGCCACCTTGCCAGGGACCAAGGTGACAGGACACACTATCTTTTGGAGCTGCTTTTATCCTATGCTGATTTCCCCTTTTATCCCTGACAGGTCTCTTGTGCACCTGTGCAATGCAAGCCTGGTTATCTCTGCCAGTCCAAAAGTGCACAGGGTCCCTCCCAGTGGCTGAATGACAGACAAAACAACAGTGTGCCCTTGTCCAAAGCATCCACTGTGTGCCGCAGGTTTTGTGACTGCTCCCTTGGGACCCTGCAGCACAGTTTATCTGGCAGGCAGAGTCAACAGCTTGCCCAGTGCTCTCTCCTTCACCCAACAGCAACAAAATGCAACATGCCCTGTGCATGGAAACCGGCTGGAACAGCAAAGCCAGAGATACTTGGGACACCACAACCTGCTGAAGAAGGATAGCATGCTACTGGTCACCTAACACCAATGAAAGCTTATCATACTCAGTGAGGAAACTAATGACTTCAAGCCCATGGACACAGGGTAAGGATTGATGGGATGAGAGAAATTTGTAGATGTTTGCTCCCAGGTCCCTCCTGGCCTTAATTTTATGCTTTTGCATGGATTTCCTTCCCCCAGATGAGGGCATTGAAAGCCTTGCAGGTCATGGTCGGGCTGGTGTCACCCTTGCATGTGACAGTCCTCTCCTTCCAGATTAGACAAGGGAGCCAGAAACAACAACTCCAGTACTGAACACAACTAGCATAAATTACAAAGTAGCATGGGGACTGAGGGAAATGTTAACAGAGTATTCCTGAGCTCAAGTTTTCACTGTTCTCACATCCCTACCGCAAAGGGAAGGGAGCGAGGTTTCTGGGGCAGGTTGTTACAGCAGCCCTGCACTGCCCTGCACTGAGATTGCCTAAGTGGCAAAGTGCAGCACGTTTAGCTGACAGCTAAATCCTCCTGTAAAGTCACTGCTGCTCATGTGGAATCGAGATGGATATTTTTAACCACACTTCCTAACTATTGGCATTTTCATAGTAGCTGCCAAGCAGGTGAAATCCTTCAAATAATACCATGCAAAAACTATGTAAACCTTCAAAATTTCAGGTCAGACAAATTCATCTCCTGCTTTGCACCCCAGATGTTTCAAAGAAGGAGAGATGTGCAGTGCACAGGGGTAGTCTTCCAGAAAAGCTGACTTTCTGGGGCTTATAGCTTATCCTCTGTAGCTCCTGGAAGGCTTATACTTCAACCACGTGAAAATGTTATCACTTATTATTACGCTGTATTTCATGCTCAATATTTATGCCCTTTTCTCCAGTGCCAAAAGCTCACTATGATACCTTAAACTTTACTGTGCAAATGCAAGACTTCCATTTTTGGGATGCCTTTTTATTTTTTTCCTTTCCTTCTTGCTCCTCCTCTCTCAGACATGAAGGCAAGCTTTAAGATTTATTCAAAAATTCAAGAGCAGTGCAATTTTGGAGAAAAAAACCAAAACATCTAAGGTGACAAAATACCCTGAGCATTGAAATATATTAAAAACACCATTTTTTTTTTATTTCACACATTCAATCCTAGAGTGATTTTTATTAGCCTACAGAACATTAAAGCCTTGTAAAGTCAGATTTACAACAGAACTTGAAACAGCCCCATCTATAGCCTATGAAGTGCTGTTATAACACAAATTCTGAGTGTCAAACTTTAGTGAATTATGTAACTCAGCACTTCCCCTCCTTTTAGCTATAATCTTATATGAAAAGCTGCTACCACAAAAACTGACTGACCTTGTGCTGTAAATACCTCATTATTTTATTTATCTTACAGCTGTTACGAAAGTAAAAGTGACAAACCATGCATTAAACTACTGATTTTGTGAACTGCTTTGAAAGCTTGAATTTCATGATGAGTTCTGTATTAAAACACATGGATAAAAGCAAAAGGATAAGATAAAAGAGGATTGAGTAGACCAAAAATCAGGTTTTTAAGTTTTATCTTGTAAAATGTATGGGAGGCAATAGTCAACAAGAAATATCTGCCAAAATCATCAATTTGGGCAGTATTTAAAATAAAGAACTGCATATTCTTTCTTAGATTCTCTTAGTTTCTTGTAATTTCTCCAGGACTTCAGCCCAAACATAGAGTATTCTGATTTTTGGGCACAATCTTTGGCTAAATCTTTTTTGTTTTCTTCTCAGTAGCTAAAAAATAACTAGTATGAACATTTACCTAGTTACCACAGGTCACAAAGTGAACAACTACTGCTCTTTCTGAAGAAATTTATGTCAGTAAATATGCCAGACCTACATGCATACATATATATGTGCATTTCTCTTGAAGTACATAAAAGCACAATAACTTGGAGTAAAAAGCCACACAAAATTGCTAAATAAATCTGTAAGTGCTACATTTTCACAGTGAAGCACTGCATTCTATCAATGTTACACCTTTTTCATGTGATGTCACACATGCACTGAAAAGATAAATATATACTATCCTGATAGTGAAGACTTCTATACACAATCATGATGTTTTTACATTACCTTACTAATTCTTATAAAACTGTTTTTTTTTCCCCACTTGAATTCAGTTATATTCTTTCATTCATCAGCAGTAGAAAACAAGTAACTGAAATGTCAAATGTCATCACTAATACCGGTGTTGTAGGAGAAAGCTTAAAACCTGAAGAGATCATTAGGATTATTGAATCATTAAGGTTAGAAAATACCTCTAACATCACTGAGCCCAACCTTTAACCCAGCTTATCCATGTTTATCACTAAGCCATATCTCCACGTGCCACATCCACACACCTCACTTCCAGGAATGGTGTTTCCACCACTGCCCTGGGCAGCTTGTTCCAATGCTTGACCATCCTTTCAGTGAAGAAACTTTCCTAATATCCAATCTAAACCCCCAGGGTGGCAACTTGAGGCTGTTTCTTCTTGTCTTGTTACCTAGAAGACGACCAGGTAACAAGACCCCCAGCTCATCACAAGCTCCTTTCTGGTAATTGTAGAGAGCAATGAGGTCTCCCCCTGAGCCTCCTTTTCTCCAGGCTGAACAACCCCAACTCCTTCAGCTACTCATCACATTGTGGCTCCAGACCCTTCATCAGCTCCATTCCCCTTCTCTGGACACACTAATTGGAAATGCATACTTTTTATACATTACTTCTATATATGTAGGTATGGGTGTGTTTACAGTATTTATTTATATATTTTCTTCTGAATGCCATAAAAATCACAGCATGCTTCTCCATCTCCCGCAGAGAAGGATGAAGATCTTAAGCAAAATGTTATTGTTTGCAATGCAAAAATATTTTATGCAGAGTAAACAGAATCTACCTCATGGATCGAGGAGATAAGAGTAAGTGGAAGATGTCAGAAATACTGTCAGAGAGTGAACCTATTCATTAAAGATGTTATTTAGTTCCTGGATTAAAATATTGAAGAAGAATAGATGATCACCATCCTCCCAGATCGCTCAGATTCGGAGAGAGGAGAAAAAAAATCACTTCTAGACTAACAAAAACTACAGGATATCAAATGTAGTCATCACATCTTGTGAAAACTTTTCATATTTTCCTCATGATGCAAATAAAACCTCCTTCTCCCCCCCCCCCAAAACCTTCTCTTTCATGTCATTTTCTGGATTAGCTTCAGGGGAAGGGAGAAGCACAGATGAGCTAAAACAAGTAACCCAACTTATCAAACACATTGCAAGGCTGGCTGCATATGGAAATGAAATATATTCACAAGCAGATAGACTAGATATGTCAGTATGTTTTTGCCATCTCTGATATAAAAATAGGTGTCAGCAAAAACCCAGTATAAATTCTTGCAAGTCCCTGCAGGAATGCTGCTGTTTTCCTCTGGATGCTTCAACCAGTACAATCACTCAGAAACTTCTCATAATTAAGGAAAAAAAGGGGTGGGAGGGGATCCACCCCAAACCCTCTCTCCTGTTGTGTTCAAAACCCCTACCAAAACCTCCTAAATTTTTCACATTAGTTGTGGAGAGCACTCCTGGGTCATCACCAGTGACCCAGGGTTTGTCCCTCGTACAAGAGGGAAACAACAGGATTCCCTTCCTGAGATACTGCTGGGCGTCAGGAAAGAATTCAGGAGCATTTAGTGGCCTAGAAGCAAACCACCAAAAATGTATCTGCTTTCAACAGCAACAGCAAGGCAAGGCGTGCTCCTACAAGCTTCACCTTACAGAGGACAACCTCCCTGGCTTTTCCTGCTCTGTGTTTTTCTGTGAGCAGCCATCACAGCCGGCATGTGCGGGGGCCGATGCCAAGCGCTCCTCAAACTCGCCCTCCTACACCCTGGATGTGTTTGCCCGCGCTCACACACGCAGAAAAGACGATGGCAAACCCTGGCAGCCGTGACCTGAAGGAAGGAAGCACCAAGCACAGTCAGTCAGTCAGTCAGTCGGCCGCCCTCCCAATCAATTTACGCAGACAGCACGGATGCTCTCCTCCAGCACCAGTGTGGGCAACAGCAGCGCGCACAATGAAAAAGGAGCTCTCTCTAAAGAAGCTCTCTCTCTCTCAAAAAGAAAAAAAAAAAAAAAATTAGAACAAAAAAATGAATTAAAAAAGGGAATTAGAAATGTTTCGCCTTCAGGCAGCCCTTGGTTTCTCCTCCCACCCCAAAAAAAGCTAATGTGTTGCTTTTGTAAGCTATTATTAATTCCTATAGACATAAATATAGCAATTTCATGCCTGTTCTAGAAAATTAACAAACTGAACTGCCAAAACACACCCCACTGTATGACTAAAATGCAATATCTTGTGTTTCACATGAGCTTCTCAATTACAACTCATCTTTTTCTGCATTTCTTTCTCTTGCTTTCTCTTTTTCCCTCCATTTTGCCCCAGATTTCCAAAGTCCAAATTTTAGTAGATTAAATTGGTGGAAATCTTGCTTCTGAACAAAATCACTTCTTGGTCTGCAACTGAGGCAGACAGACAGGCTGCAGCCTGAGGATGCTGGATCAGCCACGGAGTATGGAGCATTTCAAATTTAGGTCACTTGTGCTGTTCTGACCCCAGTGAATAGCGACGGCGTGTTTTTCCACACTTGACTGTTTTCCTGCTGACCTGTGTCTCAAACAAGAGAAGTCTCAATGTAATTTAAAGAACAAGGTCAGCACAGGAGATATGGAATGCTAAAAGTGCCAGGAAAGGAGCAAAGTGACTGGGAAGAAGAATTCACTTTCCCAAAGTTTGCTGATGGAGACCGAAGGCGCAAACTCTAAAACTGCGCGAACGCACATCCTTTGGCCGTGTTTGCCGCCTGCATGACTGGGATCCAAAGGAGGGACGGATGGCAGGCAGAAATTGTCACCATGTGAGGCAAAGCAGAGCTGAGCCAGCAGCACACAAGATAAGAATTATCTCTGCTGGAGGCTGCTCGCTGCCGCACCAGCACCTCGCCTCAGTGCTGACAAATGCTGGGGGGGAGCCGGCGCCGAGGCCAGAGCCCACGGATGATAAATACGGCACCTCGGGCACTGGGGCTGTCAAACCAGCAGAGCACCCACCTGGCTGCAAATGAGCCAGCCCCGCCACGTTCAAGAGAGTAAAACTCCCTGAGGAAGTAGCTGCTTGTTGCAGGAAGGTGGGAAATGTAGTCAGGTCCCATGGTAGTGGAAGGTGAAAGGGAGAAAGCCCCAGCTCTCTTCCCTTGGCGCACTGCTATTCGCTGGAGGGTTGGAGCAGGAGGCAGGGCAAGCTCCAACTGCACCTTTG
The DNA here is from genome assembly GCA_016584745.2 of Phylloscopus trochilus trochilus. Classification (NCBI taxonomy): domain Eukaryota; kingdom Metazoa; phylum Chordata; class Aves; order Passeriformes; family Phylloscopidae; genus Phylloscopus; species Phylloscopus trochilus. Next base: position 19,092,085 of record WQNJ02000084.1, on the reverse strand, counting down.
TAACAACACCTACTCAAACTGCTTTCTAGTTGTTGGACTCAACATTTGTGTTTATTCTCCTGCAGTTCTTAAAAAAAAAAAAAAAAAAGGATTATACACTTTGCACAACACAACAGCTGTTTATACAGAAGAATAACAGTTCTGGGTGGATCAGTGGCCCCTTGAATGGAAAAAGTTGAGTGCTCTTAATTACTTAGTCAAAAAACAATTAGAAAAAGAGCACATCAAGCCGACAAATCACCATCAAGGTTTCTGCACGACTGTGGTGTTTAACTACACGTGAATCCAGAGGGGAAAAGCTTAATGGACAGCAACACAAGGTATTTATTTTAGCTTGCCCCTAACTCTTATCCTACATGTTCAAAACTGCAACACACCCCCATGGGCATCCTCAAGCACAGGCAGCATGGGCACTCCAAATGAAGGTAACCTGGAAGGAACTTTGCCCATTGGCTATAGACTTAGACAAAAATTAACAGAGGGGTCAACCAGAGAAGCAACACCTACTGAATACTCACTGGCAAATAAAGCAGCCAAGGTCGTCACTGGGCATTGCAAAAGATTCTCAAAGTGGAAAACCAATCTGGACAGTAGGAGGAGGAACTTTATTTTAATGAGTTTTGGATAAATGCATGGGTTAGTGATGTTTTACCAGAGGATGATATAGTGTGGCCAGCAAGACCAGAGCAGTCATCTCTGGTACTTGGCACTAGTGAGGCTGAATTTCAAATCCCGTGTTCAGTTTTGGGCCCTTCACTACAAGAAAGACATTGAGATGTTTGTTGGAACATGTCCAGAGAAAGGCAAAGGAGCTGGTGAAGGGTCTGGAGCACAGGTACTATGAGGAGCAGCTGAGGGGGTTCATCCTGGAGAAAAGAAGGCTCAGGAGAGACCTCACCAGTCTCTATAACCACCTGAAAGGATCTTGTAGTGAGGTGGGGTCAGTCTCTTTTCTGAGGTAACAAGCAATTGGACAAGAGCAAATGGCCTCAAGTTGTGCCTTAAAAGGTCAAGATTGGATACTTCGGGAAAAAAAAAAATTCATGAAAAGCACTGGAAGGCTGTCCATGGTAAGGGTTGAGTGAAGGTATGTAAAACATATGGAGATGTGGTGCTTAGGGACATGATTTAATGGTGGCCTTGGCAGTGCTGGGTTAAGGGTTGAACTTGGTGGCACTACATGTCCTTTCCAACCTAAACGATTATTTGATTCTCAGTTTTAAAGAACAGCACAAGGAGATGTGCCAGAATAGATCCAGCTTGGGGGAATAAAACCCCCACACTTTATGTAGATGGAGATAGGTCACATGAAGGAGCTAAAAATGAAATTATAAAGGGAAGAAAGGTCAGTATCATCCCTGTATTATGACAACAGAAAGTAGATCTATTATAGTAAGTAAAGTTCATATTGCCTAATTTAGTTAATAGGTTTTTAGAGAAACAGCAAAGTTCATTCACAGGGTACATTTTTTTTTTTAACTGGTGGGAGATTTGCAGGAGAATCAGAGACAGGCATTGTTCTTAAAACTTTCACACATCTAAAAGACTCACAAGCAACTGGGAATTATAGACGCTAGGAAACGGGATTGATCCTTTCTCCAATCCTGCCAATTGAAGATTATTCTCTATCATCTCTTAGCTAATGGTTTGTAAGATCTAGAACCAGAAACCACAGGTGATAGAGCCTTTTCCCAGTTTCTGTAGCAGACCATTCTCTGGATATATGCATCTACAAAATGAGTACTTTTTTCTCTGTTAATTCCTGATTCTTGCTACATCACCTGTATTGAAAGGTTTTTTTGTATTTCAATTTTATTTCACCCTCTATTTTTTCACATTTGTGCTTTTCTTTCCTGAAATACTTGAAATACTGTTGACAATATCCCCCAAGGCGTAAAGCATCTACAACTAACTGCCTAGATGAGGTGTCCACACAGGAGAAAGACAGTTTGTTGCAATGCCAGCCAACATCAAGAGGGATCCAACTTCAGTGGGGTCAGAATCAAACCTTCAGAGCCACTACTCCCCACTGCAGTTGGGCATCTTTCTATGGCCAACCGTTGTGAGGCTCCCTCCCACTGTATTTCAGACCCTTTCTGGTATTATTCCCAAGTATTTTATGGCATTAGCCTTTTTGAAGTCATGCAGTAGTTTCATTTGGGATACACTTTGGTAAAGTTAATTGCAGTTTTGCATTTTGTTTTATGTTTCTGACCTCTTTAGGTTCTTTTGAACTTTGAATATTTGTCAAGACATGTATTTTCAGCTCTCCATAATTCGAATGTCATTCATACAGCATCAGAATCCTCTTCACATGATCAGTTCAGTTTAGAAAGGACAAAAATGAAGCCTTTTGGAGAGATAAAGCAAGACAAAGTTTCTGAAGAAATGCACAGATAAATCCTGTTTTATCACACTCCCCATCAGATTATTTTGCTGAAGTAATTTTGACTGGAAGTCCTAAAATACTGGCAGAAATTAAATAGAACCTATTTTGAAGAAAAAAGAAAAACCCTACAACCCAGAATTAAAGCTATATAAACTTAGACTGACTTCTTAAATAAAGCAATGGGAAGCTGCAAACTGAGGAGAAGACGTAACTAACAGACCCATGGATCAGAGATTATATTGCTGTATTAGAGAGAAATAGACATGACAGAGATGCCCACCTACTGGGAATACTAAATAACATTGCTGCTTAAAAAGTAAGAAATTGCAGAAAATAATTCTTTAGCGTTACAGTTAGGTTATTTTTAGCACCTGAGGAGTTTTTTTTATTTGCTAGTCTAAGAACAACAGTGCCTCTGCAAACAAAACACAGGAAGCTGGGGAAGAAAAAGAAACAGTTTGTATTGAAGACTTCAGTTTGGAAATGGACAACCATTTTCAGTAATTTTTCTGCAGTGGACAAATATAGAAAAGAAAGGTGATGTTAGGGACCATATGGTGTGCTAATTCCAGTTGTGACAACAGCTCTGTTGTCTGTCTATCCCTTTGCTAGACTGTGAGAAAAGGTGAACTTGTGTCATTGACACCAGGAGCAAAGCCCAGTCTCATTGGGCATGGCAAATATTATGGTATAGGCAAATAAAAGCCTGGAACTGGGAACAAAAATTGAATGACCAGCCCTACAAGCCATCTCTTTCCTGATGGGGAGAATTTCTGAGTGCACAAAGAAGTAACAACTTTTAAGATGTTCAGGAAAGGTAGGATAAACCAAACAAAAAATAACCCTGGTGCGAGGACAAAACATGCAGGTTTTGAAAAAGAGCATACAACAACAAAAAGATAATCCATACAATGTACTTGGAAAAGAAGCCTGGAACACTCTCCCATAAATCCAGGACACTAGCACAGGCTCTGTGGGTAAGAGCACCCCACCTCTCTGGGAAGGGACACCCCCAAGAGCTGGGTGGTGACACACCCATGTCTGCCTTCCAGGCAAAGGAAGGTGAAACTGGCCACAAACAGCCTGCATTAGGATGCTGGAAGTGGGTGTTGGGATTTGGGGTGTGGAAAGAAACAAAACAGCCTCTGCTTTCACATTCTGTACCTCAGCATGGCAGCGGGTGCCTGCTGCTGTTGGAGGGATTTGCCTTTGCCTCCCTGCGTTAGTCTCCTCATCTGGCAAGCAGGCAAATAGTACACTTAAGGAAAACAAAACAAGACAAACAAACAAAATAACTAACCCTCCAAAACCCAAAACCCTCCTCAACAAAAAACACAACCCCCAAACAAACAAACAAAAACCACCAACAAACAAACAAACAAACAAACAAACAACAAACCAAACCCAACACTCAACACAGAAATAAAAGAAAGAAAGAAGGAAACTACCACCACTGCCCCCCATGCCCCCCCCCAACCAAGCCCTCTGAAATCAATTAGATTATGGTTATAAAAAAATCACCCTGATCTATTTCAAGCTTGAAAAACTATAGGATACTGATTCTCTAGCAACTGGAGATGAGAAAAGTCTCCCAGACATCCAGAAAAAAACATTTAGTAGCAAAGGGACACAGAACCGGACAAACTAAACAGGGTGCTCAGGCAGGACACAAATTCTTAAACCAAATGACTGTTGTCAAAATGTATTTTTAGTAGGTAAATCCAGACAGACTTACAATTTTTTTTTTGTCTCTAGATAATTCCCCAATGTCATTGTTGCTGCTAGTAAGCTCTAAGGAGCAAAGCACATGAAAAAAGGAAATTGTTCTTGCTAGATAATGTAATTCAAACTCTAAATATTTATTTACTCTTGCAGGGGAAAGGGAGCAGCTGAAGCACAGCTGGGATAACTCAGCAGCACGAGCCGCCACGCGCTCCCCCATGCCATGGCCTCTGGCTGGGCCAGGAGGCTGCAGGGGAAGGGGGAGCAGAGCCAGGCTGGAACACACAGCTGTGATCTCAGCAGCTCCAGCTTGCACTCTCCACCCAGCATGCAAACTCAGCCTTAAGACATGGTCCACCTTTCACCCATACTGATGAGAGGAGGCTGGGTTCCCAACCACTCCATCCCCACCAGTGCTCCTCTCTGTGCTACATCCAGCACCAGTGTCCTTGGAAGGGTCTCACGGATGTGTGGCCCACCCTCACCCTGAGATCTGGTCAGGAGCCCATCCCAATCTGAGACCAGCTTCCTTAGGTACTGTTCCAACACTGATAAGTTATCTCTCTGACCTAAAATGAGGCCAGCAGCAGGGATAAATTTTGTCCCAGCAGCAGGGATACTGAAGATTGTGTGCCTGGGCAGGGTCAGGCTGCCAAGAGAAGAGGCTTGGTGATGAGGATGGGTGGCTGCAGGCACCTTCTGCAATTGAATAAGGCTGCTGGGATCTGTACTCCACTGGCAACATGGCTTTGCCTGCCTCTCGTGCCTCTCTCCTTTGAAAAACCCTTGGGTTACACTGGTGCAGGTGCTTGTAGAGGGGCAGCAAAATCAAGATAAAGAAGTGATCCAAGATAAAAATAATGTCATCTCCTCGAAAGGAGGTAGGGAAGACAGGCAGGAAAAGCATAATTTGTAGACTGGCTCAATCACAAGTAGATTTATAACTGTGAGAAACATGCATGATTTCCTTTAGCTCAGTTCAGCTTTTCCTTAAAAATCTCAACTTCAACAACTTTGGTTAACGCATATGACATGCCCTGTTCACAGCACTGGTTACTCCTTATAAATTCATACCTGCACAGCATTAATCACGATGGGAAAGCCTGAAATCCTGGCACGAATGCAGCACCACCTTGTTTTGGCTTGGGGTGTTTCTCCCCTGGAGCTGCAGAGGAGCCCTGCACACAGGAGCACTCACTGCACGTTCAGATGAGAAGATACAGCAGCCCTCAGACACAGGCTGAAGTTGTTCTGCTTCAGAGTGAACACCCTCTTGGGATGGTATGGCACATGAACCATCTCTGTAGCACAGAGACACCTGAGAATCTGTCAGTTGCATTCTGCTCACAGATTTAACAGCAATCCTTGTGACCAGAAGGGCTCAAAAGGGCTTTTACTTTATTCCCTTTTTTAATTTTTTTTTAAATTTTTTTAATAAAAACTCAAAATCCAGAACACCCTCATTTTTCCCAGGCTGGTGTTACAACCTAATCCTGCCTGTTGATTTCCAGATCTGTCAATTTAGTACCACTTAAAAATTAAGATTAAAACCTACCTCCACTCCCAGAAGAGGATTTAAGAAATTATGAAACAGGAAGTACACCAAGTTGCTACAAAGCAGACTTGGTAAAGGAGATTACTGTTTAGTCAATCCTGTTTTGACTGTATTTCTTGACATTCCAATCTTTTTGTCACTTATTTTGAGGCAAAAGTCTTCTTTAGTCAGACTGCAGAATCAATTTAACTGAGATCTAATAAATAATGCTTATTTCCCATGCTAAAATTCGTTTTGCTTAACTTAACTGAGTTAGGTAAAGAAGTGACAAATCCAGTTGTGTGCATGCATATATTGATGTGAAACAAAAAAAACATGGTACTTGCTATTGTGAGTGAAGAATTGTTGCCAAAAATCCCCTGTAACGAAAAAGACCATAACTTAGCAGCACCCCAGGCATATTCAGGCCTTGCTAATCCAGCTCCAGTTTTTGCCAACCTCAGCCAGAAACAAGGGCTCATGGCAGCATTTGAGGGTGTTATGAGAACAGGTTCAAGGAATTGAGCCTACAAATTTCTCTACCACATGGGAAGTTGCCCACAACAGGAGGGGTAACAGGCATGCTCCCTACTTCTGGCAACTTTTTTTGGTTGATTATAAAGTGAGTATCATAGTACTAGTTACATAGCACTTCAACAGAACTATTATTTTTCAAATATAAAGAAATTAAAAGGCAGTAAGCTCACTGGTCCAGCTGACACAATTCAATGCCACTGGAAAAAAATCTGTGACCACAAACAAGTAAGATGATGCAGAACCTGTTAACAGTTAACACCCAGGGCTCGAAGTGCAATTTACAGTCCACATACCAGGAGAGTGAAGCAAGTACCCTGCAGCTGGGGGACTAAGGAGCTGCACCTAACATGGCCTTCACAATGGGACCCCAAGGTCCAATTCCAAGAAGAAAACAAAAGAATTTAACAAGAAACACTGTAAAACCATTAAGATAAATCTGGTTCAGATACTTTTAAGAGTTTAAGCAAATGTGAATCCTAATAGAAATTTTGGGAGGGGAAAAAGTCCACATGTATCTAGAGGGCTCATCCTAAACATTTAGCAGCTACTTTCACAATAAGTCTTTTCATGTTTTGGTATACTAGTGCAATGTTCGTGTTCTCAAAGCAAGCCTGAAGGGTTTCTAAATTAGTATGTCAATGTTACCATGGTAACATAATGTACTATCAAAATGGACCACTTTTTTATACAGCCACTATAATCGAGTTAGTGACCAAGCAAGTTATAAAAACTCTTGCTTTTTCAGTTTTGGGGGGGTTGGGGTTTTACTGGGCTTTTTCCTTTGTTTGTATTTGGTTCTTTTACCTATTTATGATTATTTTTGCTATTCCTACAACTTTTTAAAATGTTGTTGAGAATTTGTCTTGTTTATCATGCAGGAATAAATAATAGAAATAGAACCATCAGCACAAAAAATCGGCTTTTAGGACTTGCTAAGGGTAGTTGTAGTTTCAGTTCCCAGACATATTAAGTTCTAACACCCTACCTCTGGTTTTACTTTTGCAAACTGTTCCCAAACAGAAGACATTCTTTCCTTGTCACAGCACTATTTAAAACACAGTGGCATCTCACTCTGAGAGCTTCTTCCACACCAGGATCCTGCCCAACATGCTGTCTCTGATACCCTGGGGCATGTTAAATGGCACTGGATGCCCTAAAAGTCAACCTGCCATCCTTGATCAGACAATCTTCAAACTGAGAATACTCAAGTTAAAAACATTCTCACGTAAAGTTCAGTGTTCAAAAGACATCATCTTCATGGTCATCACATCCACACCGACCTGTGTATCTGTCCTACATTCACACAAATTGGTTAAACACATGAGTTCCTCTGTATCTCCAAGAGAAAACTACCACCCTGAGAATAAATGCTCTCTGTCCAGCCAGCCCTCACCAACAAGGGCTACTACAGGATCCCATGTGGACAAGGAGCCACATCCATCCAGCAAGACCATTTTCATGCAATGGTCTTTATTCAAACAGCATCAAGTACTGGAATTAAAATCTTGAAGGCTTGTTTTTGGATACTTTCTATTAAGAGATAGTATCTAATTGTCTATTTTTTGTATCATAAGCCTACTGTAACAACCTCCTTGGGGCATTCCTGTGGTCTTGCTGTTTAAAAAAAGAAAAGTCAAAAAATATTGAGATTATATGAACTCTCATTGGTTCATGGCTGTGTCAATAAGAGCTTGATGTATTGTTTTACAGTATCACCTGCCAATAGTACTGACATTCTAAGTCAATCTCTCAGTTCAATAAGTCATCAAGTTAGATACACTTTTGTTATGAAAATTAATTAGGATGCTTACTCCCTTTATTAGTGTGAGAATATATAAAATAACCAATTTCCCTACTTCTGGTCTGGCTGACTAGTTTTTATTCTTCTAGATGATACTGCCACTTATAGTTGAGAGGTAATACCTAAGCATATTTGATTAATCTACTGAAACAGCTTGCTATCATTGATATTCCTTTCAAAAAGCTGGAGAAGAAAGAGGAAACAGTGTCCAAAGACACTATCAAAATCCTTCCAAGAAGACTTAGAAGAGGCCACAATTGTTCCTTGTCTTCCTTTGCCCCATGAAACAACAGTAAATGACAGAGTACCATGGGATTCCCATCCCACTCCACCCCCAGCTTTCCTAAAAATCACACCTGGAAGATATAAAGGAGAACAACAGTCAAAATATAGTATATATGTGTGTAGTGGCATACATACATATGTATGTACAGTGTAACAGTTTAACTCCAGTGATTTCCAGTGTGGATGGACTTAGGTATGAGTGACTCTGCTGCATGGGCTGAGTTTGGGGAAAGAGTGTACTACAACCTTTTCAAAAAACAAGTATGCATGAATGAGCCACCAAATTGAAATTACACATAAAGCTCAAATCATTGTCCACCTTCAGCCTGCTTGACTTCCTAACTTTAACTGGCTGGTTTAACAGAATTGTCCAGTCTGCAATGCACTGCAATGATTTGTGTGTGTGGCTTCCTCTTCTGCTGATTACAGCTTTTAGGCTATAACCAAAACAAAAGGTGGCTCAGGGATTTTTTTCATATACAGCACTGAATGCATACCTGAGCAAAAAAGTTAAAAATACCACAATCTTATTTTTACTCCCTAAAAAAGTACAAAAGTGTTATGTCTGCAAGTGCTCAAAAAAATGTCACAAAAAAAAAAAAAAAAAAAAAAAAAAAAAAAAAAGTTCAAAGGCATTAGCAATTGTACATTCTCCTATTATGTTGTAAAAGATGCAGTGTGAAAAATCCTTTAGGATAATCTTCTCCGAATCATTAATTCCCATCCATTTACATGAGAAAAGAAACACCAGATCTCTTTATGCTGTTTGTCACAAAAATCACAGCCCAGGGTACTTCTCACTAAACACTGAGGCCTCACAACCTGGTCTTTTCCCAGCTGTTTTGAAGGACAGATCCTTACTTTAGGATTCTCCCATTTACATCATTAAATAAAATAATCCTCCCTCATTCCAGAAGTCATAACAGCTGCATCTTAATTGGAAAGAAAAACCAATAAGGACCAGAACCAACAACTGTTACTGCAAACTAGTGGCTCTGAATGCCAAGCAGCTGCCTTTCTGCCAAAAAACAATACATGACTTGTAAAAGTAAGGTGCTTGAAAACAAATCAAATACCAAAACTAAGCTACTGCCAACGAGGACATTGTATTTTAGTGATAAAAATGCATGAGACACCAGCCAATTTCAGGCTGCAATCACTTGAACATAATCCTTACACGTAAGACATCATTCATAGGAAATAATTTGAAATACCAACTGTAGAACTTATGACTTAATAGATGGGATGCCAGCTGCTAAAACAATTCACACACCTGGTTGTTTTCATAGTGTGTGAACTGATGGGGTGGTGCAAAACTTATTTTCAATGATGACTATGCTGAGAGCATACCTGTCCTTTGAGGGTGGAGAGCACTTTTGGATCATCGTTATCATGAGACCTCTCATGTTATGTTTCTTTGCTGCACAACTGTCATCCTTAAAACACCCAAGTTTTTCTGGAAAATTCCGCTGCTTGTCAGAGGAATGTTTAAAATACAGCATCTTCCCTTGTCTCGAACAATATTTATGTACATGGCAAAAAAAATGAAAGTGCTGTAACTGTGACGGAATTGTGAATTTGCAAGGGGAGTGCAGTACAAGCCTGGATCCTTCTCCATCACCTTGGCCGTGACATGTTGGAAGGAAGGAGAGGGGCTTCTGGGCAGCCACCCCAGAGTGCTCCTCACTCCCCCTCTCCTCCACTCCAAAAACAGTCCATGGGTAAGGAAAAAAAAAAATCCTTTTTGAAGCGTTTTGCAGTTGCTTAGCAACTACGACCAGACCTTAAGAGATTTCAGTCAATGGACTGGCACACCCAGCTCTCAACATGCCGACAGGTACACGAGGAACACACCCGGCATGGCCCCAGCCCCAACAGCAGCATGTCTCTCCTCACCTTTCAAACCTGCTTCCAGCTGCTGCTTTCTCACACATTCCAAAACCCCCAGAACCAAAGAGAGGCACAGCAAAGCACCCATGTGCTGATGATGAGATGATTTTTAATTGTGAAGATGCCAGCTACACCCTTTCCTCGGTTACCACACACGTACAAACCACAACTGTCTTAAAAAGCAATTAAGATTGAAAAGCTGTCCATGAACTTCCTGTGGTGTAGACCAGGTTTCTTCCCAAGCCATTAAATGCATTGTTAGTGACCATTACAGACAATTCCCACACCTGCTATCAGTTTCGGTGGGAAGCACTGGCCAAATTGCACAAAACTTTTGGCCTTTGTGATCACACACCATTTTCATGCCAAATGTTTTCAGATTTTAAAACTTTATAGATAGATAGATACAGATATATGCATGTAAGGATACACACACTTGGATGTGGAACAAAGATTCTTCCACCACTCTTCTGTAAACTGGCACTAGATGCACACAATCTATGCAAACTATGCTGGAAAAAACCTTTTTTTTAAAAAAAAAAATGCTTCACTCCACAGAAGAGTACTTATGGAAGGAAAAACAAATGCTGCAGTGCAACAAGTTTGACATTATCAGTATAGGAAACACTGCTAACTGAAAGTAAAAATTTATGCTGGAAATGAAACCATTTGTAACCAATACAGGAGTTAGGTTCAGAAACAACTTTCCAAGTACAGCCACGCAGCCAACGAACTGCAGCCACATAAAAACCATGCATCCTTGTCCCTTCCACAGCTGGCAGAGGAGAAGGACCACCTCCACCACGCAAGCTGGTTGGAGAAGTCGTACCCACACCTGCCCCTTTGTCTTCACTGACAGCAATGGCACTGTGGCAACAGGACTAGCTTAGCCCAGGCAAGGGGATTCCCCCTGGAGGTGAGCTGTCCCAGGGTGAGGGGCCCCTGCTTGTTCAGCTTCCCCCACTGCAGTCCAGGCCAGAGCTGGGAACTGCCCAGCCCCAGTGGTTTTGCTCATTTTCTGTGATCCTTAATGGCAACTGTGAACTTCTCTCACATGCTTAACCTTACACTAAAATCAACAAAATGTTGCCCCTGTGGTAAACCCAGAGGAAATAGGCATATTTCTAAGACAGAGAAAGGCTCAGAGTCCATTTGAATTTCACGGTGCATCTTGTTTCCTGCACTTACTTCAACCCTTAAACCAGGAAATCCCTTGATTTTACTGTTTGCTCCCTCCTTTAAACTTGTACCCAGTACTATACAAAAACTTATCTGTCCTAATTTATCATCAGTGACTTTCACTTACGAAAGTGTGGTGCTACCACATGGATCTCTGTGATGGTATTTCACAAACAACTCACTTGGCAACTCCAAGGGACCTGTTACATTCTTTATGCTTGTAATTCTCGGTATAACAAAACCAAATAATACTTTCTTAATTCTTAAGAAAGGCATTGTTTGCAAATCTCTCCTAAACATCTAGTAGCAGTAAATGTTCAGAAGTCTTTTTGATTTTTTTTCAACAGTGCCCCAGTGATTGTAATTGCTCTGCGCTTCCAGGTGTTTTTATGTGAACACTGGAAACAGAGGTAAAGGCCTCAATAAGTAGGTTTGGTTGTGGGTTCTTTGGTGGTGGCTTTTTTTTTTTTTTCCCTTTGATTGCTGCTCTCTTTTTGATAACAGTGACCTCACAGTAGCATTGCCAATTTTCTCCACTGGGAGCCAGTGCATGCAGCACAGTTTTGAATAATCTGGCAAACAAAACAGCCTTAAGACTTTCAAGCATCTTTAAAAAAAACAAAACACCACCAAACCTGAAAGGATAACAATAAAACCCCCACTGTTTTTCAGAACAGTATTAAAGAGAGTTAATTAATGTTTGGAACCATGACATGGGTTTGACTGTGTTGCTCCTGTTTTGTACATAGTCAGTGGAAGAGAAGTGCAATAATTACTGCAATTCCTGGCTCCTGAAGGTAGGTTGCATTCCCTCTGCCAGGCCACAATGCAACCCTCAAGTCTCCAAAATGACATGTCTCCCTTTGGTCCCACGGCCACCAGACATGCACAAATCATTTTGGGAAGCTCCAGAAAACACATAGTGAGTTTGTTTAATAGCTTCAATACCTAATAGCTCCATAACAAGTTGTATTTTGTTTCATTAGTCTTTAGGATTTTCTTTATCTTGTACTAACATTATACTTTGTCTTTCTTCCCAGGACAATTTGCTTTTGTAACTGATTGTATTTCTCATTGCAGACAAATCCATTCACCTAGAAATGCCACCAGACTAGACTTGTTCTCTGTAATCAGTGACACCACAGCAAGTTTCTGTTGCACTACAAGCCTTTGCCTATCATCTGCACAGAAAACTCTTCCCAGCAGATATGATTCTGCAGATGCAATGGAAACACAAACACAGGTCCTTCTGATCAGATCTTTTTCTAGGTCTTAATTGAAATGTTACTAATACTTATTTTGCAAGATTGCCTGGTGATACTAGGTAAATTAAAAGAAGTCCATAATGCAGTGGAGCACACTGAATTTATTTAAACAGTATTAGCTCTTCCCAGGTGGAAAGGATGTAAAACAAAGCACAAAGGTTACTGTTTGAAAGTGTAATGATGAGGTGACTTAGGATGGTATTATGGACACAAACGAAAAATTTGGGTAATAAATGGAAGATGACAGATAACGTTAGGATATCTTACCAAGAGTTTCAATATTGGGTACAACAGAGAAGAAGGAACCAGCAAAACATGTAAAGACATGACATGATCAAAGCCACAAGCTTTGGAAATGCTCTTTCAAGCAATATTCAGAATTGATGTAAGTGGGACAAGGCTGCTTTCATCCAGGCTAGGAAAGTGACAACAGGGTACTTCAGGAGCAGGATAAGACACACGGATGGCAGATTTCATAGCATGGGCAGGTAGAGAAGCCTGCATCTCAGACATGCTATACTGGGGAAATCTTCAAGATAAAGGGGTTCCCCTGCTTGTGAGGGCCTTGGAAGAAATAAAATAGGGTAGGAAGGCCAATTCTGTTTTGATTCCACTGGTACAGTATGTGGTGATGACTGCTTTTGTCTACATCTCCATTTTTCATTATAATTATTATTATTATTATAAAAGATTAACTTGTTGAAGACAGGAAAAAAATATATATTTCTGATTCAAGTGGATTGCAGAATTTTTACTTTATGGAGAAATTATGGAAGAGGTTTAAGTGCTGCTTTGTCTGGAAAGATCATCACGAAGGCTCCTGAAGGCGCAAGGCTCTCAGTAGACTAACTTGATAAAAATTGCACTTCCTACACAAGTTAAGTGACCTTTATTGACAAGAAATATCAGGACACTTCAGGGGTTTAAAAGGCTCTGAAAGCAAATTAAATATTCCAGCTGAGCAGAGGACAACGTAGAAGGGAGATGAATGCTAACCCTGTTTTCATGTACTTAAAAATTATATAAGCAAACCTCACATCTATATAGAAATGAAAGTTTTAATCTAACTATATTGAAGGCAACACAAGCATTGAAAAGTTATGTAGACTATTTAAGGACTGAAGTTTCAAGGGAGAGTACATTTAAAGAAGTACAAATCACCTCAGGTGACAGCTTATGTGAAATAAGGAAATCCCTCTGGATTCCAAAACTATGCTAAAATCATGCTAGATGCAATAGGGACTGAAACAGAATTACACTTAGTATGGTTTTTCTCTTTGAGAAGGAAAAATGCAATTACTTTTTTTTTGAGGCTGTATCAGTTCTGCATTAGTAACTGGGCCACCTGACTTCTCCCACAAGTGTAAAAAATTGAAATAACCCAGTAGTAAAAATTCACCTCATCCACCTGTTTCTTAGTCTTAGCTACTTATTTTCTAAATGCAATAAACAATGTCATTTTGAAGACAAAACTCAAATGGAGTCCCCAAATGCATCCCCATAGCTGGGTTTCCCTCCTCTTTACAAAAACACTCAGAGCTTCCAAATTTTTCCATAGCAGAGCAAGGGCACTGATGCAGTAGTGCAAGGTACAGAGTCATGTTTTGATTGGTACCTCTGGCTGAAAGAAACCAAACATTTGCAACAATCTCAAGGAGTCACAGTGCTCTACATAAGAACCCCATGTGCATGTCTACCTTGGTGGAACTTGCAGTTGTTTCATCACCACTGGGCTTGGTGTGACAGAATCCTCAAACTGCCAGGAAGAAACACTAAAAATAGAGCTCATCCAACACCTTCACACTTAACAAAAACTCCTTTCCAGCTGTGACGAAAAGCAGGAAACTCACATCCTGGTAAATGGTGAAGGCACTACTGCTAACCCCATCTTGAAGGCCTGATATCAAGTTCCTAAAGAAAAATCCAGTAAACTTCAAGTAAACTCTTCCTTGGGAAACATCATGTAAATGCTCCAAGTAGCTGAACAGGAACTTCTGACAATTCCATTGTCTCTTCCCTGTGGAGTTTGGAAAGGCAGAACCATGAAAGAAAGCAACAGTTACACTGCTGGCAGCGCCGAGCCGACCTCTGGCAGCTGCAATTCCAGGCAGATCCCACTTTTACTGAAGAATGTCACACCATACACATGAACATTTCCAGATATATCATGAAAAGGAAATGAAAAGTAGGTTTCACACTTTAAAATATGAACAGGACTTTTTACTGCTTCAGATGGCCTTACAGTCCTTGAAACTGAAAATCACAGCAAACATGAGCATTACAGATTTGAGAAGAAAAGGGGCTGGGGGACAGAGAGAGGGAGGGATGATTAAAAACACACAGGCAAGGAGATGTGTGGGAGAGCAGGGAAGGGTGACTGGAGCTGTCAGTGCAAACCCATTCATTCTTCTTCTATGTTTGTGATACCTGACAAGACAATTTCACCACCAGTGGATACCTCTAAATGATTTTCAAAAGACAACTGCACTGACCCAAGAGAGTAATCTATTCAAGTGTAAAAGGCATAACCGCTAAACTAAAATGAATAGTACAGTTCATAAGGATTAAATAGTTTATCAGATTGATTTTTGAAAATTCAACAGCAAAAAAAGTAAGTTCCAAACTTTCTAGTGGCTATGATAGAAGCTGGTGTGTTAAACGTGGAACTAAGCAAGCTCCTAGAACTAGAGTTTGGTTTCTTTCATCTTCAAAACCGATTTTATTGCTACTGTTGCTATTTTTGCAAGTGCATTTCTAAGAAGTTATTTCAAGACCTATGACCAAACAGGAAAAACTAAACCCCACACCATATTTGACCATGAAGAGTCGGAAGAGAGAACTTGGCATTGTCATTTACTTAAACAAACAAAAATCCAAATGCTTATGGGAAGAAAGATAATGTTTTTTTCAACTTTATATATAAAACCTCAATCTGAATACTTCGTAGTGACAAAACTTGTCCAGGATATAAACAAAGAAAATCTCTTCAACCCCAAACAACATAATGATTTAAAGACAGGGAAAACTAACTTCAATGTGGGTTGAAAAGGAGAAAGGAAATGTGTTAATACTATAAGGCAAGATTCATGGCTTTCTAGGGACATGATGAAGAACTGTGCAAGTGTCTCCTTTTCCTACAGAGCTGTGAGCTACAAAGGATGTTCACAGGCAGCTTCCTCCAACACTGCCCCCAGGATCACCTATATGTCAAGAGACTACATGCAATTTTAGCAGTCAGCCTTGTCCAGCTTTCTAGTTTTCAAGAACACCGTAAGACAGCCAGACACAGCTGTGGGCTGCAAAAATAGGGCTGAATATCAGCAAAGTTGTAATTATGCACATGTAGGACTCCAAAAAGTATTTGAAAAAATCCAAAGTATTGAGTGCTCTATATAGATACGTAAACTCAGGCCAGTTTTTGTGTGTTTACTGCTTAATTTGGAGCTACCTTTTTGAGAAAAAGGAGTCTAACTGAGGGTGAACCTCCCTCCTCTGACCCAGAGACTTTTGCTCTCTGTTTTCTCTCCTCCAGATCTCTTCCTGGACGATTTGTGCCCACTTACACTCAGTGTGCACCAGAACAAAGATACAATTATGTATAAGTAGTGCCCAAGAGAAATCATCTAATAAAAATAAAGCTTTCTTTAAAGCAATTTGATCCAGAATTTGTTGGGTTTTTTTTTACTATACAGATGGGGAAGGGAAAGATAAACCTCAATGACTGCATAAAGCAGGCGTGGCCCGTATGAATTGACATTAGGATATTTAAAATATGTATATATAAACATTCTACTCGTCTCTTTTCCATCTCTGATATTCTCCAGCTTGTGCTAGTTTTCAAGTATGTTTACACTGGAGACAGAAATAGGTAGATGTACATACCTATACATGTGTACACTCACACCTAGGGTATACTCAGCTATAAAATGTTTGGATCACAGAATTAATATATATATAATTAACTTGCCTAGAGTTGCAAGGCCTGCTTGGTCTGCTGTTTGGAGACTTCTAGTAACAGAATCACAGAACAGTGGAGGCTGGAAGGCACCTCTGGAGCCTTATCTAGTTCAAGCCCTTGCTGACAGCAGGGCCACCTAGAAAAGGTTGCCCAGGACCACATCTCAGTTGGGTTCTGAAGATCTCCAAGGATGAAGGCTTCACCATCTCTTGGGGTAACCTGTGCCAGCATTTAACTACCCTCAGAGTATGGAAGCATTTGCTTACATTTAGATGGAATTGCCTGTATTTCAGTTTGTGCCTGTTGCTTCCTGTCTTGTCATGGAAAACCACTGTGAAGGCTCCATGTTCTTTACTTCCAACGATCAGGTATTAATACACACTGAAAAATCCATAATTAATGTTAGAGAAAAGCAGGAGAAAAAAAACCCAAAAACCAACCCCTGTGTAGGATCCTAATGCTTCCAGGACTATTTTCCACAAAGCCAGAAGTAGGAGTAGTTATAAAAAAAAAAAGTCAATGGTAACTCAAAACCAGATGGATTTAGTATCTGCAATGTTTTCTAAGAATGGATGTGTTTTAAGAGTTAGTTATAGACATGCTTTTGTTACAAATTTAGGCTTCAGAGTTGCAAATTTAAGCTTCAGTACTTCATGCTGAAATAAAATATGAAAGTGTAAGTTGTTTTGTAGCATAAAGAAGAGAAAATACTTGAAAAAACTCTATCTCTTTAGGGAGCCCAAAATCGGAGTTGATAGTAAGAAAAGCATCCAGTTTTTCTACACATATCATAGTCCTCATCAAGTCACACTACAGATGAGGAACCCAAATCCTGTATACCTTAGCACAGGATAGGAGCATAATCTGCCTGTCTGTTTTTCTGTGAGGATTTAATGAAGGCAGTCTGAAAAACCTCCTCCCAGCGGGCAGCCTGTGGCAGGATCCTTTAGGCATCCAGTGCAGCAAACGTGCCAAGTGCCAGCAAAAGAAGAAGAGCAAAATAAATGTGACTTTAAGGCAGTTAAGTACCCACACATCTTGGAGCCCTGCAGGCACCAGTGAAGCTGTCAAAATTCAGGTCAGTAACATGCCACAACTGTCTGAGACACCTTCAAAGAGCAGGAGGAGCAGAAGTAGCTCCTTGGGTCAAGCTCTTACAGAAACACAGCTGTTGTGAGGTACCTGCATGAAGGCATGACAGAAAGGAGCCCTGTTTGCAGAAAGTGGTCAGCAAAGCTCATAAATCACTCAAGAAAGGCCTCATCTAAAGATGACAGGAAGATGAACAGAGATGCTTGCTTTCAGTAAAGAGGTAACTGGCTGCGAGAAAAAAAGCAGATATGTCAGACATGAAAAGGTCAGGGACATGATTTGTATTTGTCAGAATGAGCTTTCCAAGCAGGAGTCAAGGACATCTTGCTCTAACAAAGAAATACACAATAACTTAAAAAAATCAAGCTTCTTCAGTAAGAGAATTTACATTGTTCACCTGTGTTCTGTCCTTGGGCACCTCTGCATAAGTGATATTTTTGGATATTGCTGTGGTTTAACTCCAGTCAGCAGCCACTTGCTCACTCTCCCAACCAGCAGGATCAAGGACAGAATAGGAAGAGTAAAAGCTAGAAAACTCATGGGTTGAGGTAAGCACAATTAAACAAACCAAGGGAAAACAAACCAAGAAATTACTTTGCTGCTTCCCATGGGCAGGCAGGTGTTCAGCCATCTCCAGGAGAGCAGGGCCCCATCACATGTAACAGTGACTTGGGAAGACAAACACCATCACTCCAAGTGTCCCCTTCCTCCTTCTTCCCCCAGCTTTATCTACTGAGCATGATGCCACATGGTCAGGAATATCCCTCTGGTCAGCTGGGGTCACCTGTCCTGGCTGTGTCTCCTCCCACCCTCCCATGCACCCCCAGTCTTCTCATGAGCAAGGCAAACCTGAAAAGCAGAGAAGGCCTTGGCTCTGTGTGAGCCCTGCTGAGCAATAACAGAAACATCTCTGTATTATCAGCCCTGTGTTCAGCACAAATCCAAAACACAGCCCCATACAGCCACTGGGAAGAAATTCAACTACCCCAGCTGAAACCAGCACAGATATCCACCTCCCAAAAAGGGGGGGATGGCTGCAAAGATGTCAAAGAGCCCAAGGTTGAATGCCAGGTAGAAACTGAAGGGCAGAAAGAGAGATTGGAGAAAGTGGGGGAAAAAAGAGTAGATTTAAATGGGAAAATGGAGCAGGCAAGTTTAGAAAGGTGGTGGCAACAAGGAGAGGAGAACTGTGGTGAAGAGAAACAAGAAGCACCAAAATGCTGGAGGATAATGACATCATCATATTCAGAGGTTCTCTTCTGTTGCACCCTCCACAGTACCTGTGCTTCACAGAAAATTTACAGCAATTGCACA
Source organism: Phylloscopus trochilus trochilus (assembly GCA_016584745.2). Lineage (NCBI taxonomy): Eukaryota > Metazoa > Chordata > Aves > Passeriformes > Phylloscopidae > Phylloscopus > Phylloscopus trochilus. The sequence continues at coordinate 19,073,119 of WQNJ02000084.1, read as the reverse complement.
GCCCCTGACAGACTTCACCCAGTCCCTGGAGAGCTAGGAGCCAAAATAGCAATCTCTGCACTCCACAATAATAGGGGACACCACATGACACAGAACCATGGATTACAGTAGGGCTGATGTAACAGTAATGGAGGAGGAAGGGATATCATTTATCACATCCCTCACACATCTTCTGACTAGACTGTTGTTGTAATGTCACAGTAGAAATACAAAGCTGCATGCTCATTTCCAGATGACTGCAATGCCCAAAATACCCAATGACAATTATGACATTGAGACAGAAGCAAATCATCCTTACCCCGGGAATTTTGTACTGGAAGAGATTATATAGACAGGAATAGTTACACTGATCTTATATTTTTCACTCTTTGTAAAGACATTTGCAGTGATGGTTTATAATCCTAAAGCACAGACTGTTCAGTCTACCTTGCAACTCCACAGTTTGTGGTCACATAAAAGATAATTCATCTTTATTGTCTCCATTTCTGCCTTCCACTCTAGCCTTTTTCTGCCTAGATTATACAGGCAGGAAACATTTTGGCACAGGCACTGTATCATATTGTGCTTTTGTATTATAGGCCAACACACCACATTGTATTAACATCTCTCCTTCAGTAACATTATATACAAAACCAGATCTTAAAAAAACCACTTACATCCATGGGCTCTAAAGGACTCATAATAGATGAAAGAGCCAAATGTCCACAAACTTGTGAAAATGTGCAATACCACTACAAATCTAGATATATTTCTCTCCAGCTAAACAGCACTAATAATACATACAAGTCTTCTGACACATTGCATTACTTTGCTACAGCACTGTTTCTATAGACTTCCTAAACAGGAAGTTAAATAATCTTTGGTTTAGTCTACCATCTATCACAATGTTAAGCTCTCTTAAAAGAAAAGCAAGAATTTAATATCCTTCTTTGCAACTGAGGGTTTTGTATTACACACATTCAGGAAGGTATGGATGATACAAGTAGGAGTAAAATTATTCCACAATACCCAACAGATAAGCAGCTAAATAAGTAGATGGCCATAGGATCATCATCAATATATAAATATTGTTTCAATTAATAAAGCAATACACTACAGAAGTGTGCAACAGCTACATAACAGGGCACAAACCCAAATAACATCTGTTATAGAAGGGACATGTTTAATGTTTAAAAATGACACATATACAAAGTGAGGATTGGGGCTGGAAGCTCCAGGTGCTTCATGGAAAGATGCAGCAAATATTTGTGTCTACAGGTGGCCATAAAGCACATCCATAAAAGACAACGTGAAATTAAGACAGCAATCTCATTACCAGGATTATGAAGACAATAGCATCTGGGATTACTATTTGCTGGCTGTATTCTGCATTTAATCTATCAAGTCACACTTAATACTTCAGGTAATACTTTTAAGAACAATTTAAATTAATCATAACAGGAGATTAAGTGTAAAAAAAAAATTAATATCCATTTTGCTTTTAATTTGCCATACCATTGTGAGAACCGCAAAAAGCCACTTTGACTTCCTGCTCTATAAAACACAACTCTGCTCTTAACATTGCAAATGTCTGACACACAGCTAGACATATTTCATTCAACCAGTCTCTAAATCCACATGGTTAGTCCCCAGGGTAACTTGTGTCAGGCAGAGAGCCCCACAGGAGGGGAAGGCAGGGCAGGGCAGATGTCCCCTGCCACTGGCTCTCCTGTGCCCAGTCCCAGGACATGGGAGGACACATATCCCTGAACTGGAGCAACAGCTGTCTGCATACAAGGAACATTTTGGACCCCATTAAACAGTGCTGCTGCATCAGTGTGGAAAGAGTGTCACAACAATAAGGCCTTCCCACTGTGCTGAGCCTGCAGAGGGAATCTCTGCTGAAATGGCTCATCCTGCACCTTTCACACCACCTAGCCCAAAAGTCTTCAGATTTGAAGAATGAAATGACCTCCACTCAACAAAATACAGAAAACAGGCTATTGATTTCCTGTGAATTCTCAAAGTGTTATAATAAGCATTTATAGACGGGCTATTGAATGTCTCAGCCATTTAAGCAGACAGTCATTTCATCAGCAAAGTAATAACTGGAGGTGGTTCCAAAAACAGGAAAAGCAAAAAAGAGCTTTGGGGCACAATGTCACTTTTCTCATTCTAATGTAAACCTTTATGCATATATCACTGGCTGCTACTCGACTTAAAAACTATAAGGCATGTAAGTACAAATCCTGCAAAATAAACACTGTGGTAATACTTTAAATCCTCACGACTTTTTCTGGAGTATCTCTTTCATTGCTAACAGGCTACAAAAAAAAAATGCATTAACCTTAAGTATCATCTTTCCCCTTTAGACTTGGTAAGGGTTTAAGTAATGCAAAATTCACTTATATGCACAGCAGTAAAAGGACATAATATCTTAATAGGGAAGAGCTATGCAGCACTGTTTATTACAGCCACTCAGTTTACTGCATATATCCCATCTCCAGCCAGCAGCCAAATCTGGTGTTTCTAACATTACTCTTCCAGAAGTATTTCTATTGGATTATGATGAAAATACTGGTATGACATTGGAAGTGTTTTCTACAAAAACATATGCTAGAGTTATATGGTAGAAAATATACATGTATTTACACATGTTTACCTGCATAAATAAATTAAACACTTGAGATTTTGATTTTCACAACATACTTTTGTGTCTTTACCATACATATGTATATACACATACATACTGTTGGAAATGTATTCCTGTAGGGAAAAAAAGAAGCTTCCTTTTCACATTACAAAGGACTTGGAGATTTAACTACAGAGCAACACATGAGAAATTAGAACAGTTCACAGAGGCACATAACAAACATGCTATGCATACATCTCCTAACAAAAGAGTAATTAAAAACTTTTACATCAAGAAAATCACTGACAAAGCTTGAATACAAAATCTCATTGATAATAATCTGAAGTGTGTTAAATTTCCTGCAGCAATACACTGGTTATACTTAAAATACGCTTATAGCAACAAGGATGTCAATGTTCCAGAGAGTAATTCACACAAACTGTTGCTTCAATTTGTTTTCTTAGCTTACCGAGAAGAAAAGTAAGGTTGTAACAAAATGAAACAATAACAAAGTAACATATTCCTTACTGTTAAGCTATTGCAAAGTCAAATTACAGTGTCACCAGTTCTAGTTTCAGTACTGTCAAGTTTTCTTGTGATGCTTGCATAAATCATCACAGCTCTTTCTGGAGGCAAAGGCATCCACACCTGAATTGCTGCTGGTGCATCATTTCAGTTCCAGTGGGTGCTGGTATTACCTGTATCTACCATCAAAAACACGATAACTTTTACAGCGTTTTTCCAGACATACTTTATGTTACTTACCAATAAGAATAGCCTAATACATGGAATAGAAAATATCAGCCTCTCCTCTCTTAGAAACCCACTTCTCTGGATATGGTAAACATGTGATTCAGCTGAGGATATTTACCTTCTACATGCCATTATTACTAACATTGATTTCATGAGATGCTGTTGCAAAGGTTATAAAAACATAGATAAATTACTTAAGGTGAGCCTCTCAAAAAGGGCAGAAGTCATAAATCAGCTTAGAGCATCTTTAAAACACTTTTGGTTAGTAACTTGGGACAATGAGGGAATATGAAACAGCTCAAGAACAACATGCCTTCACATCCTGAGTCCTCCCTGTTCAGGCTTAACAGTCACAATGCAAAAAGGCCATTTTCCAAGACTGCCTAAATGGAAACAACTTCAAAAACAGCTCCTGGAATATGGAAAAACAACTTGCTCTTGACTAAAATAGATACCAAGTAAACTGTTTTAGTCAACAGAAAAACTTGAAACAAACGGTTATGTACCAGCTGTGATTAAACCTCCCAAATACTCTTCTGTTTGAATGTACAACCACAAATAATAAAGAAGGTGTCTTTGCTGTACCCACTGCCATATAAAGTTGGTAACTGAATAAATGCTCACATCTGAGGGTATCTACTCAGAAGGTAACACAGTTTCACACCACATGCTTTAAAAGGGAATAACCTAAATTTTACTTTCGTTTATACAGCAGAGAAAACCTCTTCAAGGATAAGTGCAGAGGGAAGAATGAAGACTAATACCAAAATAGCTCCTGTTCCTAACACCTTTCTGATCCTGGCTGAGACAATCTACTCGTACCTCGGACGCATGGTGGCAGCCAGCCAGCCAGATGACTGGTGACTTAATATACAAGTTCATGTGGGCTCTGGAGTCTGACACAGACAAGGGCATTAACTCTGAAGTCTCACCACTCAGCCTTAGTATTCAAAACTCATCAAATGAGTCATAACTACATTATGAGACTTTTTTTAATACTTTATGCTTGCTTTCTTTTGTTCTGAACAGCTTTCAGTGTAGACTGTTCTCATTAAATATGCACGCTTTTTATAGGAAAAGTTGAGATCAATTGATGCGTAGGTCAAGTATGAAAAAAACTTAAATGAGTATGATGCTATGATAAATACTGTAATAGTCTCAGAATCACAGATTAAAAGACTGGCATATATATATCTTGTTTCTTTCTACTGCTGAAGGCAGTTCTCACAATAAACAAGGCTTTGGGCCAAAATTCAGCCTTTGGGAACAATAAATACATATAAAATACATGTATGTGCAGGAAAAGGATATATTGAAATCTACCAGGCTGAATAGCTTTGGTTTCATTTTGAAAGCCAATTAAAATAAAAGCCAGTAGATGAAACAAAGAATCCACCCAAACATGAAGGCTCCAGCATCTTTGTTGAAAGAACAATAGCATAATACTCCTCATCCCTCTACCTTGTTGCAAGAGAGCCATCAAGATAGTTATTGCTGTGATCATATTAAAGAACACTTCACAAAATTATTCTTTAAATTGATCAATATTTACAGATTTATCTTGATATGCTAGTAGTTATAAATGCTCCAATTCAATTGCTCAGCAGAAAACATTCCAATAAAAGAAATATTTCTATTAGCATAACAAAAGGCAACCAGTAAAATCACTCTCATGCACAGGCTCAACATTTCAAATGAAAGCAATATTCTCGTATAAATACTCTATTTTTTGAACTGAACCCACTCTAATGATATGTTTTGTAATCTGATGGCTCTCCCACCGGAGTATACACGATATTAACGAAAGCAAGATCAAATTAAACAGATGACATGATTAACAGTATTCATTTCATGCATGACTGTTTTACCGGAGAGATAAAGACCTGAAAGTAATTACCACCAAGTAAAACTCCTTCACTGACCTCTTCGCTCCCAGCTAGCAGTCCTTAAGTACTGATGCTTTGCAACAAAGACCAGTGCCTTTCATCTGTGGGCTTTCTTTTACGCTACAAGCTGAGCACCTCTCCCGTTGCATGCACGCAGTACCTCTGTATCTATGTCTGTAATGCAGCATAAAGATTACTGGGGAAACCTATCAAACCGGCAGGCAGCAACCCCGGCCGCCAATAAGCGGGAGGCACATGCAGAATCCAGCACATGCTCGCTGAGGCTCGCAGGCTGGCACCGCTGTGAGCAGGCTGCTAATCTAATTATAGCCCTTGGCCGAGCACAGGGCTGCTGAGGCACGGCGCGGACACGCAGCCCGGCAGATCACACCTTGCAGCCCACAGCATCCACGGCTGGGACTGCTAGTTTGTCTGGGTGCGTCACAATAAAATCCCTGGTTGGGTTTTTTCCTGTTGTTGTTGTTGTTGTTGTTGTTTTCCCGAGTGATTCACCTGTGAGGGGGTTTGTCTCCATCTCTGAACACAAGGATCTATTTAGGTGTGCCCTTTGCAAAGCTGACCACTTGTACTTTGCTAGGTCTGTTTCAAGGCGACAATAAAATGAAGCTGTTTGTTCTGCCAGCAGGAACTCTTGCTTGGAATACATACATTGCCAGCAGCACACAGAGCAGATCTCAGGTTTTCTGCATTACTGCACAGTCTACAATGTGGACCTCAGACCAGAAGTCAACAGGACCCCCTCTGTCCTTTACATTTACCCGTGGGCAGACACCCAGATGATCAGAGGGCTTCTGTGTGCATTGGCACATCAAACCCTAACTCAGCTTTCACGAGGCTAGGGTGCAAATGCCAAGGACATTTTTGCCATTATGCAAAAAAAACTTAAGTCATTTGTAAAAGACTTCTCATGAGCAAAGACTACTTAGATGTACGGGGAACTCATGCTTATTTTATAAATAAGTCCACAAAACAAAGGAATGGTATGACCCAAGAGAACATTGTGTATTTGAAAGGTGCTGGGAGCTTCTACAACATCAGGTAAATAAACACGAAAAAAAAGAGACAGATGCTTGTTTAGTCTTCCTTGGTAGTACACTTCAATTAATCCTCACTCTGTTTAGCAAAAACAGAAAAACACTCTTCAGATGTTTCCTGTTCCCACATGGTTCACATAAACACCTAAGGTCTACACTGACCAAAAGGTTTTCAAACATCAGTGACAAGATGGAAATGTCAGAAAAACCCTGACTATCAGAAAAACCAGTTGTAGTGACAGACAGCTCTTTCTTGTAAGAAACAGTACATTCTTCACGACCGATATCAGAAAAATATCATAATGCTACAGCATGATGCACATACAAACTACAATGCATTTTTAAGATGTTTCACTAAGTTACACATAAACCATATCCATAAGCATTACACTAGCAAGATCTTGAACCCCACTGCAATAATGAATTCCACTGTGCCCACACTGGCATTTTTCCCAATTCTTTACTCTTATCACCAGCACCATACAGTATCAGGCACAGTCCAAGAGCGTGATATTAAAGGCTGTCATACACGCTTTCTAGCTATTGTACTTCACTACAAAAATTATATTTGGTACTGTATAAAATTTAACCAATGGAACAAGATCTCAGTGTGGTAACAGTGCCAAGACCATATTTACTGGCAATACGTAAACAGCTACGTCACGGCTTTCCTAATCTGCCAGTGAAAATTGCTCATGAAGAGTTGCTCCATGCCTGAAGTAGACTTCATCACTGTAAGAATAATACTCTCAAAGTTATATATGGCTAGAAATAAAAGCAAAATGCAGGAATAGTGACATTTTGCTCCTTGATTCAGTGATCAGTCAACATTAAGTTTTGTGTTTCAAAAGGGAAGGCTGTTTCATTCTTTCTTTTTAGATTACATCATCTAAGAAGCTCATCAATTTTTATAAACTATGTGTCTTTAAAATACTGTGGAATGTTCCAAGTGTCTCAGCCATACTGCTTGAAACCAGGAAACTATGTATTTAATGAAGAAAGGCAGGAGAGACAGTTATACAGGGGTTAAAAACTTAATTGGTAGAGTTCAAGATACACAATGTGAAAAAGATGCACAATGATTTGATGATCAGATCCAAAATGTTGTTTTTCTAACAAAAGGTAATAACAGGGCAATAAGACTAATAAAGACTAATAAGTCTTTACTCTAGTCCTCTGATTACTGGGAATGCTCACATTTGCTAAGCAAAAGAAAAGATGCACAAAGATGCACAAATACACACACACACACACAAAAAAAGTCAGAGAGACTCAAATCATTCTTCTAATCTAATCTCCATTCACAAACCACCAAGGCATGTATGACACTCGAAAAAATGAGCAAAAAACCTGAAAAATGAATCAACCAGGCTTCATCTGCCGTGGGACTCTCAGTTTTGGCTCCCTCCCATGCAAGCTGCTAAGCCTACATGTGTGTCCCCTCTCTGCCCAGCAGCTCCCCAAGCCCTCACTGCTTCACCCTGTTCAGCTCCAGCAGGGCTCCCCAGCAGCCAGTCTCTGCCTCCTCCCACAGAGCTGCTGGCTCCAAGGGCACATTCACTCACAGCCCCAGCAAAGGCTGCCCTGGCAGCACTCTGTCAACATACCATTGCAGCAGGGTGTTTATTCCAGGAGTTGTTTTCTTTTCTAAAACATCATGGTAGCAGCTGTAGTTGAAAGACCCACAACCAGCTGCAAAGGTGCATTTCAAGAGACACCTATTTGTCTCTGCAACAGAATCAATTCTCACTAAACCTCTGTGCTTAGCTCTGTAGATCAGCCAGAAGAGTTTATGCCAATTTTTGCACTTCCTTTTAACAATGATATGCTGGGTCAGAAAGGTATGGGGAACTGCACAGTGGGGCTAACATGTAGAGTCAGTGGTCATTCACAAGAACCCACATTTGGCACTGGCAGATGGCTAAAACTCCAACTGAGGAAAATGCAAAGTTTCACCAACCTGCCCTGCCACCCATTGTGATGGCACACAAGCACCTGGACCATGCACTGGACCTATGACAGGACAGAGCCAACTATAGATGTGCCAGCAAGAGAAGCCAAGAGAGGTTTCATAAGGACACACTCACGAGAGATTCATCAAATCCCAGAGAACACAGGTTTCATGAGGACACAGTCACAAGAGACTCCAGCAAGTCTCTGTTGGAAATGAACAAATTGTGAAAGGTACACAAGTTGGCCGATATTCGGCAGACTTTCATCGAAAGCAAAAGCCTGTCCCTGGCACAAGTTACCCGCCTGTGCTAAGCTTCGAGTTCCTGCTCCTCCGCATGGAAACAGAAGGTCCCTACAACATTTTTAGCAATTATAAGCAAGCTAGGCTTTCTCTAGCTCAGCTCTTTGACAGAAGAATTTCAATTAAAATTTTCCAAAACCATATGGTCCGAGGCAGATGCCCATCACAGAGGGGAGGAGAGAGGAAAACCTATGAGGGTATGATGAATTCATCATATGACACTAAAGCCAGCTTCCTACAGTGAAAACTGTCTAGCTAGCACATTAATGAATTTTACACTTCATTTAGGCATATCTAAATGAATTAACAAACAGATTGCTATTTTGGGAACAAATAACTTTTTACTGTATTATTTTCACTTGTATAAGTGCTTCCATATCCAATTGTTTTAATACAAGAATATCTTAAAAATTTCTGATGTCTCTTGCAACTGAACAGGTATTACTCTGGACGTTTGGCTTAAAAATGTATCAAATATTGCTTGCAAACTGCTACCCCAGTTACTTAATTAGATTTTGCAAAGTATAGTAAGCATATGGAATGAAAATGAGTTGAGCAAAATGGCTGGTGAATCAACATGCTGCATTTCTAAAGGCAATAGTGTGTATATTTCCAAGCTGTAGCCTTGAGAGGTTGAACTGAACCAATTACTCTAATGAATATTTTACTTGGCTTGATGCATTCATTAGACTTTTAGAAGTAAGTTAAACCATCCCATGGTTATGTTTTTATCACAACAAAATCTTAAGATTTTTGGATGGCACTTCTGACATTCACATAATTTAAAAGATAAGGCGACAATTTTCTCTTCAACTGATTTTTCTACATTCCAGTTTTGCCTTCCAAATAAATTTATCTAGCATTAGTTTATTTTTCTTTTGAAAGCTACCTTTGATTTTACAATGGCTATTTGCTGAGCTCTCTCCTTTCCTAGCAAGTATATGGGAAGTTTGCCAATTGGTGGCAAGCTCATCACTAGGCCCATCATCATTTGTGGAGAAAAATAAAACATGGGCCTAGTGCTTGCTGTATAAACCTTTCTCTGTAAGTCACAAATGCCTTGAGGTTGGCACTCAGCATGAACAAACTTATTTTCATATTGTGTAGCACAGGGACATTTCTTGGATTGCCCCAATTTTGATTGGTAAGCAAGCAGTTATCTGTCCACACGTGTGCCTTTGTCAACACTCGCGATCATGTTTTGAGTTGGACAGATAACCTGTAACTTCAAGTTTTTTTTTTTTCCAAATATGCTCATTATATACATAAAAGCCCCAGACAGAACTGCTCTGTAAGCTAAATAACAGGCAGACATGTCTCTATATTAATGCCAGATACTCACTGCAGGATGACACTAAGATTGATCCCTACAGACTATGTTTTATAGAATTCTTACTCACTTTTATCTCAGAACCACAAAAACAAAACAAAACAAAAATCCCAACCAAACAAACAAAACAACAAACCCAAAAAATCCCCGACACCCACATTCCAAGGTACATTACCATCCCTTGGCTTCACAGACCTACACACTGGCAGCATCTTCACTGCAGACTAACTGACTGAAATGATAACACCAGTCCATCACTGCCACCTTGGAGAGCCAGGGGAGGAGCAGTTCAGCTGTCAGTGAGATGTGCTTCATCCTACTGCTGATGGATGTGGCATAAAAGGATCTCAGGTGAAGCCTGGAAGAGGTTTACTATGCTGAGCACTTGAACCTCGGACACAAAACCAAGTGTGCAATAACACAGTATGATTCTATTCTTAAGAACACACAAATCCCCAAAAAAAGTCACGTAAAAGACTTCACATCATCGCAAAACATGCTTCCCTTCACATACCACTCAATATATCTCCACACCAATGTCAACCTTCCATTCCTCCTCAAGTTCCACCCATTTTTACTTCAGTGCCAGGTTTTCTTCACATCTATACCACGTTTCAGCAGTCACCTCAAACTACACAAACACGTTTTGTGCCCTCTTGTATTTCCACCTTACTTATTTTTCCCTCCACTTCCTTTCATCACAGCTGCCAGCACAGATGCAGTATGAACTGTCCATTTCAAAAGGCGTAACACCTGACAGCACAACCACGGCCTTCTCAAAACCAAAACGTGTGCCTTGTAGTCACCATTTCACAGCCTCTGCCTGACCAGCTAGGTGGCCACAAAAGTTGGTGAACCACAGAAAGGGACCACACTGTTTACAGTAAGTACAGAAATAGCTTTAAACAGTTCATCCAGAACATGGATCCCATATAATGCATGACTGACTCACAGAACCAATGATCATGACCCTAGTGACTCAAAGATTGGAAAATACATTATAGAAAAAACAGCCTCTGCTTCCAAAGAGTTAAGAGAAAAAGACACATTTGCAGACCAGAACAAACAGGTTTAGAAAAAGAATGCAATAAAAAAAACCAACCTCCAAACCCAAAAATAAACAAAAAACCCCAACCCAAAACAAAAACAAACAAAAAGACCCCCATGGCTGATGTAAGATGCTGAAATCCTAACACAAGGTATAATGGTAGCAAAAATTAACTACTTAAAAACAAAGACATGGGAGGTTAAAACTACACTGGAACAAGTCACACACGGGTTTCATAAGTGGAGACACGTTTTCTGTAATTACTGGTGGAAAATAAGGACCCTGAGAGCATCACTTAAGCCAGAAAGCTGGTAGACAAGTACTTATTTCCCTAGTGGAAGAGCAGGAAAAAAGAGCTTGCAATACAGTAAGTAAACTCCCAGCACCTCCACATTATTAATCTTCATCACCCCTGCTGGCATTTTCTTCTTCTCTATTTAGCAGCCTGCTCACTATGATCACCTTGCTGAAATGGGTGACACAACCTGATGCTGAGTATATCCAGCTGAGATAAGACTGGCCTGGGAAAACTTTAAATACAAGTCTTCCATTAGAGGACAGGTGTAATTTTTCAAAAATGCTATGCTGCAAAGAGTGCAAAGGCTGAAAGATGAAGTACAGCATTCCTCCCTTTGAAGAAAAAGCTCTGTCAGACCTTCTCACTACTGTAATTAAGAATGTTATTTCCAATTCTGAGTAGAAAGAGCAGCTCCAAGGTTTTCTTTGATCTTCTGGGATGACAATGAAGACCCATCAGGCTCTCGAAACCCCATTGTTTTTTTATTCTTCAAAGACTGTTTTTCACTCTCTTACATCTCTCTGTGCAAGAAGGTGTTTATGTTGAGCTGCAAGATGCAACTAGAAAGCAAGTCAAGGTGCAACTGTTGGAACATGAAGTGGTTCTTTGCAGACACTAATGCATACAGGCACTTGCACAAAACCCTCCTTGCTGCCAGGCAGCTCAGAGATTGCAAATCTTTGAGACTTCAAGTCTCCAGTCCACACCCATAATTCAGGGTTTCAGAGCAACTCTAAGATCTTATTACTTTACACCAGAATTGAAGATATTTAGCACAATGAATCCCAGAAGAAAACTATGCAATGGCTTTGGTTACCACAGAAATCAAGGCTAATGAGTTTGAAGACAGCCTATTAAATGTCAAGCCCTTTTAGCCAAAAGTAAAATAAATTTAGATTTTAATCTCAGAAAGATTATAATTAAATTTCTAGAAATTGTGTCCATATAAAACCAGCAACCGTGACTCGCCATACTGGAACCCAGTCTCACGGTCTTCTTACAAGAAGCCAGGAGCATTTTGCTGGCACAGATGAAAAGCCTCTCCAGGAAGAGAGATTTAATTATTTAATAAAGCAAGCCAAAAGCTCTTTTATGAAAGAGTCATCAGGACTCTTATTCCATATAATGTTTCTGAAGAAGAGCATACTTTTATCTTGGGCAGCTTGTATGCCTAGCAAGTTAAATTTTGCTGAGCTGATAAGATCCCCTCACCCTTCTTCCAAGAACTGCTTGATGCTTTTGTCCATTGTGCCTCTAAGGCAAAATGAGCCCACAAGTCACATAAGAAGGGCTATAAAAACTCAGCATAAATGGAGACAAATGAGTGGCCATTCCTCAAGCTGAGTGGCTCCCACCCCTTCCTTTCCATCCTTTTCTGAACACTTGAGCAGACACTTCCCTCCCTGCATAGTGCTCCAACTAAGGGAGAGTGATGATCCTACCAACACTAGCATGAGAGCTAAGAAGTGCTCTGAAGAAGACAGGAAATGTGCACATGGGGAATTCTGCCACATTCTGAGGACAAATTACTTACTGTTCTGCCTTCTCAAACCTTTCTTGGGCAAACCAGCAGACCTGTTCCTCATCTTCCTTTCCTAGTCCTGGGAGGAAAAAAGAGGTGCCCAATTTCCCAGAGGCACAGGTCAGCATGGCACAGTAGCTTCACAGAAGTCACCACTGGTAATACACTGGTGTCAATAACCAGGATTTCTTCAGGTGGCAATTCTTACCAAGTGCCCAAACCGGATGGAGCCTTTCAGATCTTTGTCCCAGATGCAACTTCACTGCACTTCCAGAACAAGTTTCTAAAAGCACAAGCATTAGAATTTTCAGTTTTAAATTAAGCAAATTGCTTAATTTAACAACCTTCATCTCACAGGCACTGTAATTTAACACTGCTTCCACACACATCATGTTAGTGGGCACCTATTATTTTGTCAAGAAATTATATCAACATAAGATTAGGAAAAATCAGGGTAATGGTTACAGGCCTGATTCTAGTCTTCACTGTAAACTCACATACAGTTTGTGAGCACCAACATACAGCAAATACAGCTCAGCTTTTCTAATAATGTACCCAGTGAAGCTCACAGCATTTTTGAGATCATTGATTTCCCACTACATCAAGTAGATGGCTCTCAGCAGTGAGTCTTGATGTCCTAAACATATCGGAGGTAGGAAGGGAAATCAGTAATCCCATACAACATCACCTTAATAGCATAACAGGAACCCTCTTAGTCCCTACAGAAAGTATGCACAAACAAGGGAAGAAAAGGTCAAAAGGTGAGCACTCAAGACTACGAGAAGTCAGAATTAGACCTTTCAGTCAGTCTCAAACATTTATCTCTTGCATGTTCTACAACAATGCAATCTTTAGTGACATAAGCCAAGAAAGTCTCTTCTTGATGTTTGCCTTAATCAGGATTTACAGAAGAAGCTGCTCCAAAAGTAATCCTCAAATAAAACAGACACTGATATTTTCAAAGCAAATTCCAGTAGTCTGTAGTCAAAACATAAGCAGCATAACCACAGTAAAAGGGCTGCTAGAAAAATGAAACATAAGCAAGTTTCAGAGTTGCCTAAATGTTTAACACGGACTTCACTGTGCACATTAATTGTATTCTATAACAGAAACTGTATAACTACAAAAAATTGCCTAACTTGAAAAATTTCATAATTTCTATACTCAATTGGACAGCTGCTGGCAATCCTACCATATCCCACTCACTAGCATGGATGTTCCTATTTGGAAGGACTGAGTGGAAGCAATGTGAATAACCCTGCACACAGCACTGAGTTTTCATGCTCATTGGTTCATGCTGATAGGCTGCAGCATGTGCATGGCTAACTTGCAAAAATCTAATAATTTATCTCACTTACATCTAAGCTCTTCAGAGTACATACAGCTTCCCCATTTATATAATTCTGTATCTGTTTCATTTAAAACAAATTGAAACAGCTTTGACATATTGATGTTGGGAAGAATTTAGAAGGTTCATTTCCTCTTGGGGCACTCCAGATATGCAAAACAATAGTAGAAGCTACTTTTACCTGATGTAGTGTACTAGTTTACCTGAAAAGTTTATTATAACATCAATAAAATAAGAACAACACCCAACCTAATTAGATGCATAATTTCTTTTTTAAAATTTCACACTCTGTATTAGAGAAAAGAACTATTTCAGAAGTGTGTATTCATTCAGAACTTAGGATTGAATCTGACTTTCACAGACCTAAGAGTGCACAAAGGAAAAGTCTGAAAATTAACTGTCATGTTTTGCAGTATTCACATCATTTTTTGGGTCTCTGTATACTTATTATTTCAATTCCCAAACCTAATGGAAGAAAAAATTTGGAGTAAAACCAGAGACTCCCTAAAGTCTTCCCAATTATATCATATATTAGAACATCTCATGTCTCCCAATCCATGACACTCCTCCAGCTTTACTGCAGCTGAGTGTGAGTTAATGTTCGGCAGAACTTACAGCTAACTTCTTCAAGTAAATAAAAATACAAAATTAACTAACTGGGGATAGGTGAGCTGGCCTGGATATTAGAAAAATGTAGAAGCTGCTGGTGGTGAAGGAGATACATGTCTGCACTTGAGAAGCACACTATGTCAGAAAGAGCCTAAACACAACCAAACCAAAGGAAATCAAAAAAGCATGTGTCAAAGAAGAAAAAGGCAACAAAAATACACATAAAAGGTATTAATATGCAGTGAGCTCCAGAAAACAAAGGATGCCTCCCAGGTGGCAATATATCTTCACTCACCTCATCAACTTGCAAAGCCTGCTGCAGGCAGATCTACACAACTTGTGAGGAAAACAGTAGAATTGTCATTATTGTATAGATTATTTGCATCTCACTATTACAAATCTTAGGGGAATTTACCAATAACTACTTTGAAAACAAAATTATCCAGGCAAGATCCTTCCTTGCAGCAACACAAGAAGCAGCTCATACTTGCCAACTGTATTCCTTGTAGTGTAGACATAACTTTTTTTTACAGACAGACGGATTTAATTTACATAGTCTTCGAGGCATCAGATGGGAAAAAATATTGATTTCTTGCCTGAACCTCTGCAATTCAGCACTCTGATAGAATTAGCTAGAAGGGCTGACCCCCCTACCAAGGCTGAATACCACGCTCTGCAGCACAAGCAATCCCTCGGTGGAGGAGGAACATAGCTAAGGCCAGGGTGGTGCCTTGGCAAAGACCAACCACCAAAATGAAGGCACCGCTGCAGGTAGCAGAGAGGAGACATCTCTTCTTAAAAATAGTATCACCTCCAACTGAAAAGTGCAGCTTGTCAGCACGTGGGGTCAAGTCATGTTGTGTTTGAAGGTACTGTGAAAGGAGACCAAGAATTTATCCTCCGTATGTCCTGACTGTCCCAAGAGAAAGCCTGCAGAGGCTGTATGCATGAGAACTCTTGGGAACACTTCCCACATTGTTTTGGGTTTTTGTTTTTCTAAACATTAATTAAACTCACTGTAGCCTACCACTGAGAAAATGAAGATAGAAACAAGGATAAGAATATAGAACAAAGCTAAAGATAGGTATAGTTACCTGATGCTTTAGATAACTGGTGAGTCATTTGAGTACTTGCACTTTAGAATTAAAGCATTCAAAAATTAAAGGCTGCTGTCATGCAATCTAAAAAAGAATAAAAGACTACACTATGTACATATCCAGTCCACATCTCACAGATCCCTTTTGCCCCATCCTACCCCCCTTGCCAAGACTACCTGTATTTTTTGTAACAAGATAAATCAATTTCCTTCTTTATGCAGAGTTCTTTAATACAAGGAATACCATTAATTTGAAGAGACTCAAAATATTAAACTAACAAAATATGGAGCATTCATCATTTAAGACACCTTCTTCTGCTTTCCTTAACACTGATATTTAAAATGTTGACTTTGACTTAAATAGGTGAGTGCAGTAACTCGGTATAATCAAAAGTAATTGTCCAAGGAAATGTGATCTAACACTTGTAATTTAAAATTATCTTTCAATCTGTTCTAGAGAATAACGAAAACAGAGACATCATTCAGGTGAGTCAACACTTTCATTACAGGCTGCCTATTGCAGTGAAAAAAGTGAATGAGCATTGCAGAAGACATTCCTGTAGAAATGAGTTATTAAGATGCAGCTTGAAACAGTCACAAAGTAAGCATTGTTT
The DNA here is from genome assembly GCA_016584745.2 of Phylloscopus trochilus trochilus. Classification (NCBI taxonomy): domain Eukaryota; kingdom Metazoa; phylum Chordata; class Aves; order Passeriformes; family Phylloscopidae; genus Phylloscopus; species Phylloscopus trochilus. Next base: position 19,056,695 of record WQNJ02000084.1, on the reverse strand, counting down.
ATATAGATTTATTCATTTCTTTGAACCTGTTCTTGTTAGTAGAACAGAGAGAGAGAAGAGAGATGACAAACAGAAAGCTCTACAGAAGACAAAACCCTACAGGAATAATCCACAGGCAACAGAAGACTTCATTTAGAACTGATGCAAATATAGCAAGCTTGGAAATTGGACTGATTACACTTTAATGCCAAACAGTTCCTAATTACACTGGATCTTCTCTGTTTTAAAGAAATTTAACTCTTGTGGTGAATCTAATTTTTATTTAACAAAATGTTTTTTGGGGCCCTGTCAGAGTGAGAAAGTTTATAGACTTGAGGCATTGGATGGGATAACCCTCCTGTTGCATCCACCAGATACGGTTGCATAAGGAACTTGATGTACCAAAGGTGGCCAGGACACCAAATCAATCAATTGACTGTTGCTCTCAAGCATTGAGTGCCCACTGTGGATTTGTCACAGAACCCTGGTTAGTGCTGACCAGTAGTGATATAGGGCATTGAGCTATTCAGAAGGCAGTGGCTGCATGTTTTCTGCACCAAGAACTCCTGCGCCTCTCCTTCCTGGAGGAAGCAGCTGCTTTCTTCTGGGCAAACTTTGTTGTCCCTCCTTCATTTCTGTGAATATCAGTGACCCATCCCCACCTACCCTATGCCTGTTACTCCTTCCCCAAGACTTCCCATGTACACCAGCCCACTTGTCCCAGCCTCTCACTAACACAAATCTCTCCACTAAGCCGCTTCCAAACATGGCTCAGCAATGAGCCATGCAACTTCACAGCAACTTCAGTCTCACCACCAGACACCTTCTACCACCACAGAGCCTCGTTTTTCTAGATAGTGCCAGTACATATACTTAATCTCTGAACTCTGCTTTTCTGATACTTATGAACTAGAATAGCAAAAATGGAAGCAGTAGTAGCAGCATAAAGTGCGAGTTCAATAATAAAAAAACTGCTAAAAATGCAGTCATCAGCCAGAATGGGAAGAATAAAGACCATAGTCTCAGCTATGAGCTGCTGTTAGGAAACCACCAGTGATGGGGTTCTTGAGCACAAGGTATCCCTGGAAGTGAAAAACATACTACAAATTATGACCTTTCATTAAGATGGAGATGTGCAATCTTCTCATCTGAGAAATCAAGTTAAAAGAACAGCAGAACACTTGAACCAGTTTAAGAAAGAAAACCACATTTTCAACTACTTCAGCAGGCAAACAAAATGAGATCTTGCACTTTCCAGAGGTGCACACTGAGTGAAAATCTCAATGGCAAGAAAATGTGTTTTGGTCACCCACACTTTCCCTTTGAACCACCGGGGACACAACTGTTCTAGATACAGACTGAGGGAAACAATCGTTCCTTCAGAGGAACAAGGTTTCTACAGCTCATAGAAAACAGACACAGGCCTGTCACATGGAACATACGATGTCCATGTATTACCTGCAGCATAACCAGTAAGATGAGCACACACCAGTGAATTCATGCATCACTGTTCTTTTGCACAGGAGTACAGCTGTATTTTTTTTTATCACGTAGCAGAGCTGTAGCACAGCGTAAGAAAAGCTGGTGCCAGCAGAGGGAGGCAGTTGCTCTCCAGGACACGCATCTTCACATTCCCCGATGCACAGTAGGAAGCCAACAAGTTTGTTTTTGTGGAAGTGAACTCACTCCTCAGCCATTGTGTAAATGTGGCTTTAAATCAAGCTGTAATTAGATTTTGCCGTATTTAACAAAACCCCTCTTGTGCTCCTCTTTTCCAGCTCTAGACAGGAAAGAAATGTATTTGTGAAAGAAAAAAAGGAAAAAAAGTTTATGCCTCTTCCCAGAGCATGTCCTGGCATGCAGGCAAAAGCAAGTACAAAACATAAAACAATAAGCTTACAGGACACTCAATCTTCACATTACGTAGGAACACAAGGATCTCTCAGCTGGTCCACTGTTAAATGTCAGCTCATTATTATCAATATTCTGCTTCACCACATTAACCTTGTCAAAAGATACTAACAGTCTAACCCTTGGAGTTTAGCTTCTCTTCATAAATTTAATTTACTTGGCAGAAGCAGAAATGGAAAACCTCTGCTAAAGACTCAGGCAAATTAAGACTGCCACGTAGCCCTTCTAGGACAGATTTTTTCCCCTCTCAATTTTTACAGTCATAGCAATCCCATTTTTAACCAAACAGCTTTATTCCCCACTAGTAGTCTTCGTATACTCTGGTAAATCCAAAATAAAACCGTGTGGGGTTTGTTTTGTTGTTTTTTTTTTTTATTTCAAATCTACTTTACTATAATACATGTTGCACAAGGTGGTTTTATTTTGTGTAAGTTCTTTATAGACTAAACTGCATAAATCCACTGCACTTTACACTGTCATATGCAGAACTGCATAGCAAATGAAATTGAGTACACTCAGAATAATAAACAGCTTCAACTGCATTTTGATTACAGGCTTACGAAGAACTTTATGGTGGTGGCAACAGCAGTGGATACAATGGTAAACTGGTGCAAGTCAAGAGGACATGCCCAAGGGCACACAGCAAGTCAGCTGCTGTTTTAACAACAAAAAGTTTCTGCTCTTAATCTAGATCTTCCCAGTGAGTCAAAACCTACTGATAACTATCCGGTCTTATAAAAGTTTCAGGTCCTTCAGAAGAAAGGAGCAGAGACAACTGCTAATTATTCACGCACAGACATCTTAACCACTGCCTAAGAGTAAATGATTTACAAAGTTACTAACTCTTAGGAGAGCTTGAAAAGCGTGCCTTTTCTAAACCAACTTGTTTCAAGAACATATACTCTAACAGCCTAATTCTCTAAAAATCATCTGTTATGCCACAAGTTTTAAGAAACCTAAGGCTGATTTAGACAACTCAAAAGATAACCTCATTGTGAAGTAATTTTGCAGCTTAATCTCTAAATGTAAAAGATCAAGGTAAGAAGAAATATTGGAAGTAGATTATCCTCCTACACCTGGACAATTTTTAAATTTGGTTGTTGTTGGTTGGGTGTTGGTTTGGTTTGTTTGTTTTTTTTTTTTTAAATAGCCAATACTACCTCTTTCTGAAGCAGGGTCATGAAGTTTGGTTCAGCATCAATCAAAATTGACAATATGAAAATTCTTACTATGTGCAGAGTTTCTGGTTTCAAAACTTATAAATCATCTTAGCAAAACCTCACAGATATTCAGTATCCTAATCCTTACTCTATCTCTCCTGATACATAAACAAAACAATTCAAACATCCTGTATAAAAGAAACCTGAATTTGGCATAATCAAAGAGACTACAGGTGAAATTATTTTCCTCTCACCATCTTTGACTCATAGAAAGCAAGAGCTGGTTTATTTTTCTGTAAGTTTGAAAGTTGGCACAGTGTAATGCCATCTACAACTGTGTGAAACATTTTGAATATTAATGTCTAACCAAGCTAGAAATTCAGGAAAAAAAAAAGGGAAAGAAATCCCATAAAGCAGGTAGTGAATGGTATGGTGCCCTAACTAAAGGAAAGGCAAGTTTCTATACTACCTCTGAAAGCAGAAGCATACAATAGGATTAGCCTTATCTTATTTAAGTTTCTTAACAGCAAGACTGCATCCTCCTGACAGCATACTCTTTCCAGCAGGGCTCATATTCCAAGAGCAATTCTTAAAATAAAGTAGCTATGTCTGGCAGAGCTGGAACCATGAGGACAACACAAACACTCAAACCAGTTTATTCAGGTTTGACTCAAGAGGAAAAACTACATTTCAGGCTAGACAAAAATATGACCCAGCATACCTAAAGAAGCTTCCAGACTACCATTTTTAGGTCATGCCCTGTACTTTTTCCTGCTTTTCAATTCATATGTAGGAAGGTCAGATCATAGAGTGGATTCCACTGTGGCATTTCAAATCAGATTATTCTCTACATAATAATTAGTGCCTTTCTTCCCATCACTTGCATACTGTTTTGCTAGTCCGAGAATGTTATTTGTGTTTATTTCTGAGAAGCTTTTTTTAATCCCTTCAAAGTACCAGCATCCTAAGCACAGCTATCTCATGCTCCATGAACTTTAGTGCAAATGCTGTAAGCGTTTCTTTTCTTCTTAACAACTTCATTACAGTGTTTACACAGGAATACAGTGCTTGTACTGTAACCATGCAAAGCAAATATTCTGTAGTAAATGTAAGCTTTATTCAAAGTGTAGCTTTACAAGTCTTTATGGCATACTCCAGCCTGGACTGCCAGTGCTAGTGCAGGGAAAATGGCAAAAGGAAAACTATGACAGACCTTTCATGCTAATAAGAACTTTGGAACAGTCAAACAGAAAACCTGTGGAACGAAGTTATTCCCAAAATGTGTCTGCTCCCCTTTGCTAACCCATGACATCCTGAGCTATCCCTGCAAAAAGGACCTCAAATTCCTCTACACTGTCTTCTCAAGCTGTTTGTTCACCATGAGGTTGTTAAGTATATGAGAGAAAAATGCCTGGAGGATAAAAGAGCCTGGATCACAGTTGCATGAAAAATGGAAGTAGAACTTTTCTTCTTAAAAAGATGATGAAATGTCCTTTTGACAAGCTAGGAATCAAGTTGTGATTTTCCTTCTGGTAGAACTAAGTATGACCAGGACACAGACCACCAGCGACAGACTTCCCAAAGAAATACAGCATTTGGGAAGAAAAGCAGTGTCAGGGACTCCTAAGGGCCATTCTAGAAGAGACCTTCTGCCAGAAGTAAAGCTGTTAAGCAAGACTGAAATCCAGTTAAGGAAAAAAAATAAGAAGAGAAACACCAACAGCCCCTTACAGCAGAGAGTTTAAATAAAGTCAAGGCTATTAGTGGAGGCAGTGAGGAATCAGAAAGGAAACAAAGGCAAAATAGTTCATGTACTACAAAAATCTGCACTGTTGGCTTCACTTATGAAAAAAAACCCATCGTTCTCTAAAAACATTTTTTGGACTCACACAAAGAACTCTTGCATTTTACCTTTTCCAGCAGGAGAGAAATCAAACATTTACTATTCAGAGCTTATCCTGTACCAAGTGGAAAATGATTATGCTAGCCCTTAATGCTCACACTGAATGAGGGCCTGATTTTTGGTGTTGCCTTTTCCTTCGTTTATTTTAAAAGGGGGAAAAAAGACTCCACTGAAAGTCACACATGGCCATGTACATAGATCTGCCTTTGCTGGTATCACTACCACAGACCTAAATACTGTAATTCAGGAAACGTAGAAAATCACAGAACAATTTCATGAAAAAAAAAACCGAAAAAAATGTAAGACCACTGAACCTGTTATTTTGAAATTCAATCTAGTATTAATGGCAATAAAGCAAAGAATAAAATCCAGCACCACATCTCAGAAATACAGTGATGCCTGAATAAATCAAAATCACCCATTTTGGTTTGTGGTACAGAAGTTTACATTTGAATGCAGCTGGATTGCAGTCAGCTAGCCAGCTCCCACAGCAGCCCTTCCAAGCTGTATTGATTTCTAGGGAAGAAAATGCACTGTAAATCTGCCTGAGCAGCATTGCGTCATACTTTTGGTTGGCTTGAAAAAGGCAAATTAAATGTTTTCCATTAGCATGGTAAAGAAGCTATACAATTTTGTTTTTATTTCAAATAGAGTCTCAAGTTACAGAACACTTTAGCTAACTCTGTGGCAAGGACTACATGCTCCATGTCTGTGAAGCCAGCAATTCATGCTTATGTGAAACCAGATGTGTGCACTGCACAGTTCCCAGGGCTGGGAAGGGTTTTTTAAAATGTGTTGCTGTCGATTAAAAAGGACTCTGCTTTTCACTTAGATCATGGAATATACTGAAGCAGAAACAACATGTTCTTGCAGGGAAGGGGAAAGAGGGGAAGAGCAAAGGGTCGGAAGCAGAAGAAAACTTTAGGGCCATAAAAACCACACACAGAGAACAGCATAGGAGTAATGCTGTAGTACAACAAAGAACAGCACAGTTCTAAAAAGCAATAAGCATAACATGATTTGAGGTAACAAGAACTCCTTGATCAATTATTCATATAATTTACAACAGTTACAGCTGCATCAATGAGGAAAAAAAAAAAGAATCTAGGGCAAATATAAAATCTTCACAGCTATGAAGTGTCCTTGATTTTCACCAGAACATTTGGCTGTCTCATATCATGTGTTTCTAGTTAGCAACAAACCCCTCCAACAAAGGGAAACAAGAGACAGAGAGGCACAGAACAAACTGCCTTGCTGGAAGCAGTGAGAGTGTTCACTGCTTTTCACTCAGGGATGCTGTGCATCACCAAAACCCACTAACACTGCTGTGCTTGAAACCTAACACCATCCCACCTAGATACACCCATGCACCCTATGGGATTATGAAGATACTTCTGCGAAGGCATTACTCCCTCAATGCATAAAACTGCACTTCAAAAATAAATAAATGTTTAAATAACTCCCAGAAGAAATGTTGTGTCTTTGTAATGTATGGTTATCTCAACTTGTATTGCTTTGTGTACTCCTAAGGCAAATGTAACAAAGGGAACCATTACAGAGATAAGTATTTGTGGATGGGGTTTTTGCCTTCAGTTTGAAATCACTTTGTAATCATCAGCAGCTGCTTTTCTGCTCTGTCAAGGTTTGAATACAGTGTCCTCAGTTGTTCAAGATGACCTTGCTAGAAAGAAACACGGCTGCAGCTGAAATCCAAGAAATGTGAAGCAAAGACAGAGGGCATGGTGCAGCAAAGGGATGAGGGGGCCTACCTGTGCTTACTGCAGTCACCCCCAGACATGCACAGCAGATCAGGAGGGAAGGTTATGAGCTGAAGCACTGACTGTGCTAATGGCAGAACTCAACAACGATTTTGATTTTACTCCATGGATAGAAGGATAGAAGGACATCAGTCTAGTTCAGAGCTCTAATTTCAGTTTAAATTAAGATCAATAAAAGATTGACTAGAAAAAACTGCAATTCTTCTCAGGGGAATCGAGAAATATTCATTTAAGAAGCTTTCAAACAATGAAATTAACACCTTGCAACAGGTAGTTTTTAAAAATGAAGAAGTTGTCAGAACTTTAGAAGCACCTATGTTCAATCCTAAATAAATCTGTAGGAAACATTTCCACTACTGCTCACTTTTCTCAGCCAACTCCCTGCACTTCGTTCAATTAATCTTGTCAGTATGAAGGAAAGATCCTGCATATATCATCACTACATTCAAAACACTGGCAAACAAAACCATAGCATTGTCAAATCTGTAACACTGATAAGTTCAACAAAGTTTTGGGGGTTTTTCTTCCATCAGTGTTTATCCTGTACAAGCAAGAATGGGTTCTGGATGCTAAGAAATTACCACAGTGCTGATAAACAGAAAATCATCATATACAAACCTCATTCTTCTCCCATTGCTGAAGATACCAGGGAGTAATTCCATATTTTTGTGGCCACTCAAAGCAAGCTCTGACTGTCGCATTTGAAGTGGGGTATGTTTCTAAAAACAGAGCACGCTGTAGAGCTCAGAAATAGTCTGTTCCCTTGCCAACAAAGAACTGTAGATCTATCTTTCTACTAGTAATCTAAGGAATTACTTCTGGCTCTAACCTACAATGCATATTATGCTGTTTTCCTCTCCCCTCCCCCAGCATTTGCTATTACAACATTTGCATCAGGTAGCAAGGACCTATACATACAAAAGAAGGAGAAAGCTCAGAGATGCACTTGAGTGTTTATTTTGCAAGAAGAAAAATCCTTATTTTGAAAATTGTATCAGACATTTCAATTTGCTTGAAAAATGAATCCCTTTACCTCTGTGTAAGACTTCTGAACTCCTGCTAAGGCTGGCTGGCCCGTTAGGAGGTCTTCACCTTTGGCAGAGGTCCCCAGATGAAGGCAGATCTCCTCACCCCGGAGCTCCCAGAGGCTCCCTGCAGCAATGCCTGGAGAAGCAGCAACAGGGAAGGCATTTAGCTCCACCATCAAAGCCAGTTTTTAGAATGGATAAGGGAATGGTGTCCTTAAAGGCTGGATCTTGGTTTAAACAATGTAAATTTTCAAAATTAGAACCCTACATCTTCTTTTGGAGACCTAAAGGCTGCAAAAAGGAGTTTAGCAATACTGGACATGCATTCAGTCAGCTATAGATGGTCACTAGCCTTTATATTGCCAGTCCCAACAGCATAATCTCCAAGCTCCAAAATTTAACAGGTATCAATTCTGGATTTCTCTCATGTCATTATTTTCCCCACATTGAAACTGCTCAGAAACATGCATTGAAAATGCTTCAGGACAAAGAGCACAAATGTGACACATGATATTTTCAGGGGATTCACATAGTGCTGTGCCCCTGCATGCAAGAAACACTGCCTGCAAACCACCTAGCCTCCCTGCACACGACCTCCACCCAGCTGGCAAAGTGGTCCTTGTTAAAAGTCCACTCCAGAACACTATCTTATGCTCAGAAAAATTAAAAATAAGAATCTTTAAATTCCACCATCAGAAGGGAAGGATAACAAGATTGCCTTCCTGAAATGAATGTGTTTCACCACTGCTTTTTACATGCAAAATAATCATACACAACTTTACAAGCTGTGACCGAAATCCCTGTTTATGTTCTTTTTCTCAAAATGCCACCTGAGGTAACACCAGCTCTAATCACACAGAAAAGTACTTGGGAACAAGAGATTTCTGTGGTTTTGGTTTTATTTGACAGTATGTGGTCAAGCACCTTTACTGGCACAAGCAGATGGCACAGCAGCTTCCTTTAAGCAAACAATTCTGAGTGGTTTCAAATTACTTTAATTTTCTAATCAGCTATTCACTCTAGAAACAGGACTGCAGTCAGGTTACAGACCACGTGATGAAACACAGGGCAAACAAGAATCTTTTACCAAGAATCTCAAAAATATATGCAGAAACAGCCTAAGCACAAATCCAAGAAAACCATTTTTGGTCTCAGCATTAACAAACCAAACAGGCAGCAATATTCGTCAGATACCAATTACTTTGGGCTTCTTTGCTCACAGTCTTTGGGGATCCTGACTAAGTTTGGGTCTTTACTGGTTTCAGATGGATTGGTATCTGCATGTAAATACTTGAAATTAGAGAAAAATACCAAGAGAAAGATGAAGGCATGAGCATACACAGAATGATGCAGCATTACAGCTACTCGGCTATTATGAGCCTGCTGTAGTAGTGTTATTCTGCTACTTGGTAAAAGAAAAAAAAATAAACATGGCAAGAAAAAAAATGTTTTTCAACTTTGCCTTGTTTAGTACAACAAAGCACAACAACAGACTGTTAGCCAGAAACACACTCTTGTATTATTACAAATTATTCTGATATCCAAATTACTGTATTTTAAGCAGCAATTTTGAATGATGCTCATTTCAGTCTAAAAACCAGAGCAACTGTGTAAGCAAAAGGATCCCTGTAAAATCACATTTGACAATTCAAAGGGAAAAAAATGAACATGGTCATTAGCTGCAGCTAGTAAATCTGTTCCAGCCATGTTGCTTGGCCAACAGCCTGAGCAAGTTCAAGAACAAACATTTTTATTTCCAAGTTGAGTGACAAATTTTAACAGCTATCAAGTGGTCAGAATAGAAGACATCCCCAAAATCTCCAGAAGACTGATAAATGTACCGTTTAAAACCAAAAACTTGTGACAAAATACTGCAGGGAAAAAAGGTTGTGACTTCTTGTGCAGGTAATACTCAGCTTCACAAATTCCTTCCCTTCTGCTTGTTGAAATTAGAGTCCCTTTCTTTTTGTTTCTCTACTAAATTGCTGGTTTAGAGTCTGCAAAAAATATGGTCCCAAATTCATATCTGATGTTCGTAATGTTACCAGTCTCATATGAGAAATAAGTATCACTGAGTTGAATACATTCATGTTCAAAGATGAAAGTATGGTATTGAGTGTATGCATATGTATGCATCTGCACAAATATATTAAGTAACTGCACTGTTATCAGTCAGCTTCTCTAAAGTGCTCAGAACTGTACTTTAAAAATATTTTTAAGAACCTGTTTTGTATTTACAGACTACATCCTGAGTTTCAGCCTTTATCCAACAAGCTGGAGCCTTTTATAACACATGTAGTTTCCTGCTTCGCTGTCCAGTATCAACAAGTCTTTGGGGTTTTTTTTCTGAAAGGACTTTTCATCCTCAATTGCTGTTCTTCCTCTCCTGCTAAGTATAAAATCAAAGTTTTAATACTTAGGAAAACACACATCTCATGGAAGAGAAGCCAAACGTAATTTAGAAGGATTCATGAATGAATGAATGGCCTTCTTATTCCAATAATCCCAAAGGCATCAATCTAAACCTTCAAACCTGACTCAAGTCTACCATGAGGTTTCTACAATCCAAACTAAAGCCTTTAAAAACATAGGATTTCTTCACAAAGAAATAAGCTGATATGGAAGCTCAGCAGCATATGATTAAGCATTTGATAACTTGATGCTTTGATAAGGCGTTACCTTAATCTCTGTCACGGAGGAGAAGCCTAAGTCAGGAAACTGAGACCAGGCAGCTGGAGGAATCTAGCTACTCAAATAAGTAAGCTATACTTTCTGTGTCAAAAAAAGATATGAATGCTCTCTGCAGCCAAACCTCTGCAAGAGAATAAAGTTATTTAACAAAGCAGAAAAGGTAGAGAAGACCTCAGCTTTATACATAACTAGAAACAAGGGAATATCTAGCAACATGTATAGAGACAAACTATTCAACCTTTCTAGTGCAGACCCTACATTTTCACAGGCAGAAGGTACAGACTCACTATTCTCACATCTCTATAATTTTCAGGTAAAAATCTCTCATCAAGCATAAATTAAAGGATATAGAGAACACAATTCTCAGAAACATTTTTTAGAGTTTTTTTAGAAGGGTCCATACCCACTAACTCCGGCAGTTTCTACTCCTGCAGACAGACTTATTTTCATTTAAATTAACAATAAAACTAAGCTGTAATCCGTTCCTCTATTCAGCATTAAGCCCCTGAAAAGATGGAGCAATCAAATTAAGATATACAGAAAAATTTCAAGTCAGGCACTTCCCACAATTAATAGTAATACACTCCTACTTTAATTATTACTCTGTATTACTTTTGTTGGCTAGTAAAAAGTATCTTCAGTACTGAGGGTTTTACTTCTGAGACGGAATAACATTCATGTTTTCTGACTTGATACCCAGTTGTTAGAAGTGTCCATCCCAATTCAGGTCAAGACTAATAAATTTCATTGCAAAGTAAGACCCCAATAAGATACTAAGAGGAGCCTTACTCCCTGCAAAGTTTGATGAAAATACTGCTAATTTTTCGAAGCAGGAGTTACATCCACTGGACAACTGGAAGGTAGCAACATCTTTTAAAGGTTTCAAGGCTTCACTACTGTGAGTGTCTCACTAAGAGACTGGATCAGCACAGCTATCAAGCCACTGTAAACTGTCAGGGAAAGGTACAGTACATTTGCAGAAGCACAAAAGTGCACTAATCTCCTAAACATTAATTACACTGAAACAAAGCTTCAATCAGAAGCAGATCACCAAGTCCAACACACTAATACTTTTGTTTGCTGGTGTGTACACATGCATGTCTGAGAAACATATCTACAAGAAGAGAAAAAAAGCAGACCTTCATTTTACCCTTATTAGTTTCCTGCCCGCATTCTCAGCTACTCTCTTTTCTACTGTCCAACACCAACGGTTTCATTTACCCTTTGTAAAGTTTGTATCAGTTATTAAAATATAATAGGAACAAAAAAAAAAAAAACTAACACAGAAAAGCAGGTTTTCTGTACAGCTTGGTTCTACAGGATAGGATTTGTTTTTCTAAAGTTAAAAAATAAATGAAAATATGTATAGACATCATATACATGAAAATATGTATAGACAGAGTAATTAGAGTGCTTAAGCATCAGTGGGCACCCTGGTAAAACAGGGCCCCAAAGATGAGCGAAAAGAGATGGTGTGCTTTTTGAGGAAGGAATTGTTGTAGAGGGGAATGAAGGGCAGGGAAATTACAGTACTTGACCACAGCAGCAGCATGGATGGACCTGCTGTCCATGCTGTCACCTTCTTTGTGCACCTGAAGAACAAGTCAGATGTCAGACAAACTAATATTAGACTACAAAAAAGCAATCAGAATTAGATCTGCTAAGATAGGTGGCTATCGAGGACAAACACAATCTTATAGAAAACCCTTCCTTCAAGAAACTCCACACAAAAGCAGCAGATGATGGAAAGTACTCCCCAGCTGAAAGCACAAACACAATTCAAGGGGTACCAACTAAAAACTGCAACTGGGAATTTATGAACTGTGTTTATATGCTAATGTACTGCTTCCTACCCTCTTCAGTCTTTGTGAATATACACCTCTTGCCAAGTGACTTGAAAGAAGAAAGCCTGTAAACTTGTGAATGTTCCTGGGTTTGGTGACAACAGCCAACTAAGAGTTCAAAGAAATGCTGCAAAATAAGGAAAATGAGGCACATGATGAAAAGCAAGTATAATGATTCAAGAGTGGGGTGGTGTGAGAAGCTGAAAAGGCCTTGACACTGTGCAAGTTCTGCTCAGGGATAAGAAAAACATCTCTGTATTACCAACACTGATTTCAGCACAAATCCAAAACACGTCTCCTGTGAAGAAAAATGTACTCTATCCCAGCCAAAACCAGCACAAAGTGACACCAGAAGATAGGCTTAAGAAGGGCCCTGGGTACCATGATTAATTTTAAGTAAATAAGACCAGGAAATTTATTCAAAACAACTTGGTTTCTTAAGTTTTCACTGTGAAAGGGAATAGGAAAATGCCACAGTGTCTTATTACTGCAAACATTACAGAAAACCATGAAATAGGGAATAGAAGCTGAAATTAAGATAAAATAAGACATCTTTCGTAAGAGTTTTTGGTGAACCCTCTATCAGTTAAAAAAAAATGAAGCTCTGAAAAAGGATGTAATTAAAGTAGGTAATTTTCAAATTTTCAAAAACTAATGTACTCTCTGAGACGTTATTGATGATCCAGGGAAGATGTCAGTATATTGTGTCTCAGAGTTTTTTCCCAAATACAATGGTTTCTGAATAAGCCTGGGTATAACCCCAGAAGTAAGCCAAATTATGAACTGTCCTGCTTTTCATTTTGCCATTTAGCTTTATTCATTTTTCATAGTCCCCATGAAAGCATAACCACTTTGTTTTCATAAGATGCAAGCTAAATAATTGGTTTGACTTTGGAACAAACATTAGAAGCAACCATATGCTATCACCATCTTTGCCTGCTATTTGAAAAAAAAAAAAAAACTGAAGACAAGACATTGATGCAAATATACATGAGAGCAATTAATTATTTGCAGCCCAAAGGGGAAACATGCATGTTACACTGCTTGCCTGCGTTCTCACAAGAAACTTTCTAAAAATCAGCAGCTTTAATGGGCAGAAATGGAAATCTACTAAGTGTAAGAAAAGCATGGAAATATAAGCAAAACTAAGCATGACACAGACTTTAGATCTAACAAGGGTGACACCTCTCTCTAGCTTTTAATAGTGATGCCATTATCATCTTAAGAATGATAATCTAGAATACACAGACACTTTCAAAACTCTTTGCAACATCAAAGTTACACAAATGTTCCTTAATGACTTCAGATTTGGACTCTTGATTGTTTTTGCTTTTGCAAATCCAGCCACAGTAGGAGAAGTAGGATTTTTATACAAATTATAAAACAAATTTTCTGTAGCCTCTAATCTTTCCATCATCTTGACACATCTGCATAAAATAAGCTATGCAAGAGACACAAGAATCCTAACCCTTCCTGCTAGTGAACATGAGATGTGCTACTTCTCCCTTGGGTGTGACCAAGGGACAATGACCAGCATTCAAAGCAATAAATGTGACACCCAATACCATTAAATAATCAGATCAAGGCAGTTCTCAGGTTTTCAGCTCACAGATGCTGAAGCAAAACCTGCCCAAGCAATTTTGCCAGGGAATGATGCCAGGGAACTGCACGAGTGGTTCTCCAAAGTACCTGAATGACTAGAGGCAGTACAACACTTTCATCAGACCTAGTGGAAATCAGGAAGTTAGAAAGTGCCAAATGGCTACAGAACACCAAGCCATGCGCACATTTTGGAGGAGTTTTAGGTCACCTTTGTTTGCTCACTGACCAACACAACAAGAACTGAATTTATAGTATAAGCTTCAGAACCAGAACAAGCAAAATTATTACTGAGACAACTAAAAATGCAGAGGAAACCCCATCAGCTCACCCCTAGCCACCCCAAAAAATCCCACAAAAAAAAAAAAAAAAAGTCCTTCATAAGAAGTAAGAGACAACTAGCAGGAGGAATCAGCTGATGTAAACAGTCATCGATTTATCAATTCATTACACATGACTGAAACACAGATGGACATTACAGCCTGTAAAGATGAATTTTCCTCTGGCATGAAAGACTCTCCAGCCCACATTTCTACATTCAAGTTTCCAAGTAAAGGCTTTTCATCAGCAAGTTATTAAAACCCCAAAGCAGCATGAATTCACTTTAATCTCTATTCTATCACTGCTTGAGGACATCCACTTGCTTACCCTGCTTCCTACTCAGACTGTCAGTTCTCTCTTCACAACTCAGTATAACCAGGAAGAATAACTTGGTTCCTGATTATTCAACTCTAATTGTTTCTCTTTGGATGTTTTACAGCTGGAGGAGGAAAAGATACAAAGAGGTGACCTCAGTTTTGACTTTAAATCAATCAACAAATGAAATGTTAGTAATAAGAGACATGAAACAGACACATTACCCATGATAGGAAATACTAAATCTACAGCTGGGCTTCAAAACAAAACCCTACATTCTACTTTGCTGGGAATAAGAAGATATACAAAGCTTTGACTTGAGGTCAGGCCAGAGGGTCAAATATACAAAGATGATATAAATCAGACATTATTTCTAAAACTTACTTGCCAAAGGACAAGACAGTGAGTACGGAAGCATTTATGAAAACACATCAACACTGAAAAAAAAAGGCAAGTACAAGGGCGTGCAGATGTCAGCCAGTCACAGATGTGCTGCCTGCTTTAGCAGTCAGACCTAATCCCTGTCCCCAGCCAAGCTTAGGGACCTGGCTCTCACACCCAGGTTGTAAAGCAGGGGAGCTCCCCAGGACAGCATACACAGCTGGGGAGTACCCCAGGGCCCACACCAATGACCAAGCTGGGGATTCACAAAGGTTCAAGTCAAGACACCTCAGAGAACACACATTAAAAACTTTTCCTAGAAACTACATTAAACCATTATTGCTGTCTATTAAATATACCTATACTGGAATACAACAAAGTACAAAGAGTTTATTGCTTCCCTTTGTGACCTGTTCCAATACTACACTATCATCACTGACAGGACAGTAAAACAGTATCATACTTGCAGGGAAAAAGAGTGCTGGCTATAGGATATCGATGATTTAACTTTAATGAGGCTGTGGAAAGAGTCCTTGCATCATACCCACCACACCATGGAAAAGGGATGTCTTACCAAAAGCCTTCCTCCCTGGATGAAAAGCAGTAGAGCCCATCTCCAGGCCATGGGCTCAGCACATAGGATTACTCAGCAGATGGTCATGAAAGCAGGAATTAAGCAAAATATGCCAGCTCTGCAAAAGCCTACCTTATGAGAGGCATTTAATAATAACATTTTGGTGCTACACACCACAATTCAGAGAAACAGAAGCAAACAGCAATGTATTTACCAATGTAACTCCAGCTTAGAGACAGGCCATTTGAGGCAATTCTGTATAGAAAAAGACATCAGATGCTACAATTGAATACTTTTCTTTGTTTAAAGCTAGCTATAAAATTTTTTTTCTTATTTATGCAAACTATTACTAACCAGAATTTCAGTGCAATGGTACAGCACTTCCATACCCCAGTGAAAGCAAATCCAGGACCCTGTTCATCTCCAAGTAGCAGGAAGCTGGCAAACAAGCAAGGGGCAAGCAGCCAAACCAACCACTACTGCTAAGAGCAGAATAAATCAACAGTCTGAATCAGAAGGCTTTACACTTCCTTTCTGAGGACTCCGCCACTTATTGCTTCTTTTAGAAACATTTATCAACCTTGTATCAGGTCACTATGGAAAAGCATGAAAGGGGCAACAGTTGCAGAGTACCTCCATGGGTTTGACCTTGATTTGGGCCACTTGACTATCAAGTGTCACCACAGGAGTAAAATTTAAGAGACTGTTAGATTTCTCATACTGTTCTGACATAAACATAACTCAGCATAGCGTAAGATAACATAGAAAGTTGACACTTATACTTTATAAATAAAAATATCAAGCAGTCACATCCATGTCACTAGATGCAGGACAAAAAGCCACAGACAGCAACGTGCATAGCCTTCCTTTGACAACTCTTACCCTCACTTAACAGCACTGAGTCCAGGGAAGAAGGAAAGAGCAGAGAGTATTAAAACAAAAACAAAACCAACAAACAAACAAAAAACCCCACAGAAAAAGAAAAACCACTGCCACCACAATTTCACAAAATGGAAACAGAATTTACAAAGTAGATAGCCATTTCGAAGCACCAGTCACAAATGGAAAGATGCACAGGAGCTTGCAGCTAGTCAGTCACACATCACCAGTCCATAAAGCAAGGACTCTGTTCTACTCTGAAGCCAAAGGTCAACTGAGAGATTGTCCTATCCTGTCATTCATCCTGATACCACTCAGCAATTATTTTTAAATAATGAGATGGACCACTAACATTTACACTGGTTAACCTTTGGAATATCAAAAGAACCCACAGCTAAGAAAATTTTGCTGGTCATTAGGGTAACAAAAAAAAAATAAATCACAAGCAACATTTTTCTACATCAAAATAAGTATTTTTCACTGGAGGCACCCACATATCCCTAAAGATATGCATTTTGATGATTCCACCAGGCTAATAAGATGTTGACATGGCATTCTTCCTCATAAAAGTTGACAATATGATGATTCTGCAGAAAACTCTGTGCAAGTTATTTACAAAGACAAGCATCTAAATGAGTACTAAACCCAAAACATTTAATTTGAGCATTCTGAGGGTCAGTATGAGGCACCTGAGGAGATGCCTGTGCAACACACAAAATTAATCAAAATTATCAAAAGCACTAGACAGAAGGAACAAAATGTTCTTAAAAGTGAGTCCAACATCTAAAGAGGTATCCATCTTAACTTTTATTGCAGTACCATAATTTCTACTCCTACATTTGCATAGTGTACAAACAATGCATTTAAATGTCTTGTTATTACCACAGAATCAGAAGAGTTTGCATTGGAAGGGACCTTCAAAGGCCATCTAGTTCCAGTCCTCTGCAATGAGCAGACATTTTCAACTAGATCAGATTGCTCAGAGCTCCATTCAGCCTGACCTTGAATGCTTCCAGAGATGTGGCATCTACCACTGCTCTATGACCATAAAGAGGAGATAAATTTTCAGAAGCACGCTTTCTCAGACCCTTCTGAGAAAGTGTTCCATATGATGCAATTCAAGCAGAATATGTTTCAATCTGCTTGACAGAAACCAGAGAAGAATTATTTTATTATACTTTAAAGAAAAAGTGGTGCACCAAAAGTCACCATTTGACCACTAACTAAAAAAAGTTAAAATAAAATATGTGGGACATGAACAGAATTTGGCAGGTATTCCTAAAATACATTTGACATAATTCTTTCATGTGTTTTATGTTTTTAATGATCTTGATAATCTTTGCTCATTTTACATGCAAATAGCCTAACTATGCAAGTTAACTTTTTAGTCCAGCAGATTTCAAGTTAATTTCAACACCTTAAGAGTTGCTGGAAACAAACTTTCTCTGTATTGACAATACTTTAACATTTACACTGCATAGCAATTTAATCAGGATGTTATAATTTGGTTCTGTGTGGGAGTCAACTGACTTGCTTCAAAGTCTACTTCACATCTACAGAAGTTATTCACAAAGAAGATGCAATTATATTAATCACATGGGCTGACTGGAATGTCTAAGGCTTCAGCACATCTCCCTTCGGGAAGTTAGGATCTGCAACTCCTCATATTGGAAGACTTCCCCTGAAAGCAGTAAATCTATTTCTTGCCTTTTTTTGCACAAACCCAGTTTTGCTGGTCTTGTAGCAGCACATAAACAGTCTCCTGTCCAATCTCTCCTACTTCCACAAGATCTTGGGAAGTAGGAGAAAAGGCAAGTCAATACAGAAATCCTTAACACAAACATTTTAACTAAAAATTACCTTTTCTCCCTCAAGTCTGCCCTCTTTGATACAGTTCCAGACATCAAAATACATTGGATTAAAGTTCTAAATCCTAGTATTTGAAGGAACTACACCAGAAACAACTTCAAAATGCCATCTAAATTAACCCTTTTTTTTGTCCATAGCTTACAAACAGAATGTTTATGAGAAGACTCTTATCTTGATTTACGTAGCTTGCAGATTGATGGAAAATTCATTACAGTCCCCTGTGTAAGTTATTCCATGACTAATTATCTTAATTTAACTACCTTTGCTTTCAGGACTAGGGTGACACAAAAGATGAAGATAAAATTAAAGGCTTCATAAAACTATTTTCCCCAAGTTTGTTTAAACTTCTAATACAGTAGATTAGAAGTTTAAGAGCCAAGAATTTCTCTATTCTTCCAGTTTAACAGCACTCTTGCCAGTGTTTCCAGTTTAGATATATAATACCAGTGCTGTGCAGCTAAACACACAGGCCAGTAGCTGCTGAGGAAGAGGAACAGGAAAGCTAGACAAGGCCAAGTGAGAGATTTCATGTTTTAGCATCTCCCAATGAACTGGAACAAGAATTGGCAAGCTTCCATTTTCATTTGTTTATTTTGCTGATGGGGATGTATACGTTCAGGAGAACAAAAAAATTCAGTCCTGTGGTCCATTTCGTTGTAAGACCTCTCTTGGGTAGAGTGTGGTCACACATGGGTCAGGAGGCTGGAGACATGGCATGGAGCTGGACAGCAGGCAACAAGAAATGCCACAGGACCTCAGCCCCAAGCTTGGCCCCACACTGATAAACACACAAAGAAGGCTCCTGTGAGGTTCTGTGATGGTGTTCAAAATTACACAGGGAAAGAAAGATATTGAGGTGCTGGAGCACATCCAGAGGGCAACAAAGCTGGTGAAGGGTCTGGAGCACAAGTCTTATGGAGGAGCTGCTGAGAGAGCTGAGGTTGCTTACTCTGGAGGAAAGAATGTTCACATGAGACCTTACTGCTGTCTACAACTACTGAGAAGAGGTTGTAGCCAGGTGAGGGTCAGTCTCTTCCACTAAGTAACAAGTGACAGGACAAGAGGAAATAGCCTCAAGCGGTGTGAAGAAAGGCTTAGATTGGATAATAGAAAAAAATTTCTTCACCAAAAGAACTGTCAAGCATTGGAACAGTCTGCCCAAGGAAGTGATGGAGCCACCACATCTCTGTGTAGATGTGGTGCTCAGGGACCTGGCTTAGCAGTGGACTCAGCTGACAGCGTTAGGTTAATGGTTGGACTCAATGACCTTGGAGGTCTTTTCAAAACTAAATGACTCTGTGATTCTAAGGTGAACATCTTAACACTCTGATGGAAAGGAAAATGCTCCCATTCCTGTTCGAGAGCAACAGTGCTTCTCCAGTGAGGAAGCTTTCTAGTCATGGCGGATAATTTTTGAGGAATAAAGCTTTAAGTTATTAATAAGAATGAAATCTCTTGACCTAGATTTTCTCCAGCTTAAAAAAAAGCACATACACACACAACACAGCCTTCCTCTACAAACACGAACATATTACGCTCATCATACAGTAGAGCACTTCAAAACAGATACTTCACAATGAAAACAGAAAAAGGCTTTTTGTGCTCCTCCCTCACCCAGCTTTGTCTAAGAACATGAATGCAGATGATGTTTGATTAAAACAGAAACCTGAACCCCAAGTTGCACGTATTTACTTTTCAAAAGCATTTTACAATTTGATTTTCTTCTTGCCCGCTGTGATAATTGATGAAAACTACACAGGGATTAAAATAAGCACAGGTGCATGTCTACATAGTTCAAAGAGATTTGATCTTGAATGAAAATAATAATAATAATATTAAAAAGCTTGAGTATTTTTAGGAGTGGATTTAACATAGCCTAACCAAATAAGCATGGATTAAAAGTAGGATTTTACAGTCCCAATTTCATGTTACTGAAATTTAAAATGTGTATTTCATAGCGTATCAGAAAGTTCTGGGAGCAGTACCTGCTTTACCTGCACTTACACCCTCCATATCATATGTGTTGTGGCAGAGCAGATCCAGAGAAAAAAATAAAGGCACTACAAACAGTAAAAAGCACTAAAATACAATACAAGGGCATGTGCAACAAAAGACATTTGGCACTAAATCAACCTTATTTTTAAATTTGTGAGAGGTAAAAGGAAAGTCTACGAGCTGAGAATATCTTTCTGCCAATATACAAATCAGCACAAAACCCATGCTTATTTTCTTTGCCAAATTTATCCTGCTACAGCTGAATCACAACTTCCTTGCACCCATGAGGTCAGGAACCATTTGAAAAGAAATGCACGACACAGCTAATCTTTGTGTCAGCTCATCATACCTAATGCAAAAAACATGATTTCCCCCATTTTTCTGTCCCAGCTTCCTCCAGCAAAGCTAACTAGCATGTTGCTAATCCCAAATTTGTTGCACTACTTTGTTAAACAGATTTAAAAGACAAATGCACACAAATCACACAGGATAAAGAATTTATTCTGTGCTCAAGGCTTACTGCTGAGCTTCTATTAGGAATTGAAAAAAAAAACCAAACCAACTGCACTCAATTGTATTGAAAACAAATTTATTTGTCTCAAAGGAAGACTCTACACTTATGTAGACATTTTTACACAACAGCTGCTTTCTTGCCTAAACTACCTAAAACACTGTTCCTACAATAACATGTACTCAATCTTCTTTCTGAAGCAGAATCAAATATATTTTTAGGCCTCTGAATAATAACAGCAGGAGATTACAAATATATGGATCAGAGATGGAAGAATTCCCTATCCTTCCTTCCCTCCCCATGCAGGGGGGCAAGCTCCTGACTCCATCATATGGGACACAAGAGCTAATCAGCACTTCCTCCCAACAGGCTTAATTTTCACTTAAGCACCTTTCTGAGTAGTGAGAATGAGGGAACACTGGCAATCATTTCACAGAAACACAACAGTGAAATTGTCAACATCTGAAATTTTTCCCAGTGGCCCCCTGTAACTTCATTTACCTCCACACATTTTCCTGTACAGCTTAGCCAGGGATTTATACTTTTGTAGCACCCAAATATAAATTAAGTCCAACTCTGTGTCAAACATCTTATTGCCTTAGTGGTTTTGAAACCTCTGAAATTTTGACTTCAGATTTTCACACAACTCTCAGAAGACTCACAAGGGCACCAAGCCCAGTTTTGCAATAGACTGGTAAAGAAACTGAAATTAAGACATGAAAACCTGAAAAAAAACAAAACAAAAAAATAACCCCAAAACCACCACAAACATATGCTTCTAGTATGTTTTCCTTAATCAAAAACCCAGCCTATGCCATTACAACACAATACAAAAATATTTCTTTTAAATCTGTTAGAACACCTAGAAACTATTTTCCTGTTGCTTAAACCATCTTATATGCTTGCTATTGATTTAACTTATAAAGTGAGATGATTTAAATAGCTCCCTAAATGCAAGACTTTCAAGGATAAACAAAAAAAAATGCATAAAAAGAAAACAGTCTTTTAGCAATTTCTTGTCAATTAAACATATTGCTGAACAAATTTAGTTGCAAGACCTCGTCCTGGCCAATATTAAATCTTTGATGCAGTTCAATTTCTGCACACCACATTTTAAACATAAAAAAAAATCATAAAAGCACAAAAAGCAAGACCACTAAAAAAGTGAACAATTATTTTTCACATTTCACAAAATTCTGCAGGTCAGTTCAAGCCCTGAAGACGACAAATGCTGGTTGTATTGTTGTTGTTTTGGGGGTTTGTTTGTTTGTTTTTATAGCATATAATTCTGTACATAAGAAACCATATATATTTACTAGAGAGTTTGAAAGTAACAAAGAGGGGTCTAAGGCATGCATGGAAAAACACTTAAGACTTCAAATCCAAAATAATTTAGGCACTTTAAAATAACCTAAATATAAAATTGCTGTCATTTAGTTTTAATTAACACATAACCAATTTGTTTTCTGCATGAATTTGCATAGCACATGGCTAATTACTATCTTGTGAAGAGTCTGGGAGGGAAAAAAGGCATAAATCTTTACATAGTTCATCAACAATAAAAACCAAAATACCACAGTGAGTGCCTTTTTTTTTTTTTTTTGTGACAGCAAGTATAAATAAAAACATGCTTTTTTAACACACAGACAACTAAACAGGAATAAGACTGTAAAATGAATCAGTGCAGGAAGCCCAGGATTAAGGCTGAAACTTTATTCTAATCCTTCTGTTCACAGAAGTAGCGGTCACCAGGCAGCATGTGGTCTGGGCATGCACCTGCAATACACAGGGAGGATTTAAAAGTACTTACAAAGAGATCAGGTTTTGTCTGAGAAAAGTTTCTCTTTGGCTTAGGAAGTGGAGGATCTGCCTTCTCCAAAAAACAAACAATAACCACGCACATCAGCTTGTCAGTGACTCTGCCAGAATGATAACCTGAATGTGACACATGCACAACC
Organism: Phylloscopus trochilus trochilus; assembly: GCA_016584745.2. Classification (NCBI taxonomy): domain Eukaryota; kingdom Metazoa; phylum Chordata; class Aves; order Passeriformes; family Phylloscopidae; genus Phylloscopus; species Phylloscopus trochilus. The sequence continues at coordinate 19,033,999 of WQNJ02000084.1, read as the reverse complement.
CATCATTCCTGGGGATTGATTTGGCAGTAGGAAAAAGCTCAAGAGAAGACAAAAAGAAAAAAAAAATTAAAACAAAATCCCTCCTGCTGTGAACTTATTAAACAGTTCAAGTTGACAGCCATACCACACTACTACTCTGTGAACTTTGCATCATCTTTATGTAAATTCCTGTATTAACCGATGAAGTCTACCCACTTGGTGAAGGTCTCCACAAACTGAGGAGCAGAAGAATCCTTCAAATACAATGGAATTCCCCTAACAATTGAATATTATCATTTATCAGGTGCTGCAAAATTACTAGCAAAAAAACCAAGGCTAATCTTTAAATATCATCTGCTTTTGCTTCACACAACCTTTTCTGGTACTTTTGTACTACAACATTAGGTGCTGCAGAAGGAAACTTCTGGCTGGGCTTGGGACCTCAGGAATTCAAGCTGTCTCTACCTGGCAGCTCTTCTGGTGCACCTGGGAGCTAAATGAACATTCTCAAGTCCACAGGTCCATTTTGTATCATGGAAAGATTGGGTCCCTACTAATAAGTGCATGGGGAAGGGTTTCTAAATCTTATGATTATAAGCTTAGCATAGAGTGCAATAAAAAGAGAGCCAGAGACCAAAGCTACTGCTTTCAGCCCTAAGTAATTTTGTTACAAAAGTTTAAATACTAACAGAGCAAGAGACATTTTGCTTACATTTGGTGCTGTTTCTCTTGAAGTGGAGTCGAACTGAATTTGGTGAACTGTACCCGTAAACTGGATTCAACTCCTACCCCATTATTAACCAAATACTGTCAGTAATAAAACCACAACTCAACATTCTGAAGTGGAAAACGCTTGCAGGCTACTTTCTGGCCCTTTCCCTCAAGCACACATGACAAGCTGACTGCCATCAGGAGTGGTTTCATACCACTTCATACTCTACCACTAGGTTCTTTCATTGCCTGCAGAGTCAGCTGCAGTCCAGCAACAGGTACCACAGAGCAAGGGACAACTCACTGATCCCCGCACACCATACGGATGTTTGCTCATTTGAAATCAAGCCACGGGATCACATCACTAAGCAAGCAAAGAGTTTTATGGCATTCATTATTATTTTAAAGCCGTCAGACATCAGCTGCCATATCTGACTATGAAGAAACTGTCAGAGGCAAGTTAACAAGCTCCTAAAACCTGGAACTCACTGAGCTGATATTTAAAGATACTTGGAGAAATAAAATAACATTTCAGCTTCCAAACTGAAGATGTTTACATAATTAAGATATGCAAATAGGGATAAACAAGAAGAAAGGGAAAAAATCTTAAAAAGCTCTGACTATATCTGCAACCATTTTCCTACTTACAAAGCCACAGCCTTGACTGACACTCAAGTACTAATACTAATCGTTATTTAAAAGTTCATGGTAATTATATAACTCATCCTTTTAAACAGTTTACTGTATTAAATACTAAACAGCTTTATCCTGCATAAAATCAAGCCAAGATACAACAGAGCTCCTTCACTGCAATTCTCAGTTTTTCCTTTGAAAAGCAAACTCATTATGTTCTATAAAGAGAATAAAGTCTCTAAAAGAAGACTAAATTCTTTCTTTCTTTCTCAAAGGCAGGCTCTGACGAGATTGCATAAAAAGAGATTTTATTCTTGGCTCAAATATGAACATTTGGGAATCACTACTTTTGAGCAAGGACTCACCCACTTAAAGGCAGAAGAATTTATTTTGAAAAGTGGTGTGAAATTTCAGGGGAAAAAAACCCACATGTATTTTGCACTTCCCGGCTTTTGGTACTTTTCCAGTTAAGACAAAAATCTCAAAATAACCTCTTCCCCATATAACTATTTTCTCATAGATGCTGCCAAGCTATCTTATACCACCAGCAAGAACTCCTACAAGAAAATAACTATTTCCAGACAATCCAACTCCAAGGATTGACAGCAAGAGCATTTCAGGAATTTTAGGAGAGAACCTGAGAGAGGGACCCGGGAAATACGTTTCATTGAGTGCCCACCTCAGTCTGCCTTGTCACCAGTCTGTCCAGCACAATTCAGAAGATGTGGGGAAGCAATGCTGTAGCTCAGAATTAATGGACAACCTCTGAAAGCACAGGGCAGGGTAAAAGTTTGAGCCCAGCCCTCCTGCTAAGGACTGCGTTCCTACCATAGCTAACAGTCCTCAGAGGAACAACGCTTCTCCTTTGGATGCAGACCATGTACTGGAACTGCTTCCCCAAATTCAATCCAAACCAGCTGCAGAAAGGGAAAGCTCATCTAGAAGATCAGAGCAGGTCCCCACAGAAACATTCAGGACTTTGAAACAAAGAATATTACTTGTGTGTGGACACATGTGGACACCATCATGTTACAGAAAGAATACCAAAGGACAGAGAGGAGGATTCAGTCTTCTGTCTCCAAGATGACTCAAGATTACCTGCAGACATCCACATAAGTTTCTCAGCTGTTGAGGAATGTTGCAGATGACACAGTTAATGGTGCAAATCAGAAACCAGATCAACTCCTTTTCCCCATCTCATGCATGCATGCTTTTCTGGAAATGTTCTTTTGTGTATTCTCATACTGTTCAATGTGAAGGATTTGTTATTTCTCTCTATTTAAGATGCAAAATCTCAACTATGACCTGTGAGCGCTCTGCACAGCTGAATTCCTGGCACAGCACCCAATGAATCATCTGTGGTTCTCCTATTAAGTGTCCATCACGTAACCAGAGATGAGACACCAAAGGATTCAGGAGCGATGGCCACGTAGATCCTATGGTCCAACCCCAAGGCAGCCGTGCCCTGACCCAGGGGAGAAGCAGGCCAGGCCATGTCCTGTGGGTGCCTGCAGGAAGCCTGGACATGGGGCACAGCAGGGAGGCTCTGTGCTTTCCAGGGGCTGCCTCTTCCCAAGATCATTGGGAAGCACAGCTGCAAGGTGGACCCCGCTGACAGGACAAGCCCAGCACGTGCATCCCAAATCAAGATGGAATGGAGGACTGAGGAATGACTGCCCAAGCAGGCTCTTGACCTCTGCCTGGCTGCAGATGAGCCAGCATGAGCTGCCTTTACAGCAGGAATGGGAAAAAAACAGCATCAGATGGTGGCTATTTTGATAACTGCCCTCCTATCACAAGTATCAGTCTCCAGCTAGAATTACTGTACCAGGCACCAGCTCATATTTTCTTTTCCCTTTTTATTTAAATGTCCACACCCTGGAATGTACAGAGGAGTAAATTAAGGCACTTGTATTATATAGGTCAAGTTTTGGCCTGTTCATCTACATACATTAGCATACAGGTAATCTATAAGGTACTACATACATCAAATAGGTACTACAGACATCAAAAATGAAGCATTAATGCTTAGCTCAAATACACATCCTAGGCACTATTAGAAGGGAAAAAAACCCCAAAACAAAACAAAAAAAAAAAAAAAAAAAAAAAACCCAAACAAACTAAAAAAAATCAAGGCAACAGAAAAGTAACAACAGAGACAGTAAGGCGGTACTTCATTTTAATATTTTTCCCAAGGAAATTTTCCCTTGTGAATACTTAGATGTATTTTATGAGTAGACAACATAATAAACCAGACATCTTAATTTCACTTTACATTTTGTACGTAGTCAGGCTGAAGACCAAATATATAAATCAAGATAACTCTGATCTGTCTTGAAATGTACTTTTAAGTCATCTGAAAACTTTGTACGTGGTTTCCATGTAGAATGCATCTCTTTTCATGAAGAACATAGCCCCTTTCTTCCCAGGTCAGAAGAGAATTGGTTAAAACAAAATCCATCATGTAATTGAGAACATATAAGCAGGTATGTTCTGTAATTTCTCATCAGAAGAGAAGGAAGTTCTCCTACACTTTAAGCTGCCAAAGTCTGTGAATTTGTGATCAGAGATACCATAATACCAAAAAAAAAAAAAAAGAGAAACTGGACAACAACCCAATGGCACACTCCTTTCACTGTCAGAAGCCTTCAGAGGTACAAAGCACAGAAGCCACAATTAACTCAGCCATACTCTAGTGCTGTAATTCCCTCCTCCATATCCAAGGTCTGCCTCTTCCTTACCCTTGGAGGACACTCACTATAGGTGCCAGTGAAGCTTATAGGGCAATGACCACAAAGTCTCTCATGTTCTCATTTACACTTTATTAATTGACATGTCAATGAGTTAGTTGATCATGAAAAAAAACTGTAAGAGCTGTTTGATTTGGTGAACAAGATATACTTCACCTCAGTTCCGTTTGTCTTGTTGTCAGAAACCCTCACCTTTACAAAAAAGCGAGTTCTGACACTGACTTGAGAAAAATCCCAGCCTAGGAAAATCTCTGAATTTCTGTGCAACTCTGCAAAACAACTTCAAAGAAAGAAAGAAAGAATTTGTGCCCATGTGACTGTTCTACAGAAGAACAAGAGGCCATTATCACCACTCCAACATATCAGTTATTCTAATAACACTTTAAGTGAATTTTAGGAGCTTGGTATTCTATATATTGCCTATTAAGAAAGGTATTAAGGAAACAAGGGGAAATCCACAGTTGCAACTCCAGAACTGTAATGCAAAAAGGACTACGTGGAGAACCATTTTATTGCTTCTTTCAGCCAAGTGTATTATGGTACTAAACTCCACTTAATTGAAGCCAGACTTCATGGGGATTGTCAGCAGTCTTGTCTGATTCAATGTCAAGAACAGCTAACATAATTTTCAAATATAACATGGCTTCCACAATTTGCATTAAGTTGAATGAAGTATTCCATGAAAGCAAATCACACTGATTAAAGAACAGGGTTTTTTTTTTCCTTCTCATTAGAAGTTCAGTTCTAAATTAGTGGAAGTTCAAGACATGGGAGAGACATAGGAGAAAGACTGGAACCTCACAGCAGGCAACTTTGCATTAGGCAGCATCTGTATCACAACTACCATAATATAATTTGCCTCCTTGCTTTCATGTCCAACACATACAGCAATTACTTCAGGCTTAAACCTGCAGCAACAGGTGACAGCCTCTGGCCTGCAGAGCTGCAATACTAACCACATCCACTGCAAGGGCTTTTTGGATACCAGCCTTTGTCCCTCCAGTCTGTACCTCGTTGTCCCAGGGCAGCTGCAACGCCTACAGGGAACAGCGTTCTCAGGGAAAGTGTTCTGGGCACACAGCAGGCTCGACCAAAGGGTGCCGTGAGAGTGAGCATGGATCTGTCAGGTGGGCAGCTCTCCTACTCAGCATCCCCTGTGAGCAAAATATACCATACCATCCTGCTATTCATCAGTAAAGCAAGCCTTACTGTCACTAGTAGCATTGGATTAGCCTTGACCACAACAGCAGCACAGGAGACAAATATTCCTCTCTGCTCTCTGGCCCAGTAGCACAGCCCACACAATCTAGTAAAATATACGTAGGAGGTGGAGTGTGAGGATCTGATTTCATACAGGGGCGAGGCACCTTATAAAAAAAAAAAAATCTTTTTAGTAACAGTCATCCAGAAGTAATATGGAAATCAAATTAGCTGATTGCAACAATCTAAACAGCATCATTTGATACGTTCATAGGTTCTTGGATAATGGAAGTTTAAAAGGAGAAATCCTATGTTTTATTAAATTCAGCATAGCTGGGGGACAGGGCCTCTCCCTACAGCCTTTGCCTACTGCATTTTAGGCCAATGAAGTAATGAAAAACTTAATGCAGCTTAGCCAGCAAAGCACAAGTTAATTCAGCTTCTATCTCTCCAAAGCCTATAATTTCTCTGGTCTAGTCCTCATGAAGAGCACTTAAAAATGTTTCAGACATAAGATGAACATCCACATAATCATCTCTGCATATGTCTGCTTATATGGATGGTATGTATGGATGCTACTCCAGAAGGTACTGTGGAGCACACAGTTCTCTTCCCAGGCACTGGAAGCACAAGCAGGTGTGCCTGCAAGGTTAGGATATAAAAAGTAAGCCCAGGAAATGACAGGCAGGATTCACCAGGGCACTATGGACAAGCCAGTCATGAGGACACAGCTGTCTCATGGCTGCACAGTATCCAAATCACCGTGACTGCACAGGCTGCACACACATGAAGGCCCAGCATGAGCTATAAAGTTGACACAGTCTGGGCTTTGGGTACAGAAGGGGGACACCAACAGAGGAAATGTCAAGTAAAATTCAAGAGCTGCTTCAGATGTGAGGTGCCACTGGAACCCAGGGAGGCCACCATACTCCTAATTCTCCATATAATGCTCACAAAGGGGTCCTCTAGGACAGTCCCGTATCAATTCTTTTAGCCCAGCGTCTGATTTTTCACTCCTCAGAATATAAGCCCTTACTTCCTGGTGTTAAGGGAGGCCTCCTTATCTTTTCATTCACATTCAGCATTTACTCAGAAAATTTTTCTTCATTTTTGATCCCTTCAGCTTGCATAATAATACAGGTGATCAAGAATAGTAGGCCACTAACTCAATTTTGCCTTTTTTTTTTTTTTTTTTTTTTTTTTTTTTTTTTTTTTTTTTTTTTTTTTTTTACATTTGGGAGAAAGTCTGCTGCAATTAATCTTGTTCTAGATCATCAGCATTTCTGTTCTTTAGTATATATTCTGGATAAAGCCCATATAGACCAACTAGCAGGGTGATATTTCACATAATTCTTTGTCTTTCTGGTCCAATCTCTCATTTAACTCACGTTTGCTGCCAGCTTCCAGGTTCCTAGGTCAGGAGATGCTGTTTCACACAACTGCTTAGTATAGCAGGATGGATGACTTCACAACTGGGGGCCACAGCATCAGAACAGCACGAAGCTGTAGAGCCAAGAGATTTTTTTGGAATAGAAAGGACCATAAAATAAAATCAAATCAGAAATGCCAAAGAGCAGCTGATGGTCCCACCTCTCAGAACTACAAAATACCCATTTAAAATTTCACTCCCAATAGCAACAATGCAAAGAAGCTCCCAGAAAGGTGTACAGCAAATTATTGCTCTGAATACTACCAAATTTACATTTGCTGAGTGAAAATAATTTATCTACTTGTGTGCATTTCTGCAAGTGCACTTTTCATTCACTAAGATGAGAAATGGCTTTTTTTAATGCAATCTGCTACTATTCAGATAGCAAAACAAAGTAATGTCTGGTAGCAGGCTTGCTGTTTTTGGCTTTAGAAGGGTGGGGGGTTTTCTTCCTCTCTTCCTGTGAGAGGAAAGCTTTTCCCAAAGGATTCAAGCAATTTCATAAAACAAGTGTAAAAACAAAGACACTTTTGTTTAAGGACTGAAGGGTTTGTTTTGGTTTAAGGGAGATTGAGAGGGAAGGAAGAGAGAAATGATACTGATCATCTTTCAATTAAACAGGGGAAAAAAAAGATTTCTCAGTCCTAAAAGAAATTTGTGTGATAGCACAAACTTCCTGTAATAAACAGGCCATCAGAAAAAAAAAAATCAAGATTTGTTTTCTAAATAAACAAATTTGTTTATTTCAGTCACAAGTGAACACCTCAAATGACTACAGCAAAGATGAGAGGAAAACAACATTTCTCTCCAAATTAAAGAGAATATTGTGCACTCCTAAATGCTGTGTTTCATTAGTCAGTGTCTCTTTTTCCTCACAGTCTATCAAACAGAAAGAAAGGGGTGAGAGGGGGAAAGACCTGAAACCTGTTGTTTTAAATATGCAAAGACTTGGGGGATTCACTTTAGCTAGAAGTTCTGAAGCTCAGCCTAATAAGCATCATTTCTTTTGCAGGATGTAGGGACCCAATATTACAACACGACTAAACCCCAAACTTGCACAGAAAACCATGCAAGATGGAGACAGCACAGCAACAATAAACAAGACAAATTTAGACAAAATTAACTAGAACACTGAAATCCTTCAGTAAAGCATATATGGAGGCCTTGCAGGAAATCTCAATAAGACCTTCATGTCTGCAATACTCCCCAAGCATTTGTACAAACACATTGCAGAAATCCCACGTTATGGAACTGCAATTCTAGTTCCTAATAAGCAGACACTAATCAATAAAATTGATTTATCAGTAGGTCCCTACATACTGTATCAAGTTTTGTTATGTAGAGAGATGATCACAAGTGATCTTCAGTGACAAAATAACATCTATGCAAATAGAGCAAAAGCAAACCATGAAGTCCCATTCACACTGCCTACCATTTAAATTCATTCAGGATTGACACTCACTGCAATTATCATTCAACAGCCGAACTAACATGCTGGGACAACCCAACAGTAACAAAATTCAGTAATATTGCAGCTCAGAAAGGCAAAACAACACAGATAATAAGAATCCTGCAATTAAATACAGCATGCACAAGGAATGTATCATGTTACTTGTACTTACATGAGCAATTTACAAATGATGGTAATAAATACGAATTTTTCAAAACAATCTTGAAGTACATGGCTCCATGAGAAGTGACAAAAGGTTCTTAAGTAAGATTTAAAAAATGGTCTAAACCCACTGAAGTTAGTCAGGAAGACAAACAACAGATTGACAAATGTATCACAGCAACATTAAGTTTTATGTATACGAAATAAAGTACAAATAAAATGCATATTATCATCATCACCATTGCCTCAAAAGTGTTTTACCCAAGCATTACTTAAATGATTCTCCTCCATCCTAATTTAAACTGCATATATCTATATATGCCCAGGCATACATGAGTAACAGCTTCCTTGTGGTTGCCTGACCTCCCAAGTAGTAGCATGCACAGATTAACTTGTCAAATAGAGACAACATACAAAGGTCATTACAAATCCAAAGGTCTGGGTCCACTCATGAATTTGGGTAGTTACTTAAAAAAGACTTTTCTAATACTGCGGAGAGGCACTAAGAGACGTCTGAGAGACGACTCAGACAATACTGAACTCTATTATTATCTTCCCTGCCCAATAAAGTCTTAAAACATTTCCTCCCATTTCTTAATGCAGACTTTTCCAAGACCTCAAATTGTAACAGGAAGTTATTTGAGTGATTTTTGTTTTTAGAGAACACAGCAAAGCATCAGGAGACAAGTGCTCTGCTCTTTGATTTGCTAAAGACTGTTTGAATTTAGGTTGACTCTCTCCCTTGTAAACATGAAATAACTTTTCCACCTCATCCATTAATATTTGGGACTTGAAGGCTGTCAAGTGAAAGATGTAATAACGCCCAGCACAGCCCTAGTCTCATCTTTTTAACTATACACCCAAGACTTGTATAACAGAGCAATAGCAGTAAATGAAAAAGTAAGCAAACAGCCTAATAATGCGTGCTAAAAGCTACAAGGACAATAAATTCTATTTTCCCTGGGATTGTTTAATTATTCTTCTGATGGCCCAACACAATCTTTTCACAATTACTTCCTACAGGGCATGATGACACATTGAGTTCATTACATAGCTCCTCTTTAAAGCAAAAGTTGCACAGGCATTTAGAGAGCAAAACCCTAACATTCAATAGTTCAGATTTTTAATAAACTACACTGGAAGGGAGTTTGCAACTGGATTATTTCTAAGGAACTAAGACACCTGCCTTATAAATTCCAAGCAAATAAAGCAATAGCAAGATTTGATCTTGCTTTGATGTACAAACACACTCAAAGCACCTTATTTTTTTTCAATGGTTCTCAGAATACATTCACACAGGTGACATTTTTATTTTTGACATCATCTCAAAACTTCCAGAAGTTTGACACAGCATACACAGACCAGCCACAGGACAGCTTATGGACAGAGACTGATGCTATAGCAAAGATCAAACAAAGTCAACATGGCATAGCCTTCAAACCACATGTGCCATCTTTACACTTTTCAATGGGGCATGCTTCCTCGCTGTGTACCAGTCAAGTCTTCAACACTGTCACTAAAGAAAGAGTGTTTCAACTGGCACACCTCATACCTCAGTTTCTTCCCAGTGCTTAGGTTGCATTGGCCTTTGCATAGCTCAGCACCAACACCCGGGACAGATACTGCAAAACAAAGCCACAGACAAGCACACATCACCCCCAAGCTCCCACCATGAGTCCTCAACAACTTTGCAGTTCATCCACGGCACCAGGCTCTGCCCAAGGCCCTCCCCAGGCACTCTCCTGCTCCCAGGAGTACAGCCCCAACAAGAGGATGCACCCGGTGCTATGAAACACTCCTCAGACCAGAGAGCATGAAATCAGGCAGAGAAGAAAGACAGGCACTCACTCGACAGGAGAACATAACCCTTTTATTTATTTATGGGTGCAAGTCAGCCAACCTGACCTCCAGCCTGCACGTCCATTTATGCATTTTCTGCCCCACACATATTAATTTGTGGTTATCTTTAATATTTTATGAGTTCAGCTTCATTCCACTCCATTATGCACTAAAAAGAGAACAAAACAGCTACTAATGTCACAGATAAGTGTTTTTACTTGCTATAAATTCCATATACCATCATGTGACTAGACAACTCACACTCCCCAAAAATAAGTGCTTCTGTTCATCACACCTCCTTTACTGAAGTGACTTCTATTTCTGTTGATTAACTGTGAACACCAAAGCATAAAATATGGCACCTTCAGTTACCTGAACTGCTCAATTCCTGAATAGTCATGTGCAAACTTCGATACTTAGCTGGGACTCAGGATACACACAGCTAGGAAGGCATCCAAAATCTGACAGTAAGGAAACCCCTTTTGAATTCCCCACATAAATTACTCTTGTATTCACTCATCAAATAACCTTCTGTACATCAAGTTTTTAACCCAAAATCACAGATGAATCTTCAGTTTATGACCCTTCCTCTCCTCCAAGAATTTGCCCCAGGGAATTTCTAAGCAGCTGCTATCTCCCATCTCTGCCATTACTAAGACACAAAAGCCAGAGCAGTTTAAGTTTTGGTCTCTCATCTAATTCCAGACTGTTCAAACTACATGATCTTTGTAGCTTGGACGTCCATCTACATGTTCCACTAGGATTTAATATTTTCTGTACAGAAGTGCCCAGAACTATGTACAGTCTTTGAGACACAAAGTCACCCTAATGCATTGCCTAATAACTTGTCTTTCCTCACCAAAGAGCTCTTCCTCAGCATCATATTTGCCCCCATTTCATGGTCAGTATCAAATAAGAGTCATTCTCGTTTGACTAGGGCAGTCAGGCTTTTTCCTCCAAACCTGTTTCAAGGGATGACTTGCCAGCTGATAGCAGATGTGTTGCTAATAATCACTCAGTAGATAGCTTTGCTTTTAGAGCTATTTAACTTCCTGTCATTCCTATTGTTTCAGTCATCACAGACATTCAATTCTTCCTGTGCAATAATCCAACCCACCTCGGTGCTGACTACATTTCCCAACTTTGCCTCATCAGCAATAGTCCTTCTCATATGGTTTACTTCAGTACAGTGAAGTAAAGAGACCAGCTCCCACTAATACTGATGCAGGGCTTGAATAATTCCTTTATTCAGGCAGGCAAGCTCATAATTTCTCCTTCAGAAGACACCTTTAGCTAAGCCTCACACTTTCAATTTAGTTATTTTTGGTGTATACAAATGGAACTGAAGCCTTCTTCTCCTATTGTCTAGGACATTCAGTATTTAACCAATAATACTGTGACTTTAGTCTCCCATGACCTAATTGTGGCAAATACATGATGCATTTTATCCTGTTTTCCACTTAGCTTTGTATACTTAACTACTTCTTCCATTCCAATTTTATTCTAAATCCTTGAATTCTATTGTGACCAGAGTAAAAGATGTGAAGATATCATTCTCTTCTCCTTTTAAAATAAATGGAACTATACATCTTTTGCTATCACAATTGCTACCTTCAGCCTAACAGATAAATATCCAATTCTATTTTTTAACCTGGTTCCAGTGGCCTGCACCAGCTCTTTCAGAGCCCCAAAGCAGAGACCCTTAGACTTAGTTTGACTGGGAGCAGACATAAGACATTTATTCTAGTCATTTCCATTTGGCACCTTATCTTTCAAATCCTCATGGATATCTAAAACTAAACAACTAAAACCAGAACTGCTAATTTTAGAGGCATCAAGCATTTTTCATACAGCTTGGTCCTCACAATATCATAGTCAAATTCTCTTCTCTTGCTCTTTTTATTTTTTTCCTGTCTTCATCTTAAATTTCTTCATCCTCTAGCTTTTGGCAGTTCACATGCTATCCCTGCAGTTTCTGCTCTCCAACAATCAATCCCCTCCTTTATTTCATTCCTTTCAAGTTTTCTGGTAACTTGCAGTATCTTATTCTCACAGCAAGGTCCACAGCCCCACTTGGCAAGCTTTTCCTCCTCCTTAAAATGCAGTTTCCAAGCAGCTATTGTACCTTTCACTTAAGACAGTCCAAGCTTTTTTTTTTCTTTCCTTTTTTTTTTTTTTTTAAATTTAAACCTCCAACTCCTACAGGCCTTTAGATCCGTGGACAACACAAACTAGTTCTTCTAACTTCTCAGAACTTGTCCTACTGAAATAAAGCTTCCTTGAAAGAAAAACACTTTGTAGTTAACATATACTAACCCCTCAGTTTAATTCAAAATTATTAACTTGTGGCCGATCAACACATGTGCTTAAGGCCTTCTGGAAGGGAGCCGTAATCTAGCAGCAGAAAACAAGACACACTGTCAGCCAGTGAGAGACCAGAGATGTTCCAGAAGTTAAAGATACACCCTCTAGTTCCGGGCAGGCTGTAAACATAAGCCTTCATTTACTCTGCATTCCACCACAATTAATGGTCAAAATCTACCCTATGATAATTCAGTGCACTGACTTCTAACTTAACTAGTCAGCAGAGGGAAACATACTTACAAAAGCACATTTGAGAAACACCTTCCCTTTACATGCTGGCACACTATCCAAAATGAGCTCTGTAGCTCCGAGCAATCAAAACATGTTTGCAAAGCTGTGTCCTATAATTTGACTCAGTTTTGCCTCAGAGTAAATCAACCTTAGACCTCCAGATTTTGAAACAGAAGCATGAACCTTTAACAGAAAACCATCTCCCACCTAGTGGAAGATTGCACCTATATTAACTGCAGCAACAACTGGATCTTCAGCATGTTGACCACCAAGTCTAAGAGGGGCAGAGAAGGAAGGTGCAGGTGGCCAACTACTACAACACAACTCAGGAAGAGCCTCTCTAGCAAAGTGACAATGAATGATCTCCATGTAAATCTGGAAAGCATGGTTTCCCTCTGAACTTTAGCTTGTGATACAATTTGCTTAACATGGATGCACTGGCAGGAAGGCAGTCCAGGCCTTCTGTGCAGCAGACTGAACTTGCTGGCACAGGCTATCAGTCCCATCGAGGCAGTAAATCACACTTACCACCACATTCCTGGTATGCCTGCACCTACACCTGCCTGCTGCCTCCTGAAACCCAGAGGGGAAACTCAGTGCCGCAGCACCAAATATCAACTGACATGCTAAGTTACCAACCCACATGAAATGGGGGCCCTGCAAGGGCACACAGCTCTGCCAGCTCCAACAGCCCCACACCAGGGCGAGGGCTGCCCACCACCCATGAAGGATCCATGGTGGTCTCTGCATCCACCTCCCTGGGCCACCAACACCATCATGTTCATCTCCCCATGGAGCACCTCCCGGCTGCTGGTGCCTTCAGCTCTCATGGCCAGTCTCACCAGTTTAAGCCAAGCCTTTTCAGCAGCAGGGTGGGTGTTCTGCCACCCTCCAAACTGGGGAACAGGGCACTGGACACCTTGAAAAAGCAAGTCATTGTTAGCCATGCACGAGGAAATAGCATCCTACCTTTCACACCAGAAGTGCTTAAAAGTTTTTTATCCTGTTAATTCTAGGTCAGTTGAGCGCACGTGTGGTATGGATTACACCGACCCTTTTAGAGCCCTCAACATTTTTAAATAAGTAGGACACTTAACATTAGATGTCCATAAAGCTGCATACCTCCTGTACACCACACACCAAGATCTGCCAGTAGGCTAAATTTAAGTTGCTTTGTAAAGCATGGCTCTCACAGCACACAAGTACAAACGTGAAATAATTTATGAATGCCAAGTCTGACCCTGTACCACATTAAATCAATACAGGCGTTTTACAGAAAAATGCCTGTATTGGATGAACTGAAGTGACCTTTGCAAAGCTACCCAACAAATCAGCACCAGATTTACAAACAGTACAAGTATTTAGTACAGTTCAGTACAGCTGAGTGATAAAAAGGTCTACATTAAAGATAATAGTTGTCCTAATGTTTACAAAATGCAACAGCATTGTCATTGCAAGCACAAAGATGATGTTTCATCCTTAAATATCTGAGTATCTAGAGACTTTAAACAGGAAGAATCAACATGCAAAGGACCATGAAATTCAAGCTTAAAAAGTTAACACTACGATTCACTGGAGATATTGCTTTGCCAGCACCAGGTCTTTGCAAGTTTTAACCTTCTTCTCTGCACTATCAGCTGCCATATATATTGGACCCTTAGACACAAATAATCCCATTGCTTTTCCTCCTTTTCACAGATGCCTTGCCTGAGCGAGGGAAGGAGGACGAGCAGGAAAAAAATCCAACACGTTTAAGTAAATTACCTTTTGGAGCAACCTCCTTCCCTCGCCCAGCTAAAGTTTTCTTGAGGTCAGATTAGCACTCCGAAAGGAGAGCAGGCGCCGGCAGGCCCCTTGGCAGGCGGTGCTGTGACAGACCCAGGGGTGGCAGCCATGTGCTCAGCCCCGCATCCCCCCGAAAGGGCATCCCGGGAGGAAGTTCTCACTTCGCACCGACTCGGGGAAATAACTCGAAGGAGTCCAATAGCTATCGCTTCCAGCGGCTTTCTCCTGGGCCATATGTTTTCGCCTGCCATTTAGCCAGGCGTTTCAGAGGAGCCAAACCGCCCTACCCGCTCCGCCGCGAACCCGCTCGCAGGCTGGGGGTCGGAGCCGCCGCCCCAGAGCTGGGGGGCGAAGCCGGCTCGGCCGGTGGGGCACCACCCGCGGCACCCACCCCACGGGGCTGCGCTCCGTCCCCGCCGGGAGCCGCCCGCTCGCCCGCCCGCCGACCCCCGGCAGCGTGGCTGGGCTGGGCAGGGCAGGGCAGGGCTGGGCGGCTCCTGCTGCAGCCCCCGGCTGGGGCGAGCCCCCCGCCCGCCCCCGGGGCAGCGCGGCGCCCCAGCCCCGCCGCAGCCCGTTCGCCAGACACCCGCCGGGGCTGGTAGCGGGGGGTCCCGCCCGCCCCCGCTCCCGGGGCCGCCCCCAGCCGGCGGGGGAGCCGCGGGACCGAGCCGCGCTCAGCCCCGAGCCGGCGCCGCGCCTCGCCCTTACCGTCCTGGCCAGCGCGGCGCGGGAGCCCCCGGAGAGGAGCGAGGCGAAGCCGCGGGGAAGCGCCAGGAGCCGGGGCCGAGAAAGCCGCCGCCGCCGCCGCGAGGAGAAGGCGGAGGGGGCGGAGGATCGGCGGCGGAGGGGAGGAGACGGGGCCGGGGGCGGGCCCGGGCCGCTGGCAGCCGCCCTCCTGCCCGGCCGGCGCGCAGCCCCGCTCGCTCCCGACGCGCTGCCCAGCCGGGCCGGGCCGGGCCGAGCCGAGCTGGACCGGCAGGGCGGGGAGCCTGGGGCGGGCAGCTCCGGGCGGGCGCTGGGCTCGCCCCTTCCCCGGCCGCGCCGCACAAAGGGGACCCGCTCTGCCGCCTTTGTTCGGCCGAGCGGCGCCGGGAGGGGAGGGCGGCGGGCGGCACGCTGGGCGCTTCCCCACACGGAGATTGTTCCTCCGGCACTGGCAGGCGCGGGGCGACTTCACCGGAGTTAATTTGGGTCTGTGATGAAAACTCCTCCACCTGTGCCAAACGCTGCTCGGCATCCAGCACTAAAGCCAGCCTACGCGCGGTGCTTCAGCTGCCTGTTTATGCCTCAGGAGCTGACTGGTGACTCCTGTTAAATTAAGGGTGGGTTTTTTTATTGCTCAGGGTAGATGGAATCGCGAAGATTGGTATCTTAGTTTTCTGTGCTTGGCAGCAACCAAGAAACACTGAAAACGAATTTCAGATACCCCTTTACCCTTTATTGTCTGTGGTAGGTCACAGATCTTTCAAACGTAGCTGTTCATTTGCTTATTGATCTACATGTCCAATTAAGGTACCCTTTTCAAAGCTTTTTTTTTTGCCTTTTTTTTTTCTTTTTTTTTTTTTTTTTTTTTTTGCTTCCCCCCCCCCATCTTTTTTGCAGTACTTTAGTGCTCATCCTGTAAGCTTACCGATTTAATCATTCAGTTCAGGAGGTACCTGAGGTCAATACATGCAGTCCTGTCATGCCGCTTAAAGCCAGTAGAAGGGGGAGAATTTCCTCTCATTCACATCTAATTTAGATGAAACTGAAAGAAATACCCTTGTATGAGGCCTTCTTTAAAGGCTAGTTAGAGTTTAGTTGTTTGCATAAAGGTGGAATGAGCAGCCACTAAATCCACAAGTGGACTTTTAAGAAGGCAGCAACAAAACTAGACTACCCTAAGGTTGTTAAAACCAGGAGTAAACTCTAAGCAGCCTCTTTAAAAGGTCTTTTCACATCATGCTCATTAAGCCCTAGCAGTTAAAAGATCCCACCTGGGAGCTCTCACTGTTCAGAGTTCTGCTTCCCAGACTGAGAGGGGCAGAGTAGCACAGGGCTTTAGGTGCTAAGCCAGCTCTTCAGGCTTAGTACTAGACCATGTTGCATTCTTGTGTTCCAAACAAGCAGATGATTTATCAGTCCCTGTAGTTGTTAGCTAGAAATTTTCTGCATGGTCCATGAGGTATGTGAGGAAAGAGGGGAACCTGTGCCATGTGAGCTCTTCCACATTACCCACACGGTCCTTCTGCTTCCTGCATGTGTTAGCATAGCTGCATCAGAAAAAGGGAATGACAAGTATGTGAATTTGAACCTTTACTCCTGTAGCTGTGTTGTAGGGGGAATAATTTTTTTTGTTTTATCTTAAAATTAAAAAATTATGTGCTTGGGGGTAAAAAGTCTGAAAATGCAAAACAGTTTAGTAAGCATGAAGAAGCCTGCCTAAGACATCAGTCAGCCTTAAATAAAGCAAAGGTGAGCAAGCTAGAGGTGTGAGATGCATCCTAGGTGCTATTGAGGTCTGCTTGCTGCAATGCTGCATGGGGCCAGAAGCCAACCATCAGCCCTGCAGCATGTGCAGAATGGAGCCTCTGCCACACAATGGCACAGTCAGTCATTTGTCACATGTTCAACCCACATCTATCCCACCTCTTGTGACCAACTTTTACAGGATGTGCATTGTGCCCTTCATTCTTTAGTCTGGACATACGTAGTAAGAGGAGTAAGTAAATGCAACTGTAATATGGAATTAGATGACCTGTTCTGGCCAGAAAATTTCCCAATTCCTGGTCAAAACAGAGGCTTATCAATATTTTAACTTCAGATCAATACACAGATGTTTGCTATAGTCTGGGTGCATGTATAGCAGTTCTGTTGTGCCCTTTCTGACAAAACAAGAACTGTGGAGTTGTTTCTTACACTACTACCTGGTAAGTTTTTTACACCCAGGCATCAGATGTTGGATAGCTTTATTAAATTATGCCATACTGTGCAGCTGCTGCCTCTAGGAAGAAGTATGGAATAATACAATTAATGTCTCACATTTTAATATAGTTACTAAATATGATCTTTGTTCTCACTGTCAAGACTAGTGACAGAAGCCTCAGACAGGTGACCAACCCATTGAAATAGTGGTGAGAGGTCCTCCCACTGCAAGGCAAGCTACAGCCTTGAGCTCATCATGAACACCCATGGACATCATCACATGCCAGCTCCCTTTAAGGAAACCAGCACTCTGGCCCTAAGATGATGTTTAAGGGTACATTAAATGAATATCCTCATACACAAACCTTTGTATTTTAAAATATGATGACCCCTGATTTATAAATCATATCTAAGACAAGATACTAATTTTATAAACGTGCATGCACCTGATTAAATTCGCTTAATAAGGCTGCTAAATAGGAGCAAAAACTGTGCATAAGAAATTGTGTTGTCTGGAACTGAGGCAAGAACCCCTGGAAATGGACGTAAAATTATCACATTCCAGACTGATTTCTTCTTTGTGCTTTCCGAATAACAGATTATTAAAAAAAATGCATTAATCCTCAGTCCATTAAAATATTTCACATCTTTCAAAAGGTTTTGAGATAAAAAAACTAAACCCCCGCCTATTGCTCATAACTCTCTTCCTAAATCCATATTCTTATAAGGGCAAGAATAAAGCATTTGTTGCTCTAATCAATAGGTTTACTCAGAAACAGCTGACACCACTTAAAATCGTGTTAATTAAGGCAGGTTCTCAAGGTCCAGTTCTAATGCAGACAAGCTGTGTCCACCTTAAACAGAGCCTCGTTATTGTTCACGCTACTTGAATCTGCCATTAATAGTAAGTCTCCATCTCACAGCTGCTGCTAAACCTAAGGCCTGCTTGCATTCAAAGAGAATTTCAGTTGTAGTTTGGCACGGTATATGCTATTCACAAAGTCACCTGTAGCTGTAAGAACGACTGAGAACAAAGCCACTCATTTTCCACTTGTTAGCTCTAAAATCCCTGCTGTGGAAAGTTTGGGGTTTCGATATGTCTTGCTTGTGTAGACTTATGTGTAATGCTCAAAGACATTAAAAAATGCAGACTGCTGACTGAATTACTGCAGCACCCAGGCTGAATAAGCCACAACAACTCAAGTACTGAGTGGTGCAGCCTTCCTAGCTAACCCCTGCAAGGCTGTATAATATTTATCCTTGTAAATATTCTCTCCAGACCAGGAGATGTGAACTGGGGTCAGCCAAAAGCTCAACTGACCAAGCTGTAACCTGCAGCAGCTCCCCTCTCAGCAAGTGTTTTAGTGTACTCAGCCTTGGTTAAATCCATTAGTGAGGTGTGTGCACAATCTCTGATGGTCAACCACATCTGCCTGCTCAGACTGTCCAGCCATCACCTCAGCTGTGCCTGCTGAGGTGGGAGTGAGATGGCCAGACAAAACATATCACAGCTGGATCAGCCCATGTCTGCACCTTGCTGAATTGTATGGACACATTCAACAAAGCTCGCTGAGCAATATTTGACAAAAACATGGCTGAGTTCTCTAGTCCTGTATTTGTTCTGGAGAGTATTATATAAGTTTGGGGTTTTTTTTACTTTGATGATAAACTTTGTAAGAAAATGTGTGACCAACGTGTTACTCAGGCTATAAATGGTGAAGGTATTGAGGAGTGCTGGGAAAAGTGTTTTCTCAGTATTGTTTGAAGCAGCAGTCTGATGACAAAGGAGAGGTGTTAGTCATGCTGACCCATTCTTCTGGTGCTCAGTAAGAGAGAGAAACAAGCCAGAAACCTCCCCCTCAGCTTCTTGAAGGTCTCAGGACTACTTGGAATGATATAATAGTTTATGTTGGAAGAGACCCTTAATCGATTTCCAGCCCTGCTGCCATAAAGAGAGACACCTTCCAATAGACAAGGTTGCTCAGAGCCCAGTCCAACCTGGCCTTGAAGATTTTCGGGGATAGGAACCTGTTCCAGTGTTTCACCACCCTCATAGTGAAGAATGTCTTTCTTATCTAATCTAAACCTACCCTCTTTCAGTTTAAAGCCATTACCCTTGTCCTATCTTTAGGACTGTTTATTTTCCAGTTTTGGAAGGTGTGTGGAGGTAACACCAGCCAAAATGAAGGAACTGAAAGATGTGAGGCCATGACTGTGTCACTTGACATCCTGCCTCAACCCATTCAAGCAGAGAAATAAAGACACGTCTGCTCCTGTTCCCTACATACACCTACTTAGAGAAAACAGACCCATTAAAGCTGAGCCAGACAGATATCTTTTCTTTAATTAGCTTGTCCTTTTAAGAGTCCCAGGGAAATTATTATAAGAAATACCATATGATTGCCCAAGAACAAATGAGATATGCTTTTAAACACCCTTTATTACTAACATTGCATAAGCATTCCAACAATCAAATCTAACAGTTTGTAATCATAGTTGCAATCCCTTTGGCTTAGTAGCAGCAAGATGAATAGAATGTCATATCTCTTATCAGCAAATAGCTGCCTGCCTTTGTAAACAAAACTGTCAAGACTGATTCTCCATACACATTTGCAAATTATACTCATTGGTTATGTGACTTGTGGCATATTTAATGTGCTGCCAAGGGAATTCTACCCTCACATCAGTTTTATATGTTACCAACATCCTAATATTGTCAAGGAGCAGGTAGGTACCTTGCCAACTGTGGCTTGATTTCACCAATGTCTCCTACAGGTCCTTGATGTAAAACCTACTTATTATCTAGTTTAGAAACATTCAAACCTAGCATGTAAATGAGAAATAAATGTGATATCCTGATATTGAGCCCGCTCCCAAGAGCCCTGTGTCCTCATCCCAGCACCAGCATTTCACTTACTGTCTGGCCAGAAGGAATTCAATTCCTTGTCTTATTTTAACTGTATGCAATATGATAATAATATTACTTATTCAGTGGTAGAGCAGAGTAAATTAGTTGTAATGTGTACCCTGTGTTCTAAGGATATGAATTTATGCTACAAGTTCAACCCCACCCCCCCCCCCACCTTTGACATTTAACGTTTTTTGAATTTTATTTAAGTTACATAATAAATGCAGAGGACAAAACTGATACTGACATTTTTTAAAGGGAGAATTCCCTTTTTGTGATTTTTATATGGGGAAACCTCTGACCATACCAAGTTAACTAAAATATGTAATAAATTAAAATACTGATACTAAAATTGCTGTAATTTTGTTGCTTTCATTTACAGAAGTAGGCTCATTTTTTGTATGAAAGCAACTATCATGCTAGTTTTGACATTTTATGTTAATGATGTGTAATAAAGTAATGTCATTTCAACGGAGAATTATAATTAGTTGCCACTAACACGATCTAGTCTGGTATAATTACGAATTTTGTGTGTGAGGAGAACTGCCTTGTTCTCATTACAGGAACTAAAACCACAGAGCATCACATTTCTCAGTATTGTACCAGAGGAATATAGGAACACACTGATGACCACATTAGGGAATGGCACTAACAAGAGAATCAGTAACAGATAGGAAATGTGATGACACTAAACTGTGGATCATAATTCATCCATGGAAAAAGCCCCCACCCTACTCCTGTGCTCACATCAGCCTGCAGCACTCTGGCTGTTGCACAGCTCTCAAACACTGGGGCAGGCATTTCTTCTCTTCAGCTCATCAAGCCAGCACGGGAAGTGATGCTATCAGGGAAGTCTGGATAAGAAGGGGAGATGGGAAAGGTCTAGCAGATCCTATAGCACATAGCAAACACTAGCAGGGAGTGACTCCAGGAATCATTGCCTGTTGCACGGCTTTCTCCCTTAAATCCCAGGACCTAGAACATTTGAGAGGGGTCAAAATTGCTGCATGTGAGTGAATATCATCCAAGCCAGATGAGTTGCAGTGTGGATGTTTGAGTGTGAATAAATCCAAAAGCAACAAGGTCTGATTTCAGGATCTCTCCATTATTTAAGTGTTGTGTGAGGTACAGAACTTACTCAGAATAGCAGGAGGAAAATGGCAAAATAACATACCAACTTCTCAAGAATTAAACATGCTTTGGATTGGTAAATCATTAACCCAGAAAGCAGTGTTTGAAAGAAAGCTTGATTTAGCCTTTTTTAAAAGATATAGTTACTTGTTGTTTTCCTCAGAAAAGAGGGTTAGATTTACAAGGATCTTGAGAACAGTTAAGGAAAAAGGGAGAAATATTAAAAGATGAGCATGAACTGAGTTATATGTAGAAATTAATACCTTGTTTAAACAACTACGATATATCAAAATAAAGATAATCATAATCTTTCTTTCATGGTGTCTACTGTATCTGTACAATTTGCTAAGTATGAGGGCAGTCTGCTTTTACTGAAGTCCTTTGCAATTACAGTAACACACCAACGTGACAAGCAAAATTCTTAGCCAAAGTCTGAAATATAAGGTTAGCACAAGAAACCCTGTATGCCTTTACAATTATGTGTATGTTTTTTCTCTTTTTCTGTAAAGCTCTCTGCTCAAAGGAACAGATGCTTCTCTCTCAAGAACTTCAGCTGCAGGAATTGCTTTCCTGAACCAGCTCTTTCCCATTTTTTTTTTCCCCAGTCTTCATCAAGAGGGGTCCAGAAGACTGATAGTTTTGAGTTGCATGAGAGCTGGCAGCAATGCTCTCTCCCTACCTCTGTACCCCTGCAGCTGGTGTGGGATCCTACCAGGGCACAGGCTGAGTGGCATCAATGTCCCTCCGTGGTGTGGTGTCAGAGAAGGGTTATTTAAAGCAGTTCTGCAGAACATGAAACTACCCCACTTTCCAAGCCTTGCTTGTTCTTTCTCACTTGGCTTCAGCAAGCAGCACAACAGGCAGCTCAACTTGGCCTTATATATTGTCTAACCCCAAATGTGCAATGCCACCCTGGCACTCACCCACAGTGTTCCTCCAGTGGAGCTGCAGTTGCATCCCAGGCACTGCTGCTCCCAGGCCCTGCTTTGAAGAATGCATCAAATACCCTGGCAAGGGCAGATTAGGAAAAAAAAAAAGGAAAAAAAATCAATCTGCATTGCTGCATTGGAGCTGCTCAGAAAGGGCTTGCCACCCCCCAGAGTTATCAGCTCTTGCTGCTAGCAGGTATTTGATCATACTTCTATTGTGTGTGTGGCTAGTGACTGTGTCCCTTTCTCTGCTGGCTGTTCCAAGAGCTTCTTTTGACAGCTCAGACATGAAAAGATTTGTTATTTTTTGAAATGTAATGGTAGAGGTTTTATACTTTGGGCCAGAGTGTCAGAGGAGGCTCTTTGGTGATGTGTGCATTGGAAGTGACAAGCAGTGAATAACTGATATCAGGCATAAGTAATATTTGTAGTCTGACTTTGATATGTTATTCTTTAAAAAATCCAGTCTGTAAATACAGTCTACATTGGTTAGCTTGAAAGGAAGGAAAGGGGATGAGTGCAAATACAGAGGAGAGAAATGAATAACCATGACAAGGAGAAAAAGCAAGCAGAAATAAGCTGATAAAGATAAAAAGGAGTAGGATTACTAAAAGAGAGAATATAGACATACAAATGGATCAAAACTAATATAAAATTCCTAAAAAGCAGGAGAAAAATTGAAGATGAAAAGAATCACAGTGTAACAGATCAGAAAAAAGAAGAAAGTGTTTATAAACTCTAATCTGAATTCCTACACGCAGCCAATAATGACTTCAGCACCCTATTAAATAAATGTGTTTTTTGTAAAACAGGTAGTAAAACGTCCCATTTATTGTGAGACACTGGTTTGCAAGTAAAAAGGATTCTGTAAAGGTATTTCAAATATACAGCAGGATCAGGTGGCATGATGGGTATGTGTACTGTAGAAACAATTTGGATGGTGATGAAGTCACACCATAAAACAAATATTATGATTAACCCCCGTAAGAACAATGCAGTTTTTCAGCAGGATATTACTTATTCCAGGGAAGACATTTGAATGAACTTGTGGGGCTCTTTCAGAGACTCCAGTGAAGCCCATGACTGTATTTTCATTCAGACTTTTTGCTTTTCTTTGATGATTATCTACAGACTGGAAATGGCAATGAGACCAACAAGCTATAAGAAGGTAGGTACTTTTCCTGAGTTCTTTATTCAACACTGCCAATTATTTTCTTCGAAAGCAGGAGCAGGTATAACCTAGCAGGGAACAAATCTTTGAAGTCATTGAAGTATCTTCCAAGAGGAAATATTTTACATCGAAAAACAGAAGAGAGAGACGTGCAGGGCTTCCAGAATGGGTCAAAAGCTGAAGCAGAGTATCAGCTCCCATTTGGTGGTCTCGTTATCAGTCCCAAACAGCACTTTAACACAGAAGAGTTGTCAGATAAACTTCACATCAGTCAGCACACTTTTTCAACATTTCAACACAATAACAGGAAAAGTATGCAAATGAGCATGTTTAAATAGCACAAGTCATTGAAGAGACATGTATATCTACATTAAAAGAAAATAGACCAACAAAACAGGATTTTAATGTTGTATTAAGGAGGTGGAGCATCAACTGCTTCTTTTCTGTACTTGGCTGCTTATAAGACTTAGATGCAGCAGAAAAGCCACGCATTAAGCTTTTACAAAGGGATGGAGCCAAGACTGGGTATGGCAGGGTAGGGACTGCACTCAGCTCCACTTCCAGGGCAGCCACAGGTGCTAAACAGCCTCCCAATGTTTGCTTTTCCACAGCTGGGAACAGAGTTGCCACTTTTGAAAACATCCTTTCTGTGCTTCTGTTCCAGGAACTGAATAAATATTTGTTATTTCCTCATTTCACAGGCCCTCTGCAAAATGATATCATAAAGTGTGTAAATTGTCAGGAAATCTTGGCTTGAAGGCACTGCACACAGCTAGGCATGTAGTACCTTATTATTTAATAGATTAACTGAAGGAGTTAAATACTGCTTACTTGATTGCTGAGTGCAGTAATGCAGGTATTTATTTCACACCAAACAGATCTGTTGTAGATGTTTGTAAAAATGGCAGTGTCTTCTAAATTTATCTTTAAAAGGGTGTGCAAAATAACTATAAAAGAGTTGGGGGGGTGGGGTGTGAGGAAAACAGCACTGCAAAGATGCAGGGTAGCATTATAGTAACATTACAGAATCTGAAAGCATAATTTGCAACAAAAACTTGTCCATAAAAATTATTTATTCTTTAAATAAATGTATTTAATTGTTTAAAATTTTTACTTATTCTTTATTTTCCAGAATTTCTGAAATTACTTCTGAAGTCATCCCCAGTTGTTCAAGTGGCAGATGTTTTATTAAAGGTACCACATACTGGGATATATCCTTCTTTACTCATCAGCCATTTTTCACTAGCAACAAGGAGATTTTATGTGAATGAAATGATGGGAACTATTGGTGCATGTGAAGAAAGATTGGATTCTTGTGTTTTATACCCCATTAAAAGAGTCCTAATACAATTCACAGCTGCACTGTGCAGTATTTAATAATATATTGTCACAAACTGTATGTGGAATTTTACTTGCAATCATAATTCCTAATTTTACAATGTTTAATAAAGATAAAAAGCACAACCTGAGTTCAGAAACATAAAACATCCTTTTTCAGGTGTGTCTCCAACCTAATTTGTGTTTAGTTTGTATTTTCAGTAATAGACTTTGACTACTTCTCAAGCATTTTTCCGATTTTTTGACCAGGTGCATGTAATATTCATAACCTATTAAAAAACATGGAAAGAACACTATTAACCTTTCGGGAAATATTTATTTGTTATTAATGCTGCAGATTTAAATTTAAGCATATATTCAAGATGTACATACAGCTTCAAATAGGTTCAGTTCCCCAGTAAATGAAGTTTCTTCAGAGATATGTAAAATAGGTAAGAAGGATGCATACAGCTGATTTCAAGGAGAAATATAAATTAATATTCTTGTCTACTAAAGTTTCCAAGTTTTATTTATTGTCTGCTTCAGTATATTATGCTCTACCTTACTTGGTTTTGAAAAGCTGTTATTAATGTGTTTTATTCATAAAAGAATGTGACAAAACCATGTTGCTAATCCTCTTGACTCCATAATAAATCATTGCTTGTTTTCTGTATTTTAATATGTATTTTCAATAGTGCCAAAGCAAGCTTAGGTCCTTAGGTAATAAAAATCCCCATATAGAGCAACTGCTCTTTCAAAAAAATAAAAATAATAAAAAAAATCTCATTTCTCTAAAATCTCCTGCGCTTTGACAACTTTTGGGGCTTTCATGTGTGAAGTTTGCAGGTGTCAAGCTGTTTCCCTTCATACTCTGTGCACTGCTCTGCAGGGTCATTAAACCAGGCAGGGACAGCTTGGTTTTGTACCCACAGAGTGAAGGATGGGGGGAGTAATACATGTCCTTTGCCTTTTTGTTAAATTTGAGATTGATTTGCAGCAACATCTACATCCTTTTGCTGAAAGTAATTTGAATATACCAGGAACAAAAGATTGTACAACTGTTGAGTATATTGTGCTTAGTCCCCTTCATAAGAAGTGTGAAACACATTTCAGTAGATGGATAATAAGCTAAGACTTCCTTGTTTGGGTTTGCTTTTTTTTTTTTTTTTAATTTTATTCTTTCTTTTTTGTTATTGTTATTGTATTGTACATATGGAGGGTGTTAAACTCAATGTGTACCTTTGCTAAAAATACTCAATGTTCAAAATACAGATTGAAGTTAGAAATGTTCATATCTGAATTGCTGTCCTATGTTATACTACAAATTGCTATTGTTCATAAGAAATCTTGTATTATAAACAGCTATCTTCCTAGGCCTCAGGTGGCTTTTAATGAAAGCATGTATTCCCTTTGTGTATTCCCTCAAATTTCTTGCCAGGTGAGATCCTGACATTTTGAAAGATTTCATTTTTTAAAACTTCAAAGTATTTTGCAACATTAGCTGTATAAGAATGCTTGCTAACTTTAAATATTCCGTATTTCTAATATTAAGTCTTTGTTTTTAAATGTGCCACTGGTAGAAGGAGTAATGGAAACTCTCTCCACCTGAATTAAGTTCATAGGAAGGTGCTATATCTCACTTGACCAAAATGGTTTATCAAGCAGGTTCTCCTTCATGAGTCTGGGTCTGCCTTGGCATATCCCCTGAGTTTTTCTTGAAGGAAGGAACAGAACAAACATCTCTAGGAACACAGTGAATCAGATACAAACCGACTCTGCCCTCAAGGGAGTCAAGTTCTGTAATTACCAGGAAGATTTCTAAGGCTAAAAAGACTTTTACAGTTGAAGCTCTTTGCATTTTACCAAGGAAGCACCTGGGTGTTGCAATATGGATGTAACAGTTTCTACCTCTTTAGTCAAGTCCGCTAGAAATACTGTAGATACTTTGATTTCCTCTTTGTTTCCTCTCTCCTAAGAGTGTCTGCCTCAAGAAAACCCATGAGGAGCTTCCCACAGGGCAGCAGAGCTCACCTGCAGTGGCTAAACCTGTGTCCTCAAGAATCTGCTTGCACCAGTCCTTTGCAACTCATGGTGTGGTTGAACAAAGTGGCACCACAAAGCCAGCTGCTGGCCCCACCAGAGACCTTATTGCTGTGGCACCCCACAACAAAGAAAAACAGTGAAAGGGGAAAAAGAGTTTTCAGCCACCTTTCCTCCGCAGAGATATTGGGAAGGGTACAGAAGTGGCTAAGGCAAGAGAAACCACCAAAACAACACATTTTTCTTTCTGAAAAATCACAGTTGTACCATGGCAGAAAAATCAGAGAATGAGAGAAGTGGTCCACTATGTATCTTTTCTCCATACAGAATTTATTATCTTCCAAAGCTTTAAGATTTTTTTTATTATTATTTTTTTTCAGAAACTACCATATGAACTCAAGTCTCACAAACTTCTTGGTGCTCAAGCTACTTTTGAAAAGACTACACAATATTCTTTTTCTTGGGGATTAAAATAATGGTTATTAGGAGATATGCATCTGAGTAACATAACAACTTCTGAAAAATTTAACATGAAACAAAGAATACATATTTATGAGATCAGTTCTCTTAACACACCACAGTTCTCCTGGGATATCATAAGAAATACAAATGCCATAAGGTTGTAAACAACAGAAACTGCAATTAGGTAGAACTTAATAAATTCTTCATGTATGTGTTTACTTCCAACATAATATGCAGTATAGCTGGTTTGTAAGTAAACAGAAGTGATGCATGTGTGTGCGATGATTCATATCTACAGCTAGATTAAAAGAAAGGTGAAATATGCTAATACTGCAGGAAAATATTTGCTAACAGGAATTGTTTTTTTTCTCATCTATGGAATAAATGTTTGTATATTGATCCTCAACCATTCACTGTTAAATAATGGAAAAAAAAACCCTCAACAAAACCAACAAGAAAATGTCAACCTACCATAATGAAACCATACTCTCATGTTGTGTTTGAAGTCTTTATTTCAATAGACAGGCCCTGGGAGTTAATGAATATACTTTCTTCTTATCTGAAACATTAATCTGATACTTGTTTTAGAAGTATTTGGGGGGAAATTACTCCATAATAATAAAGCTGTTGCTAGGAGGCCTGGAGAAACCTAAACCAATTTGGCTTGGAGAAACAGATAATCAGTGTCTTAGTGCTTTCTTTTAACGTGCCCCTCGTGCTTTTACCCGAGAGCAGGAAATCAGCGAGTGGAGAATAAATCTCCATTCTGATTGTTTACAGAGCATAATGAGGGCCTCGAGCAAAGAGATGCATCATTTGCTTTGTACCTGCAGCTGAACTGCAACGCATCCCATTTGATACCCGCTGAATACCGTGCTGGACGTGGAACAAAAAGGCATCATTTCAGATGAACACGTCATGGCTCTGCAAGGGTATAATTATTTGGAGGAAAGTTTAAAATAGTCCATCTCAGAAAGTGTTTCTGGTCCTTTCAGATTTTATAGCAGTGGCCTCACATTTGAATTCTCTCATTTTCATTTCTCTCATTTTCTTCCTCGTTAACATCTGATCCTGATATAATTTGCTGTCTTTATTTCTCTTGTCTCCCTTTTTTTCCCAAATTCTGTTTCTTTTACTTTTTTTTTTTTTTTTTTTTTTTTTTTTTTTTTTTTTTTTTTTTAATGTATGTCTCATTCTGGAGAGGAAGACTGAGATTTTGACAGCATTCCCCTCCCTCCATAAAAAAATATACTTCCTATGCTTTCAGCTGTGATCACTCAATGGCTGTATTTTCCAAGATGAAGCCTCCCTGTGGGCTTCAGTGGCTCCTTGGGCATCTCCAGATTCTCACCTTGTGTTGCTCACCATGCCTTGCCTGTAGCTTGGCTTATTCTCATTCTCTTTCTCACCTTAGTACCTCTGACCCTCAAATCCAAAACCTCTTCCTTTCTCTCTGAGCATGTTCTGTCTATATCTGTTTCTCTGGTGCTCTCTCTTGGAGTTGTTTCTCAAGGTCAAGCAGCTATAAAATGGAACTTCTCTTACTTCTTCCTAAAATGCCTTCCCTCTCCATTGCTCTATCACCAGTCTTAGGTTTGATCTTTCTCATTTCATCCCCTTCACACTAATTCTTTTGGCTTAATCTGGAATATTCAAATCAGCAGCTCTTCTTTAATTGGTATGTGATTAAAAAAACTAACACTGATCCTCTCATAACTAACATTAACCACTTCCTATTACCCTTCTTTTTTAACCTTTAGAGTGGATGCCATTTCAAATAAACTTTACCAAACATAAAGTTTACTCACCACAGCCCCCATAGATCTTGCTCACAGAATTCAGACTTCCTCACCCTCATTTTTAAGACTCTTTGCAGATTCTATCTGACAACATCTCATCTGACAGTATTTCATTCCTTTTATTATCCTCATCTCTCTCTAGATAATACTTAAGATTTCTCTTCATCCCTCCTTTTCATGGTAGCCTTCCCTCTCCCAGCAAGTTTTCCTTCTTTTCTTGTTGTATTCGCTTTTTCACCTCAATCCTCTAAACACATAAAAATTAGTTTATATTAGAATCAACTATAAAGAAAAAAAAAAAAAAACAACAAAACAAACAAACAAAAAACCCACAAAAACAACAACAACAAAAAAACCACCAAAAAAAACCCCTAAACCAATCCAAAATTGGTCAGACCAAGCTTTTGACTTCTGATATTTACAAGTCAAAAGGAGGGCAAGAAAGACATTTGTTGTGTTTTAAAGCAAGAAGAAAATACATTGCTGCTTGTCTGTCATTGTGTGAGGTACCACAAAGCATTTCTGTAAGTGGTATCACCTATGCAAAGTTTCCTGCAGTCAAACCCCATCAGTGAGACTTTAATTTTTCTGTTGCAACAGTAATTTTCTTAAAGACTTGATCCAGCAAAGTACTTAAACACTTTTTTGTGTTCAGACTTGTGAGTGACCTCACTGTAGATACTGGAATTGCACACCTCATATACTTGCAATTAAGCACACAAACAATTGTTCTGCTCAAACTGTGCTTTAAGCTAGTTTAGTGGTTTATTACATTCATTTTGCTTTCAGGACACAAAAAAAATCATTTGAAGAAACACATCTTGCAAGATGCTGTATTTAAGAAGATTTTAAAATATTTTTGGCTGAGGCATTAACATTATTCTACAGACTGAGACATGAGTCTTCTGACTTTTAGGGTAAAACAAAGAGTATGTTAAAAAATGTTAGATGTCCTTATACTAACACCTGGGAATGAAAATTCTTGCAATTTCTTTTCTACCTTTACACGAAAAATACCTTACTATAAAGATACATTTGAAAAGTGTTTTCCTTTTAAGAAATACTGACTTCCTTAGAAATAAAGATATGGATAAAAGAATAATGAAATGTAGAAACAAATGCTGTAGAGCATTCATTGATTAAAAAATGCTTGGTGTTCTTTCACAGAAACTACTCCAAGCCATTATAGCCTTAACAGTGGTTCAAACCATTCAAACTCTAATGGCATTGTGTCTGGTGCCAACCCAAAAGGTCCAATTGCACACAGAAGAGAAAAAAAGACATAATATATGTTTGGTACTGAAAAATGGGTATATCCTTAAAATACCAAGCAGCATAGGAGGAGTATTTGGAATACTGAGTAGCATTTATATAACACATAATAAATTTTAAGCTTACAAAGGAAAAAAACCTTTTCTTTGTAGTTAAAAGCAACTTTTCTACTCTTTTAAACATTTTGAATTAAGTATTTTCCCTAATAGTGAATGAAGCTTCAAAATTTTGCTGTCATGATAACAGGGAAGGGGAGTTTCATGAGTTGATCATAAAACGAGTGCTCAACAAACTCACAGAGAAGCTGTGAATGCAGCTTGTGATTCAAGTGAATGAATCTTGGCTCAGTTTTTTGGATTTAAACCTTTTTTTTTCCTCCCAGAAGTTACCCATTTTTGGATACCTTCCTCTGACAAAAGCTACTGTTTCAGACCTTCACTACCCTTCCACATATCCTTTTCCTGAAATTACTGCATTAAAGCGACAGAATCTCCCACTGCTTCAAAATATATATCATACTGGGACAATAGCTCTCAAGGTCACTTCCCAGAATCTTTTCTATTGATTAGCATTACAAACTATTAGATGCCTGGCTGGGTGAGTGCCTGTTAGGCTACTGCCAGCAGTTCCTTCGGTTTTAGTCTGTTTTATGGAAGAGCACGTGTATAAATTGGGATCTTTTTCTTCCAGGTGTCCTATTGCTGCATTTAAATATTACATAAGGTATGGGCTGGGAGCAAACCAGGGGATTTTCTCTCGTGGTGCACTGTTGAGGAAGAGTACAAAAAGCTGAGCTCTGCATACCCTGAGTGTGCTGGATGGGAGTCAGCACAGCTCTGCACAGCAGAGATAGTCTTTCATCTGTGAGATCAGAGGTTCAGCCTCTGCACTGATCAGACCACTGCAGGTTTTAGCAGGGAACTTTGGATTTATGTTCCCTTTTTTAAATATCTTGGTCTGTGCTTGCTGCCAGCTCAGGAGCAGCTCTGGGCAGTGGGAGGATGAGTGGTAAGGAAAGGTGTGGACTTCTCACACGTGTGTGGGGAGTTGCTGGTGTGTGTCTGCCCGGTGCAGGGGAAAGCACTGAGGAGGGTGATCTGAGATCAGCCTCCTGGGAGCAGGCTCCCTGGCCAAATGCCATCTGCCTAGAGATCCTCTTCTTCTGAAACAGTTGTGAAACCATGTCCTCTCTTGCTGTGGTGGAACTTGTGCTGCTTGGAACTTCTCGGTTTTTGTCAGAGCAGACATTTCTGTGGTGTTACTGCATTCAGGCTTTGGGTAGTTCATATTTCTGAAGAAAAGCTGTGTATGATTCCAAAGTTCTTCTCTGTTCCTATTACATGGTGGGGGGAAATGCTGTGCAGTTGGTTTTTCAATGCAAGGGTTAAAAGCTGCTGACTCTGTTTTCTGAGCTGAGGCCCCTGTTCCATCTATACACGTGCAAGTGACACTCATACCCACAAAACTCACTTATAATTGAGGACTGAGTCATTCCCTCCTACATTCAAACCCATGCTCCCAACAGCTGGTACACAGAGTCTTTTGCAGCTTTTAGAGTTTTGGGAGGGTTTTGGTGGAATTTTCTTGTATATACTATATATTTCTTGTTAAATCATGGTCACAGTCTCCCCTAACCCTGACATTCCCAGTTTCTACTGGCAGGGCATCAATAGCTTTTCTTCCTGTTGTCAGTTCTGCTACTGTTGCTCTTATAAAGATGCTTTTGGGAGTTTCAAGAGGTTTGATTCCTTTAGACAAAGACACCAGCATCAGCCTGGTTCCCATGGCTACAGCTCCTCAATCTCTGCTCAATACAGACTTTTCAGCCACTCTCATAAAAAAAAAAAAAAAAAAAAAAAAAAAAAAAAAAAGTAAAATAAAAATCCTTTCCCTATCTCTGGACACTGCAATTTGAATTGCAGCTTCCTCCTGCTATTCACACTGGCAGTGAGAAACCCTAAAGAGAAAACTTAAAGAAACACATGAGTGTAAAGAGTCACTGTGACTGTTCCCTCCAAGGCTACTGCTGTCACAAATGCATCATACAATCCCGCACATAAATCTGCCAAGATCCATCGTGAAATAACTCCTTTTCTTTCTTTTTTTTTTCTCTCATCTTTTTAAGCTAGAGGATTGAGTAGATAACTCATTTTTCTTGTTTCCTTGAATAAATTTAGTTAAATTTTTGCATTCTCAAACTGAATGAGTAAAATGAACAGTTTTAACCAAAATGAGAGCATTTTGTTCCTTGTTTTCACACTGAAGAACAGGGCAAGCCAAAATAAAAACAGTTCATTTTCAATGTGGGCAATTCTAACAAATGTGACTAATAGAAAAAGCATATATAGCTCTTAGAACCATATACAGAATAAAGTGAGAAATTTAATTTCTATTCTCTCTTTTTCAGGCAAGCCAAGGTCTACTTCCCTGACTGAACAAACATTTTTTGCCTTATTTCAATAAGTCTCTAAGGACTTTGCACAAAACCTAACTTCGCTTTAACAGTTTCCTTCCTGAATCATATCAATTTCTCTAGTGGAGTAGTTAAAGCAGTCTCCTGAAGTTTTTTCCTTATACTGGGAGAAAAACATCAAATTCAGACTTTTCAGGTCCAGCAAGCATCCCAACCCATTAGCTGGTCAGTGAGGATTTCTTTACTTCTCATTTCTAAATCTAGTCATACACATGGGCTAAATTCACTGAAGTGTACAATTGTCTTCAGGATGAAGAAGCTTGCACTGCTGTAGTTTATTAAACTGTTTCTAAAACTCTCTAGTCTTCTAGAGTTTTGCCAAAAACAGCATGTAGGATTTCAGAGGAGAACCAATTAATACCTTACAGTTATGTATTAACATGCCATACAACATCTGATGGCCCCAAATCTTTTATTTGGGTATAATTTGAACACGAACAAGTCTAGAATATCTGTGGGTTTCACACTGATTTACCGCTGTATACGTTGCCCAAACTGCACAAAACTCTAGAAAACAGAAAATCTTCTGGTAGCACAGTATCTTTGACAGCTGGTTCAAACATTGCTTGAAACTACCATTTTGCAAAAAAGATAGGCCTTCTTTTGAACTATGAATAAAATAGTAGCACTGTACATAAAATACCATGCCTTGATTTATTTTTCTCGGAACTGATGAGAAATATTAGCTGAATCAAGGAAAAGCAGCCAGATTTAGTTACTAAAAATTGATTAGCTGACAGAAAACACATTTAAATTCAATTATACCAGCAGACCTTTCTAAAGACATGGTTACTTTTGGGACAAATACGAGGTGAAATTTCAATGTGCAGGATTCCTATACAATTTTCAGCTCGTTCTTTGTCAGGAGCCTGGATTAAACCAACCCTCAAAGTACTTCTCCTGCAATGACACAGCTCTGCTCCGCCAAGTGTCTGCTGTCATGGTAGTCTAGCTCACTGATCCCTCTGAGGGATTGCTCTCCTAGTGACAGGAATGGTAGGGCTGTCTAGTGTCTGGGTTCCCCCACAGACCTCCCCTGGCCTCTCCCGAACGGTGGCATGTAAGGAATGTATACATCTGACTGGGATTTACAGCTAACAAAGGACCAAGCTGGAATAGTTTCTTCATCACAGGTTCCTGCTATGTGAGGATCAACTTTTTACCATGTGTGCAGCAAAGCTGATGTTTTTGGAAGGCTTCAAATCCCCTGTATATGAGTGGTAGAAGTGGTCTCTGTGCACATTAAATGCACAATCAGGGTCACTGTGGACCATCTGTGCACCACACATGGGGAATCTGACACTTTCTATCATCATTAAGCGTGATATTCATGCAATAGTCAGCACAGGCTTAAATGATAGTCAGAGCAACTAAAATGAAATCAACCCGCAGCCATCCACACTCCTTCCATGCTGGGATCCTCCTCAGAAATCTCTTCTTCCCAAAGCTGTGA
Organism: Phylloscopus trochilus trochilus; assembly: GCA_016584745.2. Taxonomy (NCBI): domain Eukaryota; kingdom Metazoa; phylum Chordata; class Aves; order Passeriformes; family Phylloscopidae; genus Phylloscopus; species Phylloscopus trochilus. Next base: position 18,999,607 of record WQNJ02000084.1, on the reverse strand, counting down.
ATAAAAGCAGGTTTCATTTGACCATTTGCCAAATTTATCTGACCAGAAATATGCACTTCTGGGCAATTCAACCCCTCCTCAGCAGCACATTAAAATAGGTCAGATGAGCTGCTGCCTTAAGACTGCCTATTTCTCTCTCTTTTTTGACAGAGAGCCTAAAATGAAAACCTAAGCAGTGAACACCCACCTGCCAAAGGCCATTACAGCTGGCTGAGAAGCACCACACTTAGTGTCTTTCAAAAAGCTTTTAGCTAAATCTAGGTTCTTTTAAAATGCTCTGTGCTTTTCCAGGGCTGCCTGCCATTGCATCTGTCCTGCCTGCAATCTGCTTGCCTCTTGCAGGAGGACCTTTGGGCAAGCCTGAGGCCAACAGCAGGAGCTAACCCCACTTCCACTGTTTTCCACACATCCACCATCTGGCCCATGGACTTCTGTGGATATACACCCAGACCTTGTGTACCTCTACAAGGCCTCCTCAGCAAGTCTTTCCTCCACAGACTTAATTGCTTAATTAACAGTTCCCTTCCAACCCCTGCTACCAGCATCTTGAACTGACTGCTTGGGCACTGGCATTCCTGGGCAGAGCTATAGGAGATTGGATGCAGCAAGAAGCTAAACGAGATGATGATTTCATTTCTGGTTTTTGCTCTTGAAACAAGGAAACCAAAGACTGTACCTTCTAGTGATGAAACACATCCTACATCCATTCTAAACCACGACTGGTGGTGCTATTATGTTTCCCCAAATCAAAAGGAATTTGTCTTGGGGGAATTATTTTGTTTACTGTCAGACTCATGGATCTGGACCTTGACTTGAAAGTAAAAATCATGCCAGGGGCTCTTCCACCAGCTTTTTATCTGGGAGAAGCGGAATTTCTCTCAAAAATCAAGCGTGCATTTATATGCAACTTAAAACTTAACTACACTCTCAAAATGGGCATTTACACTTTCCAAATCATTAGCATCCCCTTGGATACCAATTGCAGTAAACATTTAAAATGACAGCTTTTCTCAGAATTTTCATTGCTGTAAGAGGTAACTCAAAGTGAAATTGCCTGTAATTTCAGGCAGATCAATGAAATCCACCCTTATGGTGATCTATTCAAGAATGTACTCATTGTATACAATTTAGGAAAAAAACTGTTAATTCTCCAGAATCAGGCTTCTCAAATACTTCCTGGTACTGCACATTAAATTTTGTTCAGTGCTGAAGAACAGACCTGTTTCCTGCTATATTTTTGAAACTCTACAATAGCCTTTCATCTCGCAAGGGTATAACTGAAATTTCAGTCAGGACTATTATGTACAGCCTAATCTCTGCACAACAGGAATTTTCCAGTGATCTCCCTGGCAAAAGAAGTACTAAGAAATCAACACAAGAACTACTCACTACACTTCTGAAGCATCTTTTGCTGTCAAAGGTATGTTAAACCTAGTCTGTTAAATCTGTTAACAACTTACTTCCTATTAAATTGTTCCCTCAAGAGTCATTGCTCTTTCATGTGGTCTCTTAGTAAAAATAATATACCAATAAAGTAATTAACATATGTAATATAATGTTTATTCATAAGATATTCTCTCTACAGTAAGCCATTCTGGCATACCCCTCTCTAGGAAGGTCTCATGAATTAGTAATTAAGGAGGCCTTATTTTTGGAGTATTTCATTTGAACAACACTTTCAGAGATGTGGTGTAATTCTTGGCGTGTCTTACACACAGCCAGGACCTGGATTTAATGATTTGGATGAGTTGCTTCAAACTCAGTATGTTCAATGATTCCATGCTGATCATTTTCCCTCATTTCAAGAGCTTGAGAAACTAAACCTTAGAAGCTGCCAGCTTCAAGGAGAGAATTCTCTTCTTTCACTGACAAATGGGATGTCAAGGCTGATCCCCATCATGACCAGCAAAGCTGAACACATGTGCATGAAGAGCAAAGAGAACAGTCCAAGGGGAGTGGTAACTCTCCATGCTCTTCAGTACACCCACATGCTCTAGGAGACATTTTATTTTGTGTCTTCCAGCTGCCTCTGTCTTTCAGGGGGATAAGCAATCCCATGAATAATTGCTTATTCTTGAATTATGGCCAGCCTCTGAACATCATGACACTTTGGCTAGAGTGAACACTTCCCTTCTGTGACAACCTTGGGTGAAAGTGGAAGGGCTCATAAGAGCTTGGTTGGTACTCTCATATTTTTCTGGTTCCTGATTTATTCCTCTGTACAACGTTGAGGCTACTGGTAAATATTCAGAAGCCATTTATGCATTGATTTTTTAGTCTTCTTCAACTAAGTGAGCTATGTCATCAAGTTTAATATGTTAACTTTGGGGAATCCACTTTTTTACCAAAACTTTTCTTTATAATGCTGGCGTATATCACTCATCTGTATTACCCTACACCTCCATGGTGTTTTGTACATTTACTATATCATATCTTAATTCAAGATCAACATCCTGTATTGATGCTTTGCCTTAGAAGAGGGCTGACACAAAAGCACAGAATCTCCCCACTACCTGGATGGCAAACACCAGAATTTATGGGGTGTCTATGGTATAGACATTGATTCTCTCTTCCTCCATTGCAGAGTATGTGCCTATTTGTGCTTTGATAGGTTGGAAAAAAAGTGGGACTTCACAAGAGATTTGTAAATGACAGGGAACATCTCCAGAAATGAGCTCACTACCACTACCACACAGCACTAGAGTTGTTCTACAGGCAATCACAAACTTTTCTTTCTCTATTCACCATGGCTCCACGCTGGCCTATTGGCTTACTTAGCCAATGAAAAGTATATTCAATTTCAAAACTGAAAAAATTCTGTGTGGACAACTCTTCTTTTTATCAAACTTTTCTGGACTCCAAAAATACAAGAGATTGACTTGGTTAAGGTAGTGGTGGGAAAGGATTTTGCATCGCTTACATTTTGAAGATCTTTATGCTTGTTAGTGTTTATTAGAATTCAAGTATTATAAAAAATGTTTGTTGAACAAGCATTTTGCCTTCTGCCTCATTGCTCTGATGGTACCTTCCACTGTGTAAAGTTGCATTATATCCACTGGAAGACATAAATGGAGCATAAACTGATACAGCAATGACTAAAGAGCCAGGATGTGGATGCCTGAGAGATCCCAGTTCATATGCCCTTCTTGATTCACTGACACAGTTACAGTCGGGAGAGATGCTGATATTTGATCTCCATTTCATAGGACAGGGTGAACTGCTGACAGATGTTGACCTTACAGGCTTGCACGTCTGCAGTGCTTCCCTGCCATTTGCCCAAACTAGATTTGATTAGCTCCTTTTCAGATTATGTTTCAGTGCCCGTTTGTTTTGCCTGGTTCTTGACAAAACGCAGCACAATCAGAGTACAAAAAATGTGATCAGTTCTTGGTTAAGTAATTGGCAAACAATTGGATTTTACACATTTTTTAACATAGTACATCAGAATAAGGAAAACAAACACATCACAATGTTATTTTGTGTATGTTCTGCATTTTTAATAACCTTTGAAACTAAAGCTCCCTCTTTTATTCCATGATCGTAATAATCTGGATTTGTTTTGTTCCTGGTAATGAAAGGAAATTGTGTGCAAATTCTATTCCCAGACCAGCCAGATTAACAACTGTAAAACTCTTCAACCCTCTAGTTGGCAAATGATTTATTGACATGACATTCAAATGTGTTTTGCTTCAGCATTAATGACAAGAGTTCCAGAACTTGTCACTAAGGTGATAAATGGATCCTTATACATACAGCCTTGAAAAACTGGGAACTGTGCCATTTTCCCCCTTCAATTTATTGAAAATCACCTCTCTTTACATTTACAGGAAGTAGCAACTTTTTTCTTTCCATGCTGTAGTTATAATATATCACTATTTTGTTTATGAACAGTTAATTACTTTATTTGACCTCGTGTTATTGGGAGGGTATGGGTTAGCACACAGGAAAAGCACTCTGAAAACAGCTGTTGCAGGACTGATATTTTTTGACCTTGAAGAAGATAACTGGAATGAATAAAGCAGCCTAATCAAATATAACAGTAGTAAAACTGCTATGGTCATGAAATGCACTGACGGCACTTTTCCTAATGTGTCTGATTTAAGCATATCTATACAAGCTTATAAAAATGAGGAAAAGAGGCTCCCAAGGACAAGTTGTTCCTATACTGAGAAAAAAACATGGACACTGCAGCATATAGCAGTTGCTGAAATATTTATGCAGATAAAAATAACAGATTTAATCATGTTGTTTTAAAACTTGGAGCTTTCTGATATTTGCAAAAGAAAGATGTAAGAAATGGTAGGTTTCACTCCTAATCGAAGTGCAGAGAGAAATTCTTTTTATTTTTTTATCAAAAGCTTTTACTCTGAAGATTCATATGTATTTGTGGAGAAGAACTGATTTTAGTGAATTTCTTATTTGGGATTCGGTTTCACAAAAATATTGTGAATCCAACAAAATGAGCTCAATTTCCAAACCAAAGAATTCAGAGTCTTCATTCTATGATGGCTGTTATTTCAGCAAACTAATTTAACTTGTAGAAAAAAGAATTCTACAATGTTCAAACAAAAATGAAACACTTTTGTGCTGAAAGGTTTCAATAATTTCCATTCTTTCTTATTATTACCAGTGACCAAGTTGAGAAAATGTTCCTGATTGACTATTTGATCTGGTTTGGGTGAGAAAAATGACTTTAAAAAAAACCCCAGCAGTTTCCAGGGACACAAAGACCATTTTCATTCTTGTGTATTAACGAAAATTTTTAATAAACTCAATCTGTCTGTACAGGTCATTTGGTATTTTGAAAATACTCTGCATTAAGATTTCCCTGATAGGTTCATACCCTTTGCTGGTGTGAGACAAATTGGGTATTTCACAGCTCAGACACTGCACAGCTATCCAGGCAGGCAGGAAGAACCCAGGTGTCAGACTGCAAGGGAGGGAGAAGGCAGGAGTGAGAATCAGTGTTGACTGCCCCAAATTCACTTCCACAGAGCAGGGACCATGCCAGCCTCCTCAGCTCACTGCCTTAAGGTGCCTAAGCTGAACTGCTGTTATTCAGATGAAAATTAGGGCTTCTCTGCCAAAGAAGGCAGAAGTGAGCTCAGTGTGAGTGGATCAATTGCTCTGATGTAAAGCTCAGTACAAAACACCACCCAGACTAAGAACAGCTTCTGCATCTCTAGCACAGACCATCCATTACAAACCCAACAGCCCAGGCACTGTAATTAATACAGTGCCAGGAGTTTTTAAATGTGACTGTACTTTATCACAACTCTAATGTGAAAAATTGGATTGAAACTCCTGGGAGAACAAACTTCACTTCTCCAGTGAATCTGCAGCTCTTGTGCATAGCAATCCTCTGAAATTCATGCATCTGGAAAAAGGATAAGATGAAAGCAGAAAGTGCCCTTGTATGTAAAAAGCTTAAAAGTAACAGGGAATTTACTGAACTTTGATGTACATTGAAAATGTTAAATTATCTCAGAGCGTTTTTTTATTAAACTTTTTTCCCCATCCCTCATAACAGTAGTCCAGCAATAGCTTTATTATTGACTGTTCTATAAAGATTTTTCTTAATCTTGGACAAACTCAACCAGATTCTTAGCTGGTATATTTCTGAATGCCATTTGTTCTAAAAAACGAGGCCTGCTCCTTAGTCAATTAGATTCCCATGTAAAACTATCTGCTATGATTCCCAGGAGCTTTATTCCATGTGAAATGTTAAAGGCAGGTTTCCCAAGTCTTATAGGAAGCACTCCTACTGTTCAATAGTGCAGGATGTAATTTAGGGTCAGCATTAGTTAAGAGGAAAATATGAGCTGTTTTTTACTTGAACAGAAACCACAGGCCTTGCAAAATACCAGTAAAGTTTCAGTGCTGAGAGAAAAACAGCGATGAATTTTTTATTGTTATGAAATTCCTGATAAAGGTAGAAATGGCTTTCATGGCAGAGATTTAAATAAAGTTTCTATTACACTGCTTCCTGGCATTTTATCAAATCAGATGGATGTAGATAACATATACTATTTTCAACATCAATCCCACACTCAGACTCTCCAAAGCATCTGAAGGCATCTTTAGGAGGGCATGGGGTTGTTTTTTTTTTTTTTTTGCTTATTTGTCAATACCTGTGGTGTAAACTGGAGACATAATGATGCTGTGAAGTAGCCCATTCTGATATCAGGTAACACCTTACATTGCTTTTGGCCTGTGGTGCTCACTGTTGGCTCCTTTCAGGCTGGCTTGCATTAAGTGTCTGAGAAGTGCTGGTGACTCGGTGTGCTGCCCAGCAAAATTGGCTGTTGTCTTCTGCAGCCTCCTGTGACCTGCTTTCAAAAAGAAGGGCAGGTGGAGAAGCTGTGATAAAGAGAATGGTTAAGATTAGGATATGATACATCAGCTTGTTTAGGTATGTTGTGCTCATTACATGCGCTCATACATGACTTGGAGGGAGGGGTGATCACTGTGGAAAAGATGAGTCAAGGTGACTTAGAAGAACCAGAGGGCTGAGGAGGAATTTAGACCTCAGTTCCCCAAATGAATGATGGTAAGTGAATTTCATGTCTGTTGATGAGGAAAGTATGAACTACCCAAACATTAGAGAATTCTCAATTAACCTTATCAAGCCAGCAGAGAGGACAGGTTCTCACCAGAATGCCATTAGGGCTCTGCTGAATGCAGTCAATAAAAGACAGGATATGCTGCAGAGATAAGAATGGCATGATAAACTCTGCAGAAGGTATAATGCTGTAACCAAGTGTTCCTACCCATCTAAAATACAAAGAACAGCACTGGAGGGAGGAAAACAGCAAGCTCAGGAAAGAATGGTGGAAAAATCAACCTGCAAAGCAGAACTCCCTACAACAGAAAGTCAATGGAATCAGGAATTTAAAAACATTTTTGAAGTGATTACAAATAATGACAATAGTTCTGGGAAACATGCATAGGCTAAAACCTTTATTGAATCAGGAGGAGACAAGATGAGGGACAACCAACTCACTTGCAATGTTGAGAAGTTTTTAAATCCTACATTGAAACGTCTGCTGGGCACAGGTTGAGAGTACTGGATGGCATTTTTAGTGTAACTATTCCTGAACTCATTTATTGCTTGAACATTAAAGAGGAAAGAATGATACAGAGTCACTAATATAGTTGCTGATAACTTTACCCCTAAAACAGGTAAAAATTATTTTTCAGAGCTCCCTTAAATTTCTATGCAAAGTTACTGTTAACATGGCTTCTTTGTGCTTATTCAGAAATGAATCAAAAAAGAATCTTTTCATCAAAAGATCAGCATGAGACCAACCTTTAAATGCTGACCTCAGAAAACTAGTCTTGTGCTGCTACAAAATTAGACACTTCTGTGTCTCTGCTCTGAATAAGTTGTTAACCTTCACCCTTCTCCCAGCATTAGCAGAAATAATCATTGCTACTTATCATTGTTACTCATTGTTTTCAAAACACACGTGTTTTGAAATCTTTGCCTTGAGAAGATTTTGCAAAAATTGCATATGTACAATTAAAACTAATGGGATCTGAATAAACTGTAGTTAACAAGCCACAAAGACTGATTTGGAACAGGACTTTTAGGATGTGATTTGAACACTGTGATAGAGAGCACCTGATGGGTGAAAATCCTAGACTGAAGAAAAGGCATGAAATGATAGATCATTAGAGAGGGAAGCACAGATACATTTGTTCTACAGATGTACTTAAAAATTTACTTATCTTTTAATTCTACCCCCATTGTAAGCCACAGCAAAACTTCATATATTTCCAATTAATTTTCCTTTTCATTGTGCTGTGGACTTGTCACACCTTGTATTCAGTGCAAGTTTTGGAAAGTGCTCACATTCAAATTGTTACCTATTGTCTAAACCAGGCTGGGTTTGAGCCCATGATCCCATGAGCCCATGAGGGTATGAATACCTGTGCTTGGCCAAGTGTCCTCTGACAGACAATTGCTGAAGGTGAGCAGAACTGACAGTTTCTTTAGGTTTAAGGGCCAGGGTGACCCTAGTTTTCTAATTTAAGAGCAGGTTTGTTCTGTGATTCCAGAGGTAGCACTGGTTACTCCCTTGCATCTCAAAACTAGACCAAACAGATGGAAAAATAAACGTGTCTCTCAGCATTGTCTGAGAGCAAGTTTAGATCTTTGCCCACTTGGTGTGCTGCCTGTTCTGAATCTCACATGAGGCAGCTGGCACTTCTCAGGCACTGCAGGGTGAGCTGCAGTGTCCAGACTAGGACAGGAGATTCCTCCTGAGAAGGCAGGGAACACTGGGCATTGCAACACCCCCTGGGAGGTACAGCTGCAGTCTATTCTCTAACTCAGCTGTGGAGTGCCTGACTTTTGAGAACCCTCTCAATAAACAGCAACAAAAGTAGAACAAAGAGTCAACATAGAATCACTTGCATGCTTTTACCAACCTGGTATACAAAGATCATGTAGTCCATAAATAGTCTGATAGAACAGAAAGAATTATTACAGTCATGTGGTCCAATGTTCAGGACAACACATGTCAGAAAAACCTCAGTCATTTCTGCATAGAGATCAAAACTTGTGTTTGGATTGAGGAGACAGATCTGACCTTGCTGTGAAGACTTAATATCTTCACCACATACAGTGGCACACTGTTCCAGTGGCTAATTATCCACCCTTGCTGCTGGGAATGTGCTATTTCTGGTTTGATTTTGTTTAGCTTCTGCTCCTATTCCAGCTTTTTTTTTTCCTTGTCTTATTTTCTCTTCGCAAAATTAAAGAGACAGCCACAGCCAGTAATCTCTTTCTTATGTTGGCACTATTAGACTGTAACCAAATCGCTGCTTAGCCAATTTCAGACTGAGCACCTCAGATTTCAGTATCTATGTTAGACTTTCCATAGCACAAATTATTTCTTTTGTTCCTTCTGATCCTCCTTTTGTTTGCTTTTTTCTCTTTGACACCGGGATCAAACTGTTCCTGTGCCAGACTTTATTGTCTTATACACACAGGTAATACCTCTCTCTCTGCTCTAGCTGCCTATCAAACCAAGGATGCCACTTGGCAGGATGAATATTGTCTCTTTAGCCTATGCTGAGTTTGTTGGACTGGTGCAGCTGTGGAAAGGGAGGGAAAGGGATGGAAATTTCTTCAGAGCAGTACAGAAAAATGAGCTGCTGCTCCTTCTGGAATAAGGTTGGGGGTAATCCCCTACATGCATGGGAAAAGGTGATTTATTGCCAGTACAGCTGGGCACTTACTGTGCCACAGGGTCTGCTGCCTGTGGAAACCTGGGGCAGGAGATCAGGACAGCACTGAGGCTGCAGACAGCCAGCTTTCCACTGGACCAATGTCTGTGAGCTTTGATAATTCTATTGAATTGTGAATGTCAGTGTTGTAAAATACAGAGAATGTTTTAAGTATGTGCCTCTGGGCTAGTACCTAAAACTGCTTTCTATCTGAATTGAGAGATCCTTTATGGTTATAGTCTTTTCACTTTCTGTGCATTATTTCAGCCATATTTTTAAACAAGTGTATTCAAAATTGTTCAACAGACATTTTCTTCACATATATTTCAAACTACTGCTTATCTAAAAGAGAATTTAGAATATGAGATATGTGCTGTCATTTATCTGCAGGTTACTTAAGTAACCTGTTATTGCTTCTATTCTAGGATAGAATGAATCATTTTTTTATAAGCAGGAGGAAACATAACCAAGAGATTTCCAGATAGTCTCTGTGGTCATTAGATCTAAGTACCTGGTAGCATTAGTAATTTTACTGTGTGTTATCTGAATCTTTAGGCTTTGAATCATCTCTCAGTTTGGCTAAGCCAATTTTGAAGAAGGAAATTAGGCTCCTAATTTTGAAAGCTGAATGGCATCAGAGTGAATTAGACTCTAAAATCTGGCTTCATTCCGTTCACTATCTGTGCCATGACTGCAAGGCACTATAAGGCAGCCATGCTTTTGCAAGAATTTCTGGTTTCTTATTTTACCCTGAAAGTTATCCTAAGTACACAGTATATTCAGCCATGAAATTTGCTAATGTATTTATATGCTGTTATGACTAACACAGGCATTCTTAATTAATAAGTCACAATTTCTTATTAGGTCCCTACTCACAAAGTGGCATGTGACTCAGTTAAAAGAAAATCGTCAGGCAAAGCTCTGGTGAGTGCTTTAGAAATACCGTAATGGCTGCACTGCAATTAATGAAGTGTTAGAGATAATCCATTGCCATCTGTCTTTATTTTGCTAAGCCACTCAAGCAGAGACCATATTTGAAGGGAGAAAAGAAAATCCAGATCTAGAAGAATACTGCAAATGAGTATTCACCAACATTTGTTCCAGCTCTGAGCAGCTGTTCAGTGTGATCGTGTTCATACCTCCTTTTATTCCCTATTCATGATCATTCTCACAAACGAGGTTTTTCTTCACGCAAATACCTAATTGCGAAGGAGCACGTTGCTATTCTTCTATTCACAGTGCTTTTGCCTCTCAGCCAGGGACCCAAATCAAACTGTCTGACTCTGCCGGTTGACAGCCGGCTGCTCGCAACGACCTGGGAGCAGTTCTGAGGTGAGACTTGCACAAAGGGCTTTGCTACAAAAGTCCCCAGGACTCCCCATTTCTGAACCTCGAGTGAAAGAGAGAACAAATGCAGAAATGACTGAGACTGTCAGGAATATGGCTCACTAAACCTTTTGGCCAGCTGCAGAGTTTCCTAAGCTCTAAGCTGGGCTGCAGCCCCAGGGGCTTGGACAGGCTGGTCTGAAGGTAGGAAGCTCTTTTTCTTCTTTTTAACAGTGTGATACAATGAGGGCAACAATCTTTGCAAATGGCTGTACTCATATGCATACTTACATGAGCATATGTGGTGGCAGTTCTGCAGGGGGATACAGATGGAATTCCCTTGTATCTGTGCCTCTCAGGAGTCTCAAATGTATTTTTTTTCTGGTCCTGGTTCTGCTTTCCCCTCCCTTCATCATGGAGACTCACCTCTCTGTCCTACTTACCCACCTTGTGTTCATCAAATACAGATCCAGTTCAATCATTAGTATACTTGCACCACTCCGAAGACAACTGAGTCTCTTTTTTAAAAAGTTTAATTAGTCTTTGTCTGGAGCACTGACCTACACATCAGTCCTTTTGAACCAAACAGAAAATGCATGCAATAATTATAAGCTCACAGCTCTCTCCAGGCGATGATTTTTGTGATAATGAGGGCAAAAACTGTGGTAAAATCAGAAAATGGTTGGTGAGCATCTTTAAAACAGTGTGAAAAGCACTGACCTTTATGAGTGTTTATTCCACTCAGTAAAATTGTCTAAATGAAACACTGACAGTTTTATTACCTAGTGGACTACAATAAACCAAAATTCAATATTATTTTTTCAATACGACTGTTATTTTGGAGCGTCTTGAAAGATTGTGTTCTTTATGTCCAAAAACATAAAATGCAGTAATTCAAGATACACCAAACAGTTTGCCAAATAGATTTTGACAAAGGTTCTTCATCAATATTTTACTGAGAATGAAAAATGAACATCTCCTTTTTATTTATTCTCTCAGGAGACTAGCAACCTCTCACTCTGCTTCAAGGGAAAACTCAGTGCTTCTGAAATTATAAAGTCTTTCCTGCAGTCATTTAAGAAGGTTCCAGTGCCACATGTCCATAATTTTTCATTTACTTTTTAATGGGATTTTTTCTCAAATTCATATCTGACATATTTTTGAGTAGCATTCATAGCAAAGCAACACCTTGTCTGCATAAGTATTTATTCCTGCAGAGATCTGGGTTTTGATTTTATCTGTGTGTGAAATGAATTCTGACAGCTGAGCTTATCGGTAAAAATGAGGGCTGCTTTTACAAAATCAGTCTGCTCATGCACTCCCCAGCTAAACAGGCTACAACAGTCTTGCAGTTTCACCAGGGTGAGGAAGCCTCCAAGTCTGCTGGTTTCCTTCATAATTTAATTATAATGCTCTGTAGGGTGAAGTAGTACAAAAAGCTGAACAAAGAATGAAGACCTTTCCTTACTTGTTGATAGCCAAATATTCCCACCTTTACCATTCATGAGCATTTTATCCATGTTTGATTCCATTAAAGGAAATATGCACACATGGTGGAGGGACAGACACTGGCTTTAACAGGCCATTACAGAGCTGTAACCTAAGTGCTCTGATGGCTCCGTGGCAATTCCTGCCTCCTTTTACTGAGAAGCTGGGGTAGAAGACTCATCTTCCATTTTATTGAAATTGGAGGTTCCTAAAGGAGATGGGGTGGAAAGTTTCTGGAGCCCCATGAAATGGGCCCTTCTTTGGAAACCCCATGCCTGCCTACAGAGAGAATGCCAGGGCAGGGAGATCTTCTCTTCCTTACTAGCATGGGTCTCTTGCAGAAGGTACCAATGTGGACAGACAATCACACTTTCTCAGCTGACATTCAACTCTTGGCTGTCAAGTGATGCATGTCATTGCCTTGGGTGCCAGCTAGAGCTGGTTATGCTATTTTGGGCTCTGTGATGGCAGAAAGTAGGACTTAGAGTATACCTTCCTTTCTAATGGCCAGAAAATATCCTTTGACTGGCCTCAGTCCTATTACTGTGAGTGATATGAATTATAATGATACCTCTAATATTTTTCATAGAAAAATGTGCAGTATGCCATCGACCTCTAGAAAGAATGAACAAACCCGTGGCTCAGAATGATCAAAAGCAGCCTTTGGTGCATCATTCTGCAGTGGAGATTTGCCTGCAGCCTCTTTTTCTGTAGCATTTATCTTTAAAAGTTTTCTCAGCATCAATCTGTTGGTCATTCCATCAGAGAAAAGAATCCTCCTCTGCAACACGTGATAAAGCTGCAAGCACACATAAAACATCTTAGATCATAGAGATTTTCTCAGAAGTGACTGATAATCAGAGAGATAAACTGACAGGGAGATGGTTGATGTAGAAGTAAGGCCTTGACATAAATATTTCAAAGGAAAGGGAATAGCTGATAAAGAAAATGAAAAACAGAATGTCAAATATTCAGGAAGCTGGATAGAAGTCGAGGTTACAGTGCACTTGCACATCCAGAATTCCTACTCCGAAAGGACAGTAAAAGTAAATCAGAGCATCTGTTCTCCCAGCACTCCATGTTTCAGTGTTGTTTTGGTGTATGCTCCTGGTTTGACGAGGTCAGCAGTTCATTGCATCTAAATGCGTGTTTGTCTCCTTAAATGATCTTTCAGATCATGTTTACTTGTTTACTTCAGTCCTCAGTCAGGGATGTACCCAGTGAAAACTGGCTGCTGTGCATTTTGACGTTACAAGATGCAGAGCACTGCACATCCCTGTATCTGAGGGCACAGTTAAGCCCTCAGAACAGCTGAATTGTGTCTTTGTACAACAGGGGATTTGATAATTGGGCAGATGAAGCATGAAGGAATGAAGCTAGAGAGCTGGTGGCCCAAATTCCAGGCTGAATCCAACAAATTGCATTGTAAGAATGATTTTTTGTCTTTAAAATATCTTTATAGCAGGGCTGTAATGGAGATAAAGCAAATGTTATTTACTGCTGGAGTATCATTCAAATGTCATTCTTTTAGAAGCATGCTATGCTGCTCATAAGCAGGCACAGGGCAGCAGTTGAATCATTGTGCTGTCTGCATTTGTAACTGTTCCCACTGAGCAAAATCCTAAGGCCATTCAATGCCTGCATGACATGGAGCAGGGGCATGTCAAAAACATATCCTGTTATGTTTGGGGTGCAGTTAGAGATAATAATAGGTTGGCTTATAGTTTTAATCAGCAATGTTTCGATGCATCTCTGCCAGATATGTAGAAAAAACATCTGTAGTGTTCATGCCACTGTTGCATCCAGATTCCGTAGTCAGTTGTCTATGGGAAAAGGAAGTATTTTGAAATATTGCCAGCACATGGATATTAGGTTATTACTTTAATTGACTGCATCAGCAAATACACAGATGTATCATTTACCAGACAAGTTTCTCTTGGTTAATCTCTGATAGTGGATTTCTGTTCACATAAATGGAGTTTCTAGAGCTTCCTAAGGAGAGAAATATGAGGAACAGACATCCCATTTATCATCCTCAGGTCAGTGGGGACACTGAATATTTTAACTGGCTTTTGACAAATTGTGTATAAGTTGGTGATCTAGGAATGAAGTTCTGGAAACCATTGGCTATACATTTGTAAAAACACGTAGGAAATTTAATATGTTAGGAGCCAGAGGGAAGGAATATGCCAGTGTCATGCAGAGAGAAACTTACATTTGAGACAGGGAATAAACTGTAGTTATAATTACAGAAAAAAAATTGGGCTGCACTGAAGTATGTTTTGATTTCATTGATTTCAGAGAGAATAGAATTACATCCAGAGCATGTAGGAGTAAACAGTGTTTGTTAGGATCATATCTTTAAGACAGATGCAGGTATAAACTAAAGGACAGATGCCCCAGAGAGAGCAGAAACAGTTAGGAACAAAATTACGTTTTTCCCTGAACAATGAACTTTGTGTACGATTTTGTAACAGCATTTTTTTGCTCTGCAGGGCAATTTGAGAAATTGTTTTTTTTTTCCTTCTCCTTCTTTTAAATTTGATGTTTTCAAGCTGGTTTATGTGAAAGGGAAAAAGAATACAATCCTTAGGTAAGCGCTTGCTGCTCCAGGATAAAAGCTTTTGACATTCTCCTTATGCATGAATGCAGTGCCAATCCCTAGAAAAGAAGTTCCACAGCAGCACAGAGATTGACAGAACTGTGTATGTTGTTGCCACCTTTGTGCAGGGCTATGATCTCTCTCTGGCTCTCTAGAAGAAGTGCCACACTGCCCCTTCTTTCCAGACATGTCAGCAGGTCCTAAGGGCATATTTTTGTTAGCTGAGTGTTCCCATGGCACACTGCTAAAAAAAGCTGCTCCTAGTCCCTGACCTGAGATCTCAGTGCAATATAAAATGCTTTCTCACAGTACCTCTGGTTTAAAAACCTGTAGGAAGCTTTCTTATCTTGCCTGTTGTGCAGAAAGCATGACTGCAAGAGGAACTATGTGGACACAGAACATATAATGCCAGTGGCAAAACAGGCATTATGAACTTCACTGAAGTATGAAGCAACGTTTGTTTTTAGCAGTAGGGAAAGCACTAAGGGTACATTCTATTCATTCCAGGTCTACCTGAGGTCCCAGAGCTTCACAGAGATGAAATTACAACAGTTCTGTGATACCAGTGCTTAAGGGACTGTCTTTGCCCTGGGTGATGTCTCATGAAGAGGATGTTATCTTAGCTGGACATTATTAGCTGTGTAAACTCAAGGCTTGAAAAATTTCCTCTTCTAAGTGCATCATTAAAGATTGAGGAAATCTGGCGTCTCCTGAAACATTTTGGTAAGCCTGCAAAACTTCCCTGCTTCCATTTCCATGCAGGAAAATCAAGAGTGGGGGAAAAGATTTTTACTTTTTTTTTTTTTTCCCTTGATGTCAGTGTTTTGAATGCAGAAATTCAAAGAACATGGAATATAAACGTGCAATGAAAGAACTGATCTGACTGCCAGAACCCCAGCCAGGATTCAGTGCAGCTGTGGCTCAGCAAGGGGAGATGGGTCAGGAAGTCTCTGTATCATCCATATTGGTCTGGCTGTTCAGAACATCAATTCTGCTCATTGCTGTTGGATTATACACTGAGGAGAAGAAGAAAATTAACTTGCTCTCTGGAATGCAAGATGAGAAATAGTTTTGCTGCCCAGCCTCACATTTTTGAACTGTGATTCTGCTGATATCAGCAGCTGTCTGCTGAATCATCTTTCTCTTTTGCTGTTGCCTTGGTCTTTTTAAAGGAAGAATAACTACAATGAAAAAAATTGCAGTAAAATACAGCTGAACTTCAAAGGGATTACTGCAGCAGGGACTGGAGATCCACAAAAAGACACAGTAAATATAAAATGAACATAAACAGATTCTTCTGTTCCAAAATGTGAGTTTCAATTGTTTGGTGCAAATATTCCAGCCAAATATAGAAATGGAAGCTCCAGAATAGCACAAAAACAATAACACACTCACAAACACACAGATACTTCCAAGCTTTCTGTTACAGTGCCAGACCTTGGCAGCAGGAAATTATTAGACTGTTTTTCAGAGTTTCAGGTCTAATTTTTGCCTCTTTTCAAACAGAATAATTTCACTGACTTCAAGATATACCTTCCTCACTTTTCCAGGAAGGATACCATGTATAGGCTGCAGAAATACATGCATCTTAACCAGACAAACAAATTTCCAGATGCTTTTCTACCTTCAATGAAAAGCTGAGGCTTTGGCCTTGTCTGTCTAAACATAACAATAAAGATTTGCTTGCTTTCACTAATTAATAATCTTCCAGATTATCTTCTGTGTGTTTCAGTTGCTATTTCTACAAACATACGTATATTTTCATTTGTCCTAAATTTTCTATTTTTTTCAATAAATAGGAAACTACAATAAACATCATTGGCATTGTTTATTAACGTTTACAAAAGGGTTTAATCCTTATCATAGTTTTAAGACAAAGTTTCCATTTAGAATTAGTATAGTACAACTGAAAACTGATAACAAAGTATAATGTGTAGAGCTTCAATGTATTTATCACAGCTATGGAAGTGCACTTCCATATTATCACTGCAATGAATTAGCACTTCTAATGGAAAATTCAATTTAAAAAAATGTCTTTTGTTCTTGGGGTTTTTGTTTGTTTGTTTGTTTGTTTCTTTTGTTTTGCTTCATTTTGGTTTGTGTTTGTTTTGGTTGCGTTTTTTGTTGTTGTCTTTGTTGGGGACTTTTTTGGGGTTATTTTAGATAAAATATCTGTATTTTAGGATTTTGGGTCCAGTCATCTTCCCCCAGCCTTTGATAATACCACTTGGGTGGCAGGAGAAGTGCTCATAATGAGGGTTTGTTTAGTGCTGTGCCTGAGCATTTAGCCCTGAGCCTCCCTGGGACATATGTTTCTCCAAAAACTGATTGAAGAAGGCAAAGTTGGACTTCTGCTCTGAATCTCTCTTCCAAAAGCTCATCCTCCTCTGTTGATACCAAGATAATTCCAGCTGCACTTTCCAGGGGAATATTACCAAATGGATCAGGAAATGGAGACACTGTTTAATATTTATGTGTTTTAGAGTGTCTTGGTCAACTTCTGGAGTGTAATAAGGTAGTGCACAAAAGCTCTGGAAAGCCCTGGCTGATGACTGCAGGACTGAGAGGAGCAGTTCTAGTGGGATGGCCCCAGGGTGACCCAGGGCATCTCACTAAGCCAGCAAAACCCTACCCTGTTTTTTCCCTTAGTTTTCTGCTGATTCAGGCAGTTGAATCATCTCCCTGGGAGGTCAGAGCAAGGTGAGAACAGAGAGGAGAAGGAAGAAGAGGAAGAAGAGCCTGGCCCTGTCAGCAACACCAGTCTTCCAGTCTTCCAACAGGGCTCAGCCCAGCTCAGCTGAATCACCTTTTGGGTCAATTCACGTGAAATATTGAGATAAATTTAGAAAAACTGTCTGACACTCAAGACTTGCTCATATACCACCTCCACATATCAGTGAAGAACAGTTTATGCATGCAGATTTTCCAATCACTTCATATGTATTTCAACAATAATATTCTTATGTCTGCATCTTGAGTTGAGCCCAGTTCAACAAGAAACAGATTCTTAGTCCCTGTCAGGTATGCAGTTTTTCTGTGTGGGTACACTGTTCAGTGTGGTCCATTCAGCAGGAACTAGTTCATTTACTTGTGAGTTAATCCGGAAAACCTCTGTGGCAGTCTGAAACAAAGAAGGATTGATGAAAAAACAGACACAGCAGTCATTTATTTGGTGATGTGGTCTGAATAAGAGATGAACAGTAATGGGTTATTTAAACAAGCCTTCTTTATTGTCTTTGTGCTAACAAGATTCTGTGACATTACAGAAGGAGATCATCAAAAGGTCCAGTAAAGTTCCCTGCCCTTTGGTGTAAAATTCCTCCAATTTCCTCCAGGCAGAAACAATCTGCTGACTAGTGGCATCTGCCCTGTGCTGCACAGGCTCTTTTAGGGTGAATGAAGTTGTGCTTCCTTCCACATTTAACTAAGGGAAGTGAAGGAAGAATTGCTTGCCGGATGTATACGCATGTGCTTGTATATAACACTACATATTCCTGCACCTACATATACTGGGATATCACTATACGTGTGTGATTGTGTGCATTTTACACATATATAGGGAGAGATGATTGTAAGTACATATAGGAAAAAAAAAAAAAAAAAAAAGGTATGTAAAAGTTTGGCTTAGAGTTGATCAAACCAGCAAGGCAGGAAGCGAGTTGATACATTTCTGTTGCCGTGATCTCTCTTTAGGTCAAGTACCCTGGCAGTAGGAAAAGCACCCTCTTGTCAGCCTGAATCTGCCAAAAGCAAATACATTCTGGTCGATGCCATCTGCCCCTGTAATGTGACTTAGGCACACAGGATGGGTAATGCCAGAATGTTTTAGCAGGGCTGTCCTGTCTAAGGCAAGTGAAGATGTTCAGTATTTGATGTGTGGAACAGTTGGAGATATGGCAGAGCCAACCAACAGAGACCCAGAAAACATGACCTATGAGGAAAGATTAAAAGACTTGAACTTGTATATCCTAAAGAAGACAAGATTAAGGAGAAGACAAACTAATAGCTTTCAAGTAAAGATGAAAGACAAAAGGAATAAATTGTCTCTAGAACCATGATGAATTAGATAAGGGGGAATAAAATCAGATTGTATCAAGGAAGATTTAGGTCAGAGACTATGAAAAGTTTCTGAAGGGAGCAAATACATGTGTACACACAGAGGAGATGTGACTGCCAGCACTAAGGTCTTAAAGAATAGAGCAGAAGAGAAACTATCTCGGATTATGGTTTTCTGCAGAGGGATGGAATTCTTAAGGCTCCTGCCAGGGTAATTTTCTGACTTTTTGGTAATTTTCAAGCTATTTTATCTGGTCCAATGATTTCTGACTAGAAAATTGAATCAGAATGTGTCAGGGACCCTTGGGTTATGCTAGGGTAAGACTAAGACATCTGAAGATCATACATCTGCTACACAAGTGTGATATGCCCAGACAAGGAGAACACAGACCATGAATGAATCTTTTTGGTACATTATATATGATAGCTGGAAACACTGAAATTGGCTTTGTGTGCACATGCCATGGAGACAAATGCTCCTTTATTTCCCAAAACACAGAGAAATGCATTAAAACAAATGTTCTGGGTTAGGATTAAGCTTGACAAATCCAGGAAACTGAGAGTTAAACTTCTCACTCTTTCCCACAACTGAAAGCTGTTGTACTTGGTCCTTGATGCATAGCTTGAATTTTTGCATAGTTTAGTTAATTTAGAGGACTTAGGAAAGCTTGCTATAAATATTATGTAACAGTAACATTCTGTTGTATTAAGAATGAATACCAAGGACTTTATCAGAGACAAGAGATGAAGTTTGAATCATGGCAAGGGAGTATGTAGAAAATGATGTTAAAATAGATGTAGAAGCAGTTCAAGCATACTAATATATGCTAATTTATTTTTTTTTATCTTCAATTCAACTTGCTTTTTCCTGACCCCATTTTCCAAAGGACTAAACTATGTTGCAAAACCAGAAAACCAAGTACTGCATAATACTTTTTGGACTTTCTTGGATGCATTAACTCAAAGACTGCTTATGACTTCAGTGGATTTGAATCTTATGAATGCCTGATTGCGGTGCGTGGTGATAATGTAACCAGCAACATAATTTATGTTCATAGTTTTGGAGGAGGGAGAGAAATCATAGAATATGCTACTTTGAATAGCAGTACATTTTTATATCCTAGCATTTCACCCTTTCAGCACCACTGTCTGTCATGTTCTGAAAAACCAAGATAAACCCAGATAGAGCAGAGTAGGGGAGGAGGCTTATACACACAAATGACAAGATCCATCAATTCTTTCCCCCAGCATGCCCACAGATTGCTCATGAGGTTGGGCTGCTACCCCTGGAACTTTCCAGGCAGAGATTTTGCAGAAAAAAAAAAATATTAGAAATGAAAGCAAGTAAGGAATCTGAACAGACAGAAAGGGAGCAAGGGAGAAAGTCACTCTTTAAGAGCAAGACTGCTGCTGCAGGACAGGTGGAAGCCAGAGAGCATTAGAAGTGCTCTCCACACACAGCAGTATTTGCAGATTGTCAGTGGCATTGATTGTGTGACCCAGCCCCAAGATGCTGCAGGTGTCAGGCTGCAGGGCAGGAATGTTTTGCCCTCAGCAGAAGCTGAGGCTAAGCCCAAAGAACACAGTGTCCTCACTGACTGTCCTTTAGCAGGCAGAGCTGGGTGCTGGTAACAGGGTTCATCAACAGCATCCTGCCCACCACCCAAGAAGTGAAAATCCAGGATTCATCCAGGGACACCAGTTGGGAGCAGTAAAAGAAGGGACCAAAGACAAAACTGGAAATAAGGCTGCTACACAGATGCAGGGCCTGTCCATGAGTCTAGGTGAAAGGCAAGGCCAAGCCTGAGCTGAAACATGGCTCCTCATCCCAAGGAAAGACGTGTGATGGTACCTTAATGTCACCAATCCACATGGTACTCTGAGATGGCAACCAAAATTTAGGGTTTTATACAACGTTGTTCTGCTCAACCAGAGGGATTTATAGCCCAGTCTTGAGGAAAATTAGCAAAATGGAAATTGGCCAGTTTGGAATAATATGATTTCCATGTGGACTTTATTAGTTATTTAATTATCCATCATTTAAAACCACTTTCTTTCCTAAGGAGCACACTTTCAATGGTCATATTAGATAATGTCACTTATTAGATCCTCCTTCTGGAACTCAAATCTTGCCCAGTTACCCAGACAGACAAGTTTGTAGTGGCAGAAACCTGTTACTGTGCAGTGTAAAAAGGAAGGGCATGGAGTACTGGAAAGGTTAATATGTAAGTAAGAAGCAGTCCCTGCTGCTTCAGATTGCTTGCCCCAGTTCTGACCTGAGAGAATGGCAGAGAAAGGAAGAAAATAATTAAAAAGCTACAGGTACTGGATTTTGAGTTGCATCTGGACTAAACATATCCAGACAATGTTTTCTTAGCTCTTTCCACTTGTCTGAAGCAAGCTGTGTTCCTGTGAACTTTTCTGAGCATTAAATGTCAAGCCAAATCCAAGATTATTAAGTGATATGCATATCCTTTAACCTGACAAAGTAAAATTAGGTTTGGATTGGCTACTTAACACTGTGAATCAAGCTAAAATAAGCATTGCTTTGTTTCCTAGTCTCAGAACTCAGAAGGTAGCACATGCTCTTGCACAAAAAGTCAAGAGAGGGCTTTGCACCAATCCTGCCTTTGCGTTTATGGAGGCAGCTGATGCTAAGCAGGCACTGGCCCTTACCCCTGCAAAATTCACATCTTGGTGAAGAGAAGGCAATTAGGCATAAGGCAATTCAAGAGCCATTCTCTTGTGGCTGCGAGAATCACAAAAGTGATTCTCCAAACTATGGACAAGTTGGTAAAAAAGAGGTCATCTGAATTGTGAGTAAAAAGAACTGAGCTGGGGTTTGGTACATTCAATGCAATAAATATTTACATAGCTCATTCTGGTTTCATCCAGGAAGTTGACTGCTGTGGCCCATGTTGTTGGGGTTTCGGTTTTTTGCAGTGACAAAACACCAGCAGGGTGGGTTTGATGACAGTTTTGGGCACTGCTGAGACCCCAGAAATTTGCTGAGGGTCTTGTTGAAGGCGTGAGCTCAGCAGTTGGAAATTTCAAAGTATTCTATATTTTATAGCTCTGGCTGGTATAAATCTCCTGTGAAATGTGGCTAACAATATAAAATTAGATGGGAAATCTTGTGTTGTTGACATTCCATGGAGCAGGCTTAGCAGGGCTGTGGCTCCTGGTTCTGGAATCTCTTCCTGCCATGGCAGAAACCTTCTGCAATGTCAGAGCTTAGCTGTGGTCACCACAGCCTGAGGACCATGAGAGGGCACAGGTAAGGGAGTTGTAGCATATCTAGCACCCTCAGAGATTCCCTTCTGCTGGGATTCCCCAAAGGGCCAAATGGGAACAGTATCTCATCTGGTCCTCTTCCACATCCAAGGCTTCCTCTACTTAAGTCATAAGGCAGAACAATGGAGCCCTGTTGTACAATAAAACCAATATTTCAGGGATAGCTGAGCCCTTTTTATTCCAAAGGAAGAGCTGTAGAGAGGAAAGTTTCTTTCAACACACAGGATGGGATATTGCATTTCTGGCATTCTCCATACAGATACGTATTTGTGAGTCAGCTAAAAGTGTCTGGTACATGTTTCATCAGAACTCTGTCTTAAATAAATCACAGGAAGAAAACCTCTGAAGAACAAGCATAAACTGTCAGCACATCTCTAACACCGAGACACTACTACGTGTTCCACACTTTCCTGTCCGTAGTAGACTGTGAATGGATAAGGAGCATGCATTTGGAGCGGGTTCAGAAGCACAAAAAAAAGTACCTGTAAGATCACAGGGCTCTTGTTTGTTTGTGCTGAAGGAGATGGAAACAACACATCTCTCTAAGAAAGCAAGAAATCTGTTTCACACCAGTGGCAGCAGCTGTCACCTCCCCAAGTAGGTGAGAGCACCTAGAGATGTTACAGGACAGCAGCCTGTTCACACCTCCTGGGCTGGAGCTCTATGCTGGTGACAGAGTGCTTGCTGGAAGATTCAGCAGCTCCCACTGTCTGCTTTCATGCTGTTTTTCCTCACTGCTTGTTATCCTTTGGCTTTTCAGCAGGCTCCATGGGCATCAGAGCACACGCTTGCCTGGCACTCACCAACAGTGTCTGCAAACGGGGCGCTGACCTATGGTGAAGCTGCGTGGCTGCTGGCTGGCTCCTGGACTTGATAGCCACTGCCACTAGACTCCAAGGTTCCTGGCCCTCAATCCTCCTCACCTGGATGGGATTATGCACAGTGCTCCCAGTACTTCATGTATTGCTCTCTGGGTTGTGTCTCTGGCTCTTCTGACAGCAGCTGAAGAATTTGCTGACAGAAGATCACCAGTCTGGGATGGCAGAAGTGGCAGGGAGATATGGTGTTTATTTCCAGTGTCCCAGGCTGTTCTCCTCTCTCTTCCTTAACCTCATGCTCAGCATACCTTTTGTGGCCAAGGGTAGCAGTTTTTTGTTATCCTTTGTTTTAATTTCATATTGGGCTGGGGTTGAAGTCACCTCCTCCCCAGACATTTCCTATTCCTGCGTTTCTGCAGTGTCTCTGAACATGGCACCTATTGCTATTACTACCATCAGATACCCTGGGGAAAACTTTCAAGTCTTAAAATTCCTGAGGCAAGCATGATTATTTTATAATTAGAGAGTAAGTGGTGCAGTCCAGAGTATAAAAGTATTGACAGAGACTATGACTCAAGGCTTAAATTTGAAGCTCACTTTGATGACCTGGAGCAAGTCTCTGGCCTCATTTTTTTTCACGTCTTGAGATGTGTAAACTTAATAGTCCCTTACAGTGTGTTTGCCCAGACAGACCCTACCAGATCTTTTTTTTTCTCTTTGGGGAACCATCTAAGTATCATTGTAATGCAAAACCAAGTAGTTTCATAAAGCCAGAAGAGACCCCAGCAGTCAACAGGCTGCCATATGCAGTAATAAAAAAGAGAATAAATATTTGAAGAAGGTGAAAAATGTTAAGTTTGATTTGCCTTCATTTTCACTTCTCCCTTTGGACTGTATGATATGAGACTCTTTTTTAAAGTGGTGGAATATTTTAGGGAGTTTGAATGCAAAAAGCTGACTTACTGGTACTACACTTCAAGTGTCACCTCAGAATCTGACACTCTGCAGCCACGATTAGTTGCAGCTGGAATACTTTCACAGCACAGCAGTCATAAAGTTATTCCTTAATGCTGGAATGTTGGATGAATTAAAACATTTAAAAATATTAACGTGCCACAATAATAATTGTGGATTGTGGATCCCTCTCTCCTAAGGCTGAAAGCAAGGTAAGAACAAATAAGAACATATGCTGGTATTTCTCCTTTGAATTTATTTTACCAATGTCCTTTAAAAAGCTTAGTCATTTCCAAGAAGGCCTTAGATGGAGCTTAGGACAGAAGTCAAAATTTCTTAGACATTTTAGAAAAATCCTTTTGAAGTATCCAATTTTCCCCATGTTTTTAATGCTGTTTTCACAGTTCTTTACAAGCCTTATAGCCTTGTGGTACCTTGCTGACCTCTCCATGTGGATAATTAAAAGGCCATCAAGTACTCATTGGCTGTGACTGACAGATGTCCTTTTAAACACATGGTTGCTGGGTAACAAGACCTTACACTGCATTCCTTTCATGAAATATTTGTCCTATTTTTTGTGTATTCCTGCCAGTAAGTGTGTCAGCATTCAGCCAGTGTGCTGGGGGGCAAAATGCTAGCTTGAGATTTTTTTGTAACATGTGGTGCTTCCTAAAATGAAAAAATAGCAGAATAACAGAAGAGCTTGTATACATTTTGTGGTGAAGGGGTGTATCAACTTGACTTCCACTTTTATACCATATTTTACTGGCCAAATTGTTCTTTGAAAGGAAATGCTTAAGGACTTTTACTCCCATTTAGCAGTTTGTCCTCTTGAAAAGCCACTGAAATCTAAAGCACAATTGGGTATACAACAATGCGGCCTGACATGTCTGAATGGCCTTTTGGATCATAATAAAAAATATTTCAATATTTCAATATTTCAATATTTCAATAAAAAACGTTTCAATTTCTTGTGATGTTGACCAATGTATTGTGAAAAAGAAGAAAAAAAAAGAAAAAAAAGAAAAGAAGAAAGAAGGTGAAATCAAATGGCAACCATGTGGAGTTTAGCAAGGATTCTGCAAAGACTGCTTAAAGTCTCTTGGGTACACTCCAAAAACCCTTGAAATACCCCCACGTTCCCTCACTCCATCTTAACAGCCTGCTGTAGTGCTCTTTGTGTGCATCTCTTATGATAGCCTCAATTTGGCTGACTTTTTCAGGAAACTTTGGTCCACTTACTGAAAAATAGAACAACAAACAAGCACAGAGAAAATTGAGAAAGCCCAAAGAGTAAAAGGCATTTGGGGACAGACTCTGGACTTTTTCAAATAATTGGGAATTAAAAAAAAAAATAAAAAGAGGTAGAGCTTTGTCATGAGATGCTGCACTTACAAGGATTAAGCAGCTGACTCTACATCTTTATACCAGTTAAGAAGAGAGAGAAAGAAGCACAGTATTTGCTCCAGTAACTCCCCCAGGACTTTGTCTTTTTCATAGATGTTTTGCTCTCAAGGATTGTTTTTCTGTATTTTGCTCTACCACTCAGCCACTAAATGAACTTGCGAGAACAAACTAAACCATGAATAAAGGCTGAGTACTGAATCTGTTAAAGCATCCAGCAGATAACAGGATGGAACAGAGTTCCAGCTTCAACTGCATCATCATGAGAAGCATAACAAAGTGGCAGCTTATTTCTGGCATTTTCTGTTTTAGAGGAACTCAACTTTGTGACTTCGGTGCTAACACTCTATTTGATTTAAATAATAATATGGAAATAAACATCATATTGAGAGGGAGAATGGGTAGGAGATCAAATGCATTTGCATACAAGGCGTATCTAGTGTACTCATCATCATTTAATATATACTGTGGGCTAAATTCTCTCCTCAGATACAATGGCACAAATCCAGCTCAACTTTATTGACTTTGATAGAAGCAATCTGGATTAACCATAACGAATGAGGGGAGGGAGGATATATCTATGCAACAGCTTCTTATGAAAATTGCCACTAAGTTTGTGTTATTTAATCAAGATCTTCTGTGAATGAACAAACTGCAAGCCATTTCTATCAAAAGCCTTTAAAAGACTTGCTGCTTCCTTGCTTGTAATCAAATAATTTGTCAGGAAACCGGCAGATAATGAGAAAACCTACTGCAGGAGGAAAAAATGCTTTACAGCATTAATGAATAGATTTGGGGAATATATCTTACTGAGGACTTCTACCCTGCTCCTGCTCTGAAGAATACTTGCCAGGACCCTCAGGGGCTGTTGCTCTAGAGCTGGGTATTGTGCAGCACTCGGAATGACACGCTCTCCCTCCATACCCACAGTATTTTTTTCCTCTCCTTCCCTATGGAACTGGTCTTGGATATCATTTTTGATGCTACAAATGTTGCAAAAACAGGCTTTTCTCTGACCTTCCAGGGAGGCCTCTTCCAGCATATGTCAAAGATTTGAGTCCTCCAGATGTTCCCAGGCCCAGATGAACACACAGGCAGCTCTCGCCTGGTACCAGCTGATAGCGGCTGCTGGGGGAATGGCTGCCTGGAGTAGGGAGAGCAGATAACAACCTTCACAGCTGCTCTCCAGACCCAGGGTGAGGAAAGTGAGGGATGAACAAGGCAGATGAGATGAGGGGGATGCTGAAACCAACAGCTCTGCTCTGATCTTGCTGGTGATATATTACAATCTACATTCAAACACTGATTGATTGTCTTTTGTCATTTCTGCATTTCTTGGTCACTAGGGGAAAGTTTGCACATCAAAATGCAGTTCACTAGAATTTGCAAAGGACTAACACCGTCCACGTTTTGTTAAGAGTTAATGGCTGATTTAACCTGAAAAAATGCTAATTGTTTCACAAGTTTTGGCTTGTATTTTTGTTTTCTATGAGAAATGACCCTTGTAAGAAAAAGATTTTCAATCTTTTTGTTCCTGGATTTACTTCGTCAATTAACTGAACAAAAGGTTCTAAAATCACCAGGATACACAGCCAAAATCTTGTCTCTGGTACCTTGTCTCTGGCCTTCTGCTGGCAAGGAAGGCCAATGAATTTTTCTTTTTTCCCCTTTCATTCTTGTCCTTACTTGCCCTCTTTTACCCCTTTTCTGCTTCTTCCCCCCAGCTGGATTATTTGAGGGTTATTCACCCTCTATTTTCCTTGCTCAGTAAGAGTCTTCATGCTTTCTGGGCTGCCAACATCAAAGAGGTTGTAGCAGCTCAGCAGAACCTCGGGAGAGCAGAACAAAGACATTAGGGCTATAAGGATGCCACATGCAACGATCCAGCTCCACTGCATCAAGCACAGGAGCAGGGATGAAAAGGACAGCTGCTTCCCAGGAACCAAACAGGGCTCAGCTTGCACCTGAGTAAAGTACACAGTTATTCTGAGAATAAAATATTCTGGATTTACACAATTGTCTTACTTTTCTTTCCGGTTCACTCCCTTTATAGACTACTTTCCAATTACTGCCTTGGAAGCTTTTCTCATGTTCTACTTCTACAGTCAGTGGAAAACAAGACAATAAACACATCTGTTGGTTTTACTCCATTGTGTTTATTTAATGATGTGACTACAAACAGTCCAGTCCTTTGGAGTGGGCTTTAAGGGATTCATGTCTCTGCAGAAAAGTTACTGATTTCATTTTCTACCCTTCCAGTGGAAAAAGGGGGACTGCTTCCATAGGAAGTGGAGTATGAGCTATGTCCCAAATGATGGTGTGTTAACAGAAGAATGTCTTGTGAACGATGCCTTCTACTCTGCATCAGGTATTAGAAAACCTCAGGTGAGTCTTTTACTTCTCATCTTTAATGATGAGAAATATAGGCTCATCATTATGAAAAGCTTCAAAAGGGGACAAATAGCAGGGACCTCATAACTCCCTGTGTTCTCTCTCTTTCCATTTCACTGTAGTTGTGGGTGGTCTGGGGGGGGGAAACACTGAAATTTCATTGTCTCCCATACGTATAATGTCAAAAGGCCTGTAAGAGCTGAAAGGAATTCCTGCTTTCTCTTCAGACTCTCTGTTTGACTCAACAGGTTCTAGTTCCCCGAGGTGGGTGTGCCAAGACCTCAATGGGAGCCAGAGACGGAAATGAAGTGCCATGCCCCACCTTCTCCTTATTAGGGGTCATGGGAAGGATTTGTGCATAGAAGCTCTGTATGAGAAAAGAAGCAGAAGGTGAGAATCACAGGCAGCTAAAACAGAGAAGAACTGTGTTTTAAACAGCTCCTTATTCAACCATCATCCAGCATAAATCTTGGGTATAACCTGGGGTAGATTCCACTGTGTCGTGGAATAAACAGCATTGAAAACAATTGCTTCTGCAGAGAAAATGAGATTAAATATTTCTTCTTTAAAAATTAATAGAAAAGAAAGCATTTTCAAAATGTTAACGAAATCGACAAAATTAAGGAACCTTTATGCAATTACAATATTCTTTCAGTGTATGCTGTTCTTCTGCAACGTTCCTTTCTCCTATCTGACCCAGGAAGCCTTAGAGATACATAATTCAGTGGTTGTTTCCTGTGGTGCTCTAGATGCAAACACAGTGCAGAACTGTGACAAAGTAAGAGGCTGTAGGGTTTAATAGAAGTTAAGAGATTCATTTAAGTTGACAGGGATACAAGTAACCCAGATTCTATCTGGCCTGTATTCAGATTCAGCCTCTCAGAAGATAAGATATCTACATTTATTCAGATAATAATCACTAAAAAAAGAACAGTTAATGGCCGTACTCCTCACTCTTCCTGACAAGAAAATGCCACGAAATCTGACCATAAATCAGAGAGTATGAAACATGTACAGAAATATTAATAAAACAGTAAGGATAACAGGACAAATTCAAATTTCTAATTATTAGGTAATGATATTTTATTTGATGTACAGACAGAAGTGTGTTCAGCTCTAGGCACCCCAGTACAAGAGATATATAGAGAGCTACTGGAGAGAATCCAGTGAAGGGCTGCAAAGGTGGTGAAGGGACTGGAGCATGTCCTCTGTGAAGAAAGGCTGAGAGAGCTGGGACTGCTCAGCCTGGAGAAGAGATGGCTCAGTGAGATCCCATGAATGTGTGTAAACACCTGACAAAGGGATGAAAGGAGGATGGAGCCAGACTCTTCTCAGTGGTGCCCAGTGACAGGAACGGAGGTGCTGGGCACAAATGGAAGCTCAGGAGAGTGTGTCTGAACATCAGGAAATGCTTTTTCACTCTGAGGGTGACTGAGCACCAGCACAGGTTGTCCAGAGAGACTGTGGAACCTCCACCCTTGGAGATGGCTGTATGAATATGGCCCTGGGAAACTGCCTGTGGGTGCCCCAGCTTGATCAGAGGGATTGAACCCAATGACCTCCAGAGGTCCCATCCAACCTGAACCCTTCTGTGGTTCTGTGAAGGGAATTATAGCCCTGCAGCTCACTGGAGCTGAACTGCAGACAGAGTGGTGGTTCAATGAATGTGTGGAAAAATAAAAGACTCATTTTCCAGTGAAGTCAAGAACGTCTTTTCCAGCTTTTTCTTCACGGGAACTAAGATTGTTTAGTAAAGGGCATTTTTTCCTCAAAGCTGAAGAGTAACATGACAGATGAGGGTAGCACTACTTGTAGAAGATTATAATTCATACAGATGACAAATTTTCCACCCTGGAACACCATATTTTGTCTTTTAAGAGATTTCTATCATTGTTGCTTTCATAGTGAAAGGTCTGCAAGTGAAATGTTGAAGCCGAACAGGTACCATTTTGTGATGTGTCCTGAAAAAAGATCCTGAGCTGTTAGCCAGTGGCTCCCAGCTCTGCCTTGCACATGGACAGCACTTCAACCATTCTTCCTGCTCTCAAGGGTATCATTTGCATAACTATTGGTGTCACTGCATTAACTTATTCTTGCAGTCTACAGATGATAAATGTCTATAAGTGGAGGTGGAAACCCTGGAGATAAGGGAAAATGGTGGGACTTTCTTTAGAAACATTGATTCCCTTATGCAGGCTATAAAAGACAGAAACAGGACATACATATTATAAGTTGTCTGAGGGATGTTATGGTCCAGTCTTCACTGCACTTCTGCTGGGAAAACACCATCGAAACAACCCATAAACTGTCCTGAGTTTTCCTATTTTTGGAGACACATTTATTGTGCAGGAGAGCACTTTAAAGATTTCCTCAGTCTCCGTGTGCTGTATTCCTGCAGCAATATTAAAGACAATTATTCCAAACCTAAGATGGGACAGCATCTTTACCCCCTGGGTAAAGAGGCCTGGATGAAGATTGGAGATGCATTCTCTACAGGAAAAAGAAGGATCCAAACTTCTATTCACTCTAGTCATCTAACCCCACTATGTAGGTGCCAGGATCTCTGTCTGCTAGTACCTGCTTCATGGGTTTCATAAGGAATGCCAGAATATTCAGGAAAGTTATATTTGTTGAGTACTGTATAATCACAGCAAGGAGGAAGAACAAGCTGAAATTTTAAACACAAGATTCCCAAGTTCTTTAAAAATCAGATTTTTCTTTTCATCCAGCTGTCTGCTGGATTTTGCTTCTATTTGAATTGGATGCAGCAGAGGTGTGATTCCCTACACTGTGGGGTTGCAGTTGCAGGATGCTGTGGAATGAAACCCTATGGCCAAGAACAGACTGTGCTGTGTGAAGGACTGAGGATGTTGGCAGTTCTCACAAACGAAGAAATTGTGACTGGATTCGTCAGATGGTGCATGGCTTTGGCAATATTTTTAAAGTATGATGCTTTAAACAGAAACCTACAGGCTTTTACCTGGAGTGAACTGAAAATTTATACATTGAAAAACAAATCATTAGTCTTGTACCAAGATAAATGACAAAAATAAAGTGTCAAACCTTTGACATTTTGGGCAATATTTTGCCCTTAAAATACTGTCTAAGGGTACTCCTCTTGCATCTACAAGAGCACCAACTGACACATTAGAAAGTGCATATTATGGATTTTTTTTCACAGAAATCTTTTTTCCACTTGATGACAAAAGGAGATTTAAGAAGCATAATGCCACACAAGAGAAAAGGGCGTCTTATGAGCAGCACCTGGAAACTGAAAATAGGCAAGGGAGAGGAGGCACACAAGGATATTGAGTAGGATATATGATAGCTGATGGCGTACAGCCTAAAGGTTAATCTATCCCCTTATGTTTTGAAGATAAGCTGTTTTGAAATATGCAAATTAAAATGACATAAATAATCAAAAAAAACCCCAACAAAACCAAAGAAAACACAAACAAACAAAAAAAAACAAACAAAAAAGCAGCAGCCCTAGTTTAATAACGGTCAGATAACAGATTTTATTATCAATTTGATTAAAAAATCAATAAAATAAAATGTTGTTTTCATGCACTTTCTCTGTCTGGTTTCCACCTGACATACCCAGCACATTTGTGACAGAAGCTCTAATAGCACAAGTTGGTCTCATTTGATGTATTGGCTTGGATTATGGCAGACTTCAGTTTCTGATTCAGTTCTAGTTTTCCATAATCAGTGCATGCCTGATTTCTCCAAAGGATACTTTGAAGTGATAGTACAATAAGAGTGCCTCTGTCTGATGTGTCTGACAGTATTTGGCACTCTATCTCACAAACAGTCTGGTCTTGCTAATAAAAATAACAGCCAACAATTCTATCATGGTCTTGATGAAGAAAGTCCCTAAGATGCCATTGTAACTGAAGATAAATTGTGATGGTTATAAAGAACAGAATTCCTGCCTGTTTCCCCTGCCCCCAACAAAGTGCATTTTAGATTCACCAAGCTGCATTTCAGTGGATCACAATATAGGGTCCATTCAGTCTGGAATGAGTGTTTGCTGCAAATCCTCTAAAGCTCCAGAGTGACATTTGCCCTGCAGGCAAAGACTATGGACATCAGAGACAGCGCAGGCCCTGTACTGGCATTTGCAAAAATAATAGGCTATCCATCAGAACAGTAATTTTCCTCACTCCAGGGTCCCAAGCTGAGAAGAGGTTAGTCCTACAGGCCTAAGGGAAGCTGCAGAGCACAATAGAGTTCACATCACCGCATGATTGTTATAATTCCATAGCTGATAAACACTGTTGTTGTTGATAACCATCTCACTTTCCGAAGAAATATTATAAAGTGAGCTCAAGGCTTGGCACTGAAAACGTTATTTATTTTTGCAGAGGTACTACATAGCTTTATCTGTTTTGCTTTTGCAAGTGCTAAATTAAACATGATAAAGGCAGAATCTTGAACCCTCAGGCATCTATGACAAAATGCAAATTCCCTGCTGCTTAGCTACAGCACCACAAACTCTTTGTTGGTAGCTCCTCACCCTGTAGAGAATACAAAACATTTGATCCTCTTTCCCTTGATGTCAATAGGACTTTACCCGCATAGACAGCAGAGGCAGGCCCATAATAACCTTGTTTGATCAAGTTATTTCTAACAAATTTTAGCATGGTGTGATGAGGGTTCTCTGCCCCTGGAGTACCTCAGATGTTCAGGAGCTCTCCACAGGGCTAAGACAGTGGTTATGGACAGAACTGCAAGGCTGGTCAATGAGATGCATAACAAACAGCTTAAACTCCAGGAGCAGCACACTAAATTGCTCTTTACACCCCCAGTGCCTCATCATCAGTGCTTCTTGCCTTTGCTCTATCTAGCAGCTTTTTCTCTGTCCTCAGGAGAGAACAGAGGTAAAAGGAGTGAGTTTGGCAATGAAGTCACTGATTCATAGTCTTAGTTACAGAAAGATAAGAGCAATTTCCTTATTTTCTATCAAAACTGAATGTTCAGTTCATGTCTTTGACATGGTCAAGTGGCACTACAGGATATCGAGCCCATGGGTTCTTGGTTTATTTTTTTTTCCAAAATTTATTAATGATCTTTATGCATGTTTAAATTATTTACCTTGCATATAGAGCTGCATGAATCCTGGGCATCTTTTCTCATTACTCATATACTGAAACATTTGGAATTTCAATGTGTTTTTTTTGTTTTGTTTTGGTTTTTTTCTTTGGATTTAAAATTTTTTGGGGGGCAATATTCCAATAACAGCATTTATTAATAAAACCCATAACCCTTTGAGTTCTAAAACAATTTGGCTGTCACTATTTGTTGAGTTGACATCAGTTCACAAAACATTTAGCTCCAGTGAGACAGGCTCTGTTGTTTGGAATGACTGTGGCTTGTACATTAGTTCTGGGCAGCTCTATTTCCTGAAAGTTTTGACCCAATAGATTTATATTGGTCTATTTGGTAAAGCTGATGAAATGAAAAATATGCATTTTCTGTTCAAAGATATTTTTTTTCCTCTAGTTTCTTGCTTCTTGTATGACGCTTATGTGATTTAAAAGCTCATCACATCATGTGGCAATAAATTTGTCTTCAGCAAATCCATATCTTCTGTGTTTTGGGTTGCTGAGCTCTGGCAGATGCTTATGCAAAGCAAATACTGAGAACATAAAGAAGACATATCACAAACAAGAAGTTGTTTGCACTGCAGAATGTGTAATTTTCTTTTACTCCAAAACATAGGAGGAGCTACAGACACACTAAGCCAGAATGTACTTGGTCAGCAAAAGTAATGCAAACATTGGTTGTCCACTCCTGTTTAACTCCAATAATTTGCTAGGTGCATTAAAGAATATCTGTTTCAGTGTGCATTGGAATTCCAGTGTATGTTGGATATCCATGGTCCTATAGGCTTTCCAACAATATACGGTAGACTGACTTTTTATCTTTTTGTTTGTTTTGTGTCTATTTGCTAAGATTTCGATGAAAGCAAATTTTGGGCAAACAATTGTTTTTCTATTCAAACTTAGCAGTTACCTTCCAGCGTGTGCATCCAGGATAAATACTCTTTCTTTATCACAAGGAACAGCACAGAATGCAACCACTGCAAGAAGCAAGAACTGTACCTAAACCTTGTGTGTGAGCATTTACCATACATGCTGCTAGAGCAGGGGCTGAATCTACAGAGCTGCCCTTGATAACGATGTTCACTTATTGCAGAAGGGGAAGGGGTGCATGATTTACACATCTACGGTGGCTTCTTCCTGTGACCTCCTGTGGCCAGCCACCATGGGTTCACAGCCAGGTTTTCCACAGCAAGTCCTGCCAATCAAATCCCAGCTTATTCAACCATGTATTCAAGAGGCTTTCATCTCTCTTTTAAAACCAAATATTTCTAGTCTAGGCTTCTAAAGAGAAGTTCAAAGCTCAACGCTTCTTGAATTGTCGAAGTTTTAAAACTGGAAAACAAGTAAAATAAAATGAGCAAAGAACTTTTCTCATGGTTATAGGTGCTTGGAATTGACAATATTTACGGCTTTTTACTATTCTTTTGAGAATAATGATGTCTAAAGAAATAGCTGAACACCTCGAGATTCTGAAAATAGAAAAATTTGCACAACGGTATGTACCGTTTGCATTTGCACAATGTTCCCTTTGATTGTGTTGATTTCATCTTCAGTCTGGAGATTCATTTATATTTCTAATTTCTCCTAGGTCTCCTGCCAGTGTCCTCACCCCCAACAACCTTTACTGCAGCCTTTAATGTTCCCATAAATGCCACTAGTCTCCTCCTGCTAAGGGTATGAGGGAGGAAATATGCAAACATAAGAACTGCTTCAAAATAATCAGTAGGACTCCTATGGTTTCCTTTCAGTATCTAAAAGCTCTTGGCCAACCATAGATTGAAGAGCAGTAGGAGTGTGGTTAGTGCATCATAAAATGTGTTTTCTGGCCTATTTCCTCTATTTAGTCTACTAACCCCAGAAGGCTTGAAATTATTTTTGCCTTTCGTCTTCACGCTTTTGGTTTTTAAGGAGGAATCCAGAGGCATCTTTCTTGGGAAAAGTCAAAAGGACAAGGAAAAGAATGCAAGTGATGCCAGCAAAGGAGCCACCAATTATCAGGGGAAATGATCTTGCAAAGAGGTTGTCTCCTGTCTGTCACCACTATCTGTGAGGAAGAAAGCAGCACTAGCAGAAAACGACCTGCTAGATTGTTTCTGCTTCTAGATCAATAAATAAAGTCTCTACAGTTCCCCTGGAAGATATTCTGCTGTCATTGTGGTCTGACTCTAACACGTTCAAGTCAAAGTGAGATTAATATCTAACAGCAGCTACTTAATCATGAACAACAATAACTGTCACCCTGGCTACCTTGTGGATCAAGTTTTTAAATCACAGAGAAGATAGAGCTGCTGAGCTTTTCATCCAGAATGCAAATTAAAGGTAATTTATTAACATGGAGTCAGATCTAGAAAAACAAAGAATTATCTGATTTTTTTCCCCATTGTAATGTAGAAGATTTCTGCTTAACAGAGATTCTTCATTGCACAAGGCAGGGAAAAGGCAATTGTTCAATGTCCTGAACATAGAATCAAATGTAGTAAAATCCACAATTAAAAGAGATCCTTGGTGTCCTGAGTTTTAGCTTAAAACTCTTCACACGATGATTTCTGTTGACATTGGTTGCTTACTCCCTTAAAGAACTTCATGTGCAGCAAATCTTGGGGGAAAAAGGAAGGAAGGAAGGAAGGAAGGAAGGAAGGAAGGAAGGAAGGAAGGAAGGAAGGAAGGAAGGAAGGAAGGAAGGAAGGAAAAGAAAGAAAGAAAGAA
Source organism: Phylloscopus trochilus trochilus (assembly GCA_016584745.2). Lineage (NCBI taxonomy): Eukaryota > Metazoa > Chordata > Aves > Passeriformes > Phylloscopidae > Phylloscopus > Phylloscopus trochilus. The sequence continues at coordinate 18,964,226 of WQNJ02000084.1, read as the reverse complement.
AGAAAGAAAGAAAGAAAGAAAGAAAGAAAGAAAGAAAGAAAGAAAGAAAGAAAGAAAGAAAGAAAGAAAGAAAGATGTATAGTGATTCAAATCTGCAGGCAATCAGGATTTTACGTGGTTGCATATGTGGAAAAAGCAGTTTTTGAATCGCCTGGCTGTTGACGTTTGTTTCTTTGTTTAAGGTTTGAATAAATAACTCAGAGAGATCTGAGATTCTTTGGTATCTCAAATCTTATTAATGCAAAATTTCCAGGAGAGTTGATCTGACAGTTTTGTAGACTTATTTAAATAAAAAAGCTGAGAAGTTTTCTTTTTAAGCTTGTGAAGAGATTTGTATCTTTCACTGCTGAAGAAGGTTGATGCCAAAAGAACACAGACTAGGCTCCACAAACAAAATTTAAATCTCTCTGGGGAGTATGAATATTTGCCACCTAATTTGGTCAAGATATCTATTTCTGGTTCCTCCTCAGAGGGATTCAAATCTCCAAAGTCACAAGTTTACTCTGACTCACTCTGCAAACCCTCTCTCTTTCCATTACACTAGAAGGTCATCAATAGAGAATAGCCTGGTTTTTGTATCCAAGTCATGTGCCCAACACAGGACACTCTGATGATGCACTTCTTCTTTTACTCAATTTCCATTTTTTTTTTCTTTTTAATTTAATCCTGTGTAATGGCTGAGTAATATTTTAGCTACTTTTTCAATCAGATAATCGGTGGCCTATTCAAACTTGTTCTGTTGCCCAGTAATCTACCTTTATTTTCAGTGGAAAAAATTACAGTTTGCACATATGGGAGCATCTGGGCATCACTGCATCAAATAAAGACATCTGGGAAAGGCTGTAGAATAATTTACCAATTAAGTGATTGCTAAGGATATTGTCTTTTTTCTAAGTAATGTAAAAGAACAAAAACTGATCTGGAAGCTATTTTTTTTTTTTTTCACTCTTAGAAGTTGTTTTTTGGCCATATTTACATGGCAAAGGCTTGTTTAGTCTATTCTTTCACATCTTATTGTGGTTTTGTGGTTCTTTGGCAAGTGATGAGGCCCTTTTTCACATCCAGCACAAGTTTCAGTTGCCACCGACCCCATAGTTGAGTTTATGGAAACAATAGCTGGAGAATTTGATAAGATACTCATAAGCTGTAAAAAGCATTGCATCAAGCTGGAAATTAGGCACCAAACTGAGGAATGCAAGATGTTTTCATAGACTGAGGAGAATTAAAAACTGAAAAGAAAGAACTGATTAGAGAGCAAATTGCAATCAGAATGTTCTAAGACTAATGTCAGCACTAAAATTCACTATGGGGTGGACTCAAATTTAGAATTGATCCCAGACAAGGCAAGATGATTCATAATAATCTTGTAATATAGAGCTCTCTCTAAATCTGGATAGATTCCATGCATTGTTGCAACCCCAGAAATCCGAGTAATAAAAGATGAACCATGTTTAATTGGAGTTGGCAGTTAAACAAAACACAGCAATGCTGTCATATTTAAATTGATGTCATCTTAAATGATTACATGGTAAAAGATTTCCTACTGTTTATCTGCGGATATTCTGCAAAAATAAAGAAAAATAATGACTCCTATGACCATAGGGCATAGATTGCTATTTTTTCCTTCTACTTACAGCGCAGACCATCGGAGGGAAATTATGCAAGAAAAGCAGCTCATCAGTTTTCAAGCCAAGGGTTTCAATTGCAAATGCAGTGTGACAGCAGACATTTTCCTCTGTCAAAAAGTAACAAAGTAACTGAAAGGGAAGGAAAATGGGGCCTGCAAACAAATTGGTGATTCAGGAAAAAAAAAAAAAAAAACACCCAAAAAAACCCAACCAAACAAAAACACCACCACAAACGACAGAAGTAGGACTCAGTGATCAGGAAGCCTGAGGTGCTGCTTTGTGAGAGGAGCACACACAAAATAGGAGGGCTTGGCCAATGCCATGCTTTTGGTTTTAATTTGTTGACCAAATGGATGTCTGGGGAGTCATACAGATGCGCTCATTTCTAATGGTCTGCATCCATCCAGTCCACATCCCTTCTAATTGCTCTTACAGGTGATGCAGGTTTTTAGAGACACAAGAGCTTCAAACTCTCAGGGTGCCAGAAGGGAAGGGCAGCTTCTCATCTATACTGACATGCTGGGATTGTGTATATAACACTTGCCTGGCAGAAGGATTGTCTGGGAATAATACTCTGAAATTCAATCTTCCATCTCAATTACTCCTCAAGGGTTTCTTAAAATGTTTTCATGAAGTTCTAGAATCTCCTCAGTAATGTTTGTGGTCTCTGCAGTTGCTTTCTTATTTGTGAATAATACATGACTCACCATCAGTATAAGTAATTATCTGGGAGCCTGAAACATCTATTTCTATCCAGATGATCTATTAGTTTCATTGTTTCTTTTCGTTAGCATCCTGCATACATCTGAAATGTTTATACATAGGCAGAAAAACTTACTCTTGAGCCAATTATGATGCAAATAATTGTTACTGGGTTGAGCAAAATCATGTGGCTATTGCCACAGGAAAAAAGGGAAATATCTTCCCTATTATTTACTCACTTATAGCAAGTGATAGCATTATAATGTCTTTTCAATGAAGATAATTACTGTTCTAAGTTCTCCTTCAACAACACACAGTCAAAATGTCCCTCTGAAACATAATTCTCATCAAGAAGCTTGAATGCATCAGAGAGTAACTAGATTTCAGTCCAGGTAAGCAATAGCACTTGTAGAACTTGACACCTGATGCCCAGTTGATTTGTACTTCAATACATTTGCACAGTACAGTAAGACAAAGCCAAACTCCTGATCAGCTCCACGGCTTTTTTCAATCACAGAACTAAAAAAGGCTTATCAAGAGCTGCTTCTCCCTGCCAATGGAGAAATTACTCAGTTGCCAAATTTTTTGAAAGATCTGGTTATTCTCAAAGATCTGAGAGGGGTGGGGGGAAGTCACCAAGAAAGAGGTGACAGTTTTATCCTTATCTACCTAGACAGGGCTGTGGCTGGGTAAGTAAGCTTCCTGCCTTGGTCTGTTGCCTTGCCTACTTGCTACAGGACAACATTCAACAAGCTTATTTTTTAATGTCACACTCTAATATTCCAGCTGGTCTTTTAACAAGTTACAGAGGAAGAAGGTAAACGTCAAGCCTTTCCCATGTCTGTGACAAAATTAGAAGCGTTCTGCAAGGGTTTACAAACAAAGTGTGTCGACCTAGTTCTCGCCTTGCTCTCTGTGAGACTGCAGTGGCTTAGTTTACCTGAATATGTTAAGGGAAAAAAACCCAAAACAACAAAACCAAGAAAACAAAGAAACAAGCAGTAAGACAAGAATGGACTGAGATAAGCCACTTCTCAACAAACACTTAACAGTTGTTAAAAGACAATGCCGGGACAGGAAAATGCCTGGGGATTTGAAGATCTAAAAATGAAGTTACAAAAAAAAAATCTGGCAGACTTTAAAAGGGAGATTTTTTTCCAAAATAAATATTCTTCAGTTTTAAAAAAAAGCTTTTTAGTTTTTGAATGCCCCTTGCTTCTAACTTTCAAAAGAAGGATGGCCAGGGCAAACATGGTCCAATGTGCTGTGTAAACACAACAGATAAACAGGATACTGAAGTAGAAAGATTTGAGAATCTCATCTTGGCTTCAAATGTAAGTACCTGGTAAAAGAGAGTCTAATAAGAAGACAGAAAAGGTGTAACTGAACAACAATAGCCTGTAAAAAAATGGATTTATTGGTACAAAACTACTTGCTGCTTTTCAAAGGAAGGCTCAGACATCTGTGCTAGTCAATAGAGTAAAAAGGGACGATCTTTTACTTCATGATTTGGGTCCGAAAAACTGGTATATACAAAGTAATAAAAATATTCTAGTGTTTAAAAAATAAACTTTTCTTACATTTAGTTTCTTTACTTTCTCACCAAAATTAGTTTATTAACTTATTTTATTCTAGCACACAAATACATAACTCTTGCAACAAATTGAAAACATGTAACTAAGACACAAATAATAACAAAGCAGTTGCTTTTCTTTCACAAGAGCCTTTTAACAAGGAATATTCATAATCACAACTTTCATCTTCCACCCAACTGTCCTCAAGAATGACTCAATCCAGTTTAACCCTCCTTCTCCTCTCCATTGTCTTCTCAAACAAAGGAGATTTACAGTGGGCAGTCATAAGAGCCTGAAATAACCTGATATTCCTTCTTTGCTGCCTATCTTCTCCTTGTACTCTATCTTGAAATGAAGTCATAGTGCTACGTTTGTGACATCCCATTCATTTCCATGGAAACAGATTACCAGTTCACAGGCGTTTATGGCTCCACTGCCACATAAAGAGAAGGAACTGATCTCTGTGAAAGAAAGCTCTCCCTGAAAACAGCAGCAGTAGACGTGGTTTCTGATAGAAATAGACGTATTATCACATTTCTCATTTCCCTTTAAATTCCGATTGACATGCCTGAGACTGGATGCATGGCTGCACTTACATCCTTGTAATTAGTGATACATTATTCATAGGGATTCATACAGCTCTGAAAGACATTTTATCAAGGCTCCATTCTACCTTACTTCCTCTTCTCGATTTTTCATTTTTTCCTCTTACGCAAGATATTCAGTTCAGAAAACAAGCCTCTTTCCTCACTTTCCATCTTAATTTTGCTCCAGTCATCCATGTTAGCTTTCAGAATCCACTCCAGCATTATTCATCCCTCATGCCTTTCAAAGATCCTTTACAGGTGTCTGTTTTAATTTTGCATCTTATATCATTTATCTTAGTTTACTAAAAAGCAGCAAGACATTCAGAAGGAGGTAGAGGCCTGCCACAGCAACCAAAATGAACTAGATTCTGCCTAGTTCAGTAGTCTGGAGTTTGACCTAAATCTTTCAGTCCCAGGGATTATCACCAGCATTTTCCTTGAATTTCTCTTTCCCTCTTCCCATCACTTGGTTACATTGCTGTAAATTAGGGCTACCCTCAGGCTGTTCTGATTTGCACTCAATCTGCCACTTGCCCATTGAGCTGTTTGGAAAGGTTGATGTTGGCTGCAGCACAGGCTCACTCCAACTGTTTATCCACATCTTTTCATCTAAAAGCCACAGGACACCGAATGGGAACAAATGTGAGGTCATTTGTCTTCGTAATTGCTTATAAAGGACCTTGGTGGTCCTGTGCAAAGGTTTCAAAAATATCTCCCCTTCCCAAGTGACTCTGAAACAAATGGCCTGGTGTGAGCTACACCTGTGCTCTTCTCGTGTGCTTCTGGGCTACAAGAAGTTTATTTTTTTTCCCCCATTTTCCTTGCTGCAGCTGTTCATGCTGCTGATGAGAATTTCGGTAGGGCAGGACCTGCTGCTGTTTAAAAGGAGACCCTAAGTGACCTACCCTCACAGTCAGACTGTAGACAGGATGAACACTTTTTCTGAGATCTGACAGAGACTGCAGAAGCAAGGGACAAGAAAGCATTGATCTAATGAGCCTTTCATTTGAGGAAAGCTGCCCAGTGGGGAGACAGTGTGAGATGACACAGAATCAAACGAGTGTCTGAGCTCCAGTTGAAGGCAAGGGAAAGGGGATGTTTATAAACCAGGAGAAGCTGCACAGCAGTCCCTCTGTCCTGGAGCTGGGCACACCTGCCTCTGAGTCATTCAGCAGGATGTAAATCCAGGGTGATACCCTGTGATATTAAGTTCAAGGCAGGAGTGAAGTCTGGCTGTTGTGCTACCTGCCTTTTAGATGGCAACCTGCAAACCGCTCACAGACGCAGTGAAGGCATCCAAAGAAAAGCAGTGAAGTGGATGAGGGGTCTGGAGCATGAGTCATATGAGGAGTGGCTGGGTGAGCTGGCATTATTTTATCTGGAGAAAAGGAGACTCAGGTAGGACCTTATTGCTCTCTGCAACTACCTGAAAGGAGGTTGCTTGTTTTTTAATCCCAGGTAAAAAAGAAATGATCTGCAGTTGTAGCCAGGGAAGGTTTAGATTGGACATTAGGAAAAGATCCTTCACTGAAAGCATGGCCAAGCATTGTAACAGGCTGCCAAGGGAAGTGGTTGACTCATTATCCCTGGAGGTATTCAAAAATCATGTATGAGTAGTGCTTAGGGACATGGTTGAGTGGTGACCTTGGCAGTACTAGATTAACTGCTGGGATCAATGATCCTAAAGATTCTTTCTAACTTGAATGATTCTATGATTGTATGAGATAGACTCAAGGGTACAGGGGTAATAATAGAAAAGTGGAAGAGCAAAAAACGTCAGATATGAATGACCCACATATCTCCATTTGTTTCTCCCAGGAATATGTATTTTAATGCGCTCAGTACCAAAGATATGAAGATCTGCTCTAAGTCAGAACACATTAAAATATTACCATCTACAAATTTTGGAAAACAAATTTAAACAGAACATGAAATATAGACTAAATTAATATATAGGCAGAAAATATGATGGCAAAATAAGACACCATTTTGTTGGTATACTATTTATTAATATATTGTTGAGTTGTCTTCAATGTAAAAGAGGGGCCTCTGATCATAAAAATGTTTCCAGGAAAGGCCATGGCACTACTTGTCTACGTAATGATAGCAGGTTTGTGCTGTACTTTGGTAGCAGACTATCAGAAACCTTTGTTTGTTTTATCAACTAATTCCTTATGATTTATTATCATTAATATTTCATGGATGTAACATGAAAAGTGCATTTTCCTTTTGCTGGGCATCCTGGAAACTTTTCATGACACCTCTTCACCTGTCTTGGGTTGTGGAGCCAGGAGTGTGTATTCTATTTTCATTTGTTAAAAGCAGTTGGGGAGATGTTTTTTTTTTTTTCTTTATCTCTGGTAACTCAAGGGGGAAGAGGGCTGAATGCCTTCTGATAATGGGCCATTAACACCTCCCCAAACTATACCCTCCCCAAAGCTGTACATCCACATTCCATCATTCTATTGTGAGATGCATCATATCCCTCCTGGCAGTGGGGGTAGCCAAGCATTCCTACCTGGATAAAACTGAGACACAGGAACACGAAAGCATCTAGCTTCACCTGATTTCTGGGAGGAAGACTGGACCCTTCTCACCCACTGGACCCTTCTCACCACCACTGGATCCCTTTTACCATCACTGGACCCGTTTTCTACAGAATCATCTTTACCTCACCAGAACCACATCTGCCACTCCAGGAGGACTCCCTTTTGGACTGCTTCCAACACCCTGACCAGAAGGGTGTCAGGTTACAGCTCTGACTCTGTCAGGGTTTTCCAAAATTGTTTGTTTGTTTGCTTGTTTGGTTGGGTGGTTTTGTTTTCTACTACATTTGCATTGTTAGTATTCCTAGTAAAGAACTGTTATTCCTATTCCCAAATCTTTGCCTGAAAGCCCTTGATTGCAAAATTATAATTTGGCAGGGGTGAGGGGTTTACATTCCCCATTCTAAGGGAAACTCCAGCTTTCCCTGGCAGATACCTGTCTTTCCAAACTGAGACATCACCTTATATCTTTTATTTGATATTTCCATCAGCTGGTTTCACAAATAATATGTGTGGCTTTGGTTCATCATAAAGCCCTATTTTGAGGCCCGTGCCATATCCTACATACCTGTAGTTTCCCTGTCTAAGGGGTTAGGTGAGTGGGACAGAGCTTACACTATACCTAGAAGTACCTAACATGGCAGGTTGTATCAGTGTTCATACCACCACTAAGTGTCTCCTGACACAGAAAACTTTTGGCAGCATGTTATTTCTGAGAAAAAATCCAAAGCTGTTGGTGCTGTTAAGCAACTCCTGTTACTTTACCTTTGCCTGGGGCAAACGTTAACTGTGATACTACATTACACATTGGCAGAAACACAAAGGTGTGCATTTTAAAATAAATAATTTTCTAGACTAATTTTGTCTCTTAACAGCAGCCTACAGTAGCATCAGACAGTAATACAGAGTGAATTAGCACTTGGCTCACCTGTACAAAGAAGTTGGACACTGAGACGCTCTTTTTAAAGCCAGGAGAAGCAAAGACATCAAAATCAGCGTTCTCAGTCAGTGTTAGCTCATGTATGTGCACTATAAAAGACTAAACTGAGGTTTAGTCCACATCTTTACTACAGTACCTGCAAGACTTTTCCAAAAATATGTTCTGAGAACTTCTTGCTACTCAAAACACCTTGACTGTCCATCATTAAGTATGGGAGTTATCTGCTGCCACTCAAAGCACCTCTAAATGCTCTTCTGTAAGCAGAAGGGCTTGATTTGCTCTCTCATCTGTATCACTCATCTATGTGATCTTTCAAGACACTTTAACCCAGATTTTTTTTTTTTTAATTCCTACAGTTCACTTCCTTGAATAAAAGTACCGACATAAATTACCTGCTTTAGGAAACTGTTGAACATCTGTGGTACCTAGTTTACTCTGGGTCTACCTGAACCCTTTTGGTCATTTGTGTCCCAGCTGAGGAAGTTTAGGAAGAAAGAGAAATGTGATAAAGGTGACTGAAAAGGCACAAAAGAATAGAAGAGACATGTAACCAGCCACAGCAGGGGATCCCTGGTAGATGGAAGCCCTGTTGAAACAAGGTTCTCTGGACAAACAACAAAGTCTGCTTTCTGCAACCTACAGCAGTTTTGCTCTCCAAATCACACTGTCAATTCAAACTGTGAGAGATAAGTGCAACTGGCAAAATATGGGGCCAGGACTTTTCCCTTTATGGGAAGCATCACATTTAATAAAGTGGTTTTTTCATCCACATAAACACCTAAACAACAAAGACCCTTATGTTGGTAGGAATTAAACTGTTCTAGCTGCAATCTCTGCCACTCTGGTGCTGAGGAGCTAATCCTAACACAAGAGAAAAGATCTTGCCCTTTTGCTTTATTCCCTGGACAACCATGCTATATAAACAAACCGCTACCTCATTCCCATTGATGGAAATTGGCCCTTACCAGTGGTGCCAGAAGGGCACAATTGAGCCCGTGCCAAAAGAACAAATGGTGTCAGCACATTTCTTAAGAATCCGGATGACAACATCACAACAACACATTAGCCTTGATATAGAAACACAAAAACTTCATTATAATTATCTGACAGAAATGTGCGCGGAGGCGGATTTGGTTTCTGGGTCATGAGGGGAGCAACACAACATGTCCATAGCACAGACTGTTTTTTACCTGCTTGTCCTCTGCCCATGGTTTCCTTCCCTTTGACTTAAATATTTATCTTCCTGATATTTTATTCTTTCTCCTCTGAGCTCCTTTCCTCTTTTACCTCCAGTTTTACCAGCTCTTCACTTCTTTCCATGACCTCTTTTTTCTTTTAACTTGGATAAATATATTTGCCTGGTCAACATCATCTCTCTGCTTCCTTTGGTATTTGTAGTGACACTTATCTTTGTCCCTTTTCTTTTTTTTACTATCTTTGATTTTTTCTCAAAACTATTGCCATCTTTTCATAAAGAATCCCAATACCATGAGAAAAAAACCAGTAATAGAACCTGATCTTTCTCATCTTACTTCCATTCCTAACCACAACTCTTTCCTCCCTCCCATCCTAAGTTTCTCTTCTACCTTTTCCTCCTCATACCTCCGCTGTCATAGGAGCTCTCTTCCATGCCTTGTCACAATCTCCTCAAAGTGTTTTATTTCCCCTTTTTTTTATCATCAAGTATTTTCACTTTCCTAGTCCTTTTCCCCACTTCTGCTGTGAGGGAACTCCTACTGCCTTCCCTACACTAAAAGTACTCTTGACTTCCCCTTGTTCCTTCAGCTACTGTTCTTTTTTTTTTCCTTTCATCTCCAAGCTTATTGATTCCGTGATTCTGCGATCTCAGGTCAGTTTCTGTTCCATCAAAGATGCCTTCTTCCCCTTGCATTCATCCTCACTTAATGTGCAGTGTCTTCTAATCAAAATTTTAAGGAAAATACTCCATTCTTAGATATGCCCTCCAGTTTTCTTGGGGCAGTTCCAGTCTTTTTTTTAAAATTACACTTCCTCTCACCAGCTGTTACTCTATGTGTTCCCTGGTCATTTTACTCTTCAGCATGTCAGAAGCATGTCCTTGCCTTTCCTTAGCTCCCAGTAGGGATTCCAAATGTGTCTGTCCTTGCTTCCATTCTCACTCATTTTTATAACTTACCTCTGTTTAATCTCATCAACAGAGCACAAATTCAATTATCTTCTCAATACAGATGACCTATGAATCTCTTCCCCTGCCCAAGACTTCTCCTTTAAAATCTTAGCTGAGTATCACTGTTGCCCCTAAGTCTCATTAGCTGCAATACTGTTAATCCTGTTTGTGAGTTCTTCTCTGCCTCAAGCATTAACTTTGTCCTCTGAAATCTCATCATGAGGTAGCACTTCCCCATTTTTTTCTCAGTCAGTGTGATGTCTGTTAGCTCCCACTTCCAGCTGGTTCCTGGTATCACTCTGAGGCATTCATTTATTATTGGTTATACACATTGCAATTTAATTTTGCTAGGAATTAAAAATGTAAGTATTTTTAGAACTAGATTTAAACTTGAACATGCTTAAGAGCTTACTTCCCAGCTGAGCAGCAAGCTACGTAGCATTTCAAAATAAATATTGTCTATTTATTATATGGTATATATTAGAAATATACATCCTCTGTCTTTTGAGATACTACATCTTACCAACAATCCAGTACAATCACTTATCATCATGTCTCAGCCAGGTCAAGAAAACTTTCTTTAGCAAATGCTTAACACTGTCCATCTAGATCAGATGTCCATTTACCAAGTACAGAGCCTTTCCTTTGCAAACCCTTACCTTGCTGCCATCTCTCTTCTCCTCTTCAGAGTCTCTCAGCCTACTGCCATCCTACCTGTCTTTGATTCTAATCAGCCCTGAGCACTTGCCCTTTCATAAGCTCCTTGTTCAAATTTGAAATGAACATTTCTATGCTGTCTTTTACACAGTCCCTTACACTAGATAGGCAATCCACAAGTATGTGCAAAGGATATTAATTTTCTCTAAAAGTCATATTAAAAGCATTCTTCTCTTAATCTGTCTTGGGAAAAAACACTGTAAAGCAGAGTTTCTGCTATGGTAGGGTTCCTGGAATGGACCAATATTGTTTCATTGTTTGTCAAGTTGTTGCTCTGTTTATTGTGTCATGACCTATACTTGACCTTTTTTTTTTTTTTTTTTTTTTTAAATCAGGGATCATCTGTTCTGTCCTGGTACAGGATGTTACAAAACACCATAGACAGATACCACTTACCATTTGTAGGAACAGCAATTTTAGCATGTTGTCCTGAAATAAACTGTCATTTTCTACTAATATTATTCATCTTATGTAGGGAAAACAGAGAGCAGGTCTTGTAGCAAGTCAATTTGCAGCCTCTGTTAAAGGAAAATATGTTTAACTGATTTTTCTGTTCTCAGCAGGCTCCCCAAGACAGCAATCCTGGGTGTGAAAACACTGTTGATTAGAGACTGGTGGTGCCTCTGCCTCATGATGCGCTCAGAAGTGAGGAAGACAGGTTTCTACCTATTTATTGTGCAATCAGAGGTGATGATTTAATCTGTAAATCCAGTTACTTTCACTTGTAAAATAATAAATAGATATTTAGAGAGGCAAATGTTGTTCGTAGCAGTGAAGTAGCTGGATATTAGCAGCAACATGGATGCTTTTCTACAAGGGCAGCCAAGTGTACCAGAGTCACCCAGAAATCTTTATGCTCAGTGCTTCTCCTCACGCTCAGTCGGTGGTCTCCTGGCATTCACTTATTGGGCTCTGTTCCAGTAACTTGAAAGACAAATGGCATTTTTTTCAAACGTGTGTACCACTATGATTTGACAGTACTGCCAGCAGATTCCACCAAAGACAAGCTGCAGAATAGGAAAGATGGACCTGGATCTGTATTATATTTTCAGATAACAAGAAATATAATTCCTCTGAATCATTTCAGAGGATATCAAATAGCTTTTTTTTTTTTTTTCTCATTTAACAAGAACAAGAAAATAGACTACTGACTTGGGTTCCAAACACTATTTTCCACACAGGGACAGATATTTAGGGGATGCACACTTTTTCCCTCTGTTCTACAAATCCTCGAACTAGTACCAAAGAAGTACTAGTACCAAAAATGTTCTACCTCAAGTAAACATCCACAGCATGTATTTCTCTGAAGAGGTAATGATTCAACAGTGGTTGAAAAGAAGGCAGAGCTGTGATGGCCTCCCTGGCACATGTTGTTGAGCAACTCCTCTATGGGTAACAAGTTTTTGTTTGTATCAAATTAAAAAAAAAATTAAAAAATGAAAAAAGCATGAGAGGAAAGCTGTATATATACCCATATGTGAAATTAGATCCATATATGAGATTAGATCTGTAGGATAAATCTGTTTTGGTCATTTGCCACTCAGGCCAACTTATTGGCAAGTCTAACATACTGGAGTTCCAGCTCAGTGCACACACACACGCTGATAAATGGTCTACAGAGAGAAGAACTACAATGATAATTTGATATTTCATTGTATGAGTTATTAAAATCATGCTTCTCAGTCCCTCTTTTACATTACCTTCAACCATAGCATATTTTTAAAATAATTCTGGTTTGTAGAATACATTTGACATTTTCTATCCATCTATCTATCTATCTATCTATTTATCTCCTAATTAAACACTTGCTGCATATGCTAGCTAGCTTAACATTAGTTTAACATTAGTCAAAAAACTAGTGTTCATTTTGGTTTTTCTCTGCAAGAATTTCAGTATGAGATATTTGCTGTTTGGGATATCATTCACTTGAGTTCATGCTAAGGAAAACAATAAAATTAAGTAGCAGCTGGTCATTAGAAGCTTATATATTTCATATTCAGTACACACATGCTTCTTAATCCTAAATATATTATATTAATCACAATTTAATTATGTGGTTGCCCTATTAATTTAGAATTAGGGGCTAGAGTCGACAATGAAACTAGTCAGAGTTTCACCATCTGCAGATCAGGCTTTGCATGACCTACTGGGTATTTTTAAAATATTTTAATTATAAAAGTAGTAATTGCCTATGGATATTTAAAACACCTCTGACAGTTGGCATTTATCCACAATAAATGGGTAACCAGAGGTCCCCTTCACTTGTCTGTGTAATTCAGTCATCATTTAGTGATAAATTACAGAAAAAAAGTTTTGTTTGTAGAGTAAAAATAAATGGTGGTAGATTCTGATATGGAAAGATGCTGAAGACTCACATTTTGACACTGTCCCACACAACAACTTTATCACTGGAGAGGTGCCAATCTGACAGATAGACCACTCAGTGGATAAGGAATTGGTTGTATTGTTACAAAGTGTTGCAGCCAATGGCTCATAATTCCAAGTAGAGGTTGGTGATGAGTGGCATGGCTCTGGGGTTGGCACTGGGACACATGATGTTCAACATCTTCGCTGGTGACACCGACAGTGGGGTCCAGTAGGGGTTCCAGTGGGGCCCCTGTGAACCTCAATAAGTTCAACAAGACCAAATGCAAGGTCCAGAACCTGAGGCAAGGCAATCCCCAGCACAAATACAGGCTGGGCAGAAAATGGATTGAGAGCAGCTCTGAGGAGAAGGACTGGGGAGTGTTGGTTGGCAAGAGGCTCAACATGACCCGGCAATGCGCACTCAGCCCAGAATGCCAACCCTGCCCTGGGCTGCATCAGAAGAGAGGCCAGCAGGGTGGTTCTGCCCCTCTCTGCTCTCATGAAACTTCACCTGGAGTCCAGCTCTGGGGACATGGACCTTTTGGAGCAGGTCTAGAGGAGGGTGAGGAATATGACCAGAGGGCTGGAGCACCTCTCCTATGACAACAGATGGGCAGAGCTGGGGTTATTCAGCCTGGCAAAGAGAAGGCTCAGGAGAGACCTTCCAGTATTTAATGCAGGCTTACATGAAAGCTGGAGAGGGAATTTTGACAAGTGCATATATTGACAGGACAAGGGCCAATGGCTTCAAACTGAGTGAAAGTAGGTTTAGATTAGATACAAGGCAGAAATTTTTTAAGACGAGGGTGGTGAGGAGGTGGAACAGGTTGTTAAGAAAGATTGTGGGTGGGAACACCCCTGAAGGTGTTCAAGGCCAGGTTGGATGGGACTTTGAGCAACCTTGTCTAGTGGACGTTGTCACTCCCTGTGGTGGAGTTTGAACTAGAAGATCTTAAAGGTGACTTCCAACCCAAGCTATTCTTTGGTTCTGTGATCTTTCATTAGGAACATGGGATTTGCAAACATACAGGAGTTCACACAAGCTATTTCTAAGCAATGTTCAGATGCTGAATGTTGAAGTGGCAGAAGTGAGTGCATGTTTTCCATATACTGAAGTTCTGATTCTGTCCTCAGACCAAATGCTTATTAATTTTCCTGAATTTTTCCTGAAGCAAAATTTAAAGGACTAGATCATGCCTCTGCATGCAATACCTACATGATCCTTCATTAGCTATGTGGCGTTTTTTGTGGCCAGTATGGGATTTTAGCTTCTGGAAATAACCAGAGATGCATGTGGGAGTGGCAGGTATCACTCAGGACACTACAGGGGAAATGTGTCTTTCTGAAGTGGCAGCTAGAGATGAGACTGCACACCTTGAAGCGTATCAGCTGGCAGTAAACACTTCAGATAATTGAAACAAGTCCACATTTTCCACCATGTATTCAAATATACATTTTGAAAGTGTAAAAATATGTGAAATGGGTAGATCCCCTTGTAAATTGCACCTTAAATGTTTCTGCCCAACTTCACATGGTCAGATGTCCTTTTATAGCAATTTTGCACGACTTTGCTCAAAGCTTATTCCCACTTCCATTTGGAAGCAGAACTGAAACTTGGAAAAACTAAGCTGTATGTGAAATATTCTGCAGAATTTCAGTAATTCCTGGTATGAAATGAACCTCACAGGTCAGGAAAAGGGTTCCCTTTCCCTTCACTGTACACCATTACTTTTATTACCACTCCCTGATGAGTTATGCATCTCCTTCTGAAGGCTTAACTGAACCTTAAATTAGCTTTAAATCACCTCTATCTCTAAAGAGGGGATACTGGTAAATTTCTGTATGGAAGGGAATATTCTCACTTCTCACAAACTGTACTTATCATGAAGGAGGAATCAAATATGAAGAGAGAGGGAAGTGGTATAGGTGTTATTTGTTCATCTCTCTTTTTCCATTAATCATCCTGAGGACCTCCCTTAGGCCAGGCACAGCAACTTTAAGACCACCTAGTGACTGGAATAGAGAGGGAGAATGCTAGTTGAAAGCAGCTGAAAACCTGGAAACTAGTTACTTGGGATCATCTTAATATAAAATAAAGTGTGCGGGTACAAAACATTAAATTGTACAGCTGGGGATCAATAATCCTCAGCCTTAGGAGCACAAAATAAATGGAGGCTGTAAGCAGGGCTACAGCATCATTCAGCAAGCACTTGGCAGCCATTTCCATTTGAGAGCCAGGGTGTGATACTTAGGGAGCACTCCAGCTGCACATGACTGCTTCTATTTGTATGGTTTTGGCAGTATAGCTCCAGCAGTCTGCAACCCTCACTCTTCAGTTTGGTTGCTACTGCTTTGGTGGGTTTGTTAAGGAATCTTGTTTACTGCTTCCAAATGCCAGGTGATCTGTCTTCAGTGGATGCCAAAACTCTCTTGCTGCCACTTCTGCTTTTGTCCCTCATATATGTGACCATACAGTTGCCTGTGGCTGCTCACACTTACTTGTGCTCTTATGTTTTGAACCAGATAAATACATTAAAGTGCATCTGTCTCGAAGCATTATTTTAAGCTGCTTACAGGGAGTCTATGTTAGATGGTCAGGTCATTCTGAGGCAATGTTATCTAGGATTGGGTTCTTGGCAAGTTTGTTTGTTAGTTTGCATAAAGCCAACAGGCAGATGAAAAGGAAAAGGGCACCCACATAAATGTACAGACTAATAAGAGATTTGGAATAACACTATCTTGAGGAAGAACACGATTTTCCTGAAAAGTATGACACTGCAACTCAAAAAACACATGTGCTGCTAAGTACATTTTAAAACCTTGCATGATCATGAAACCAAGACATTATATAATTGATATCTCTGAATCATGTGATAAAGGGTACTTCCATGACTTTTTATCTTTCACTCCAGTTTGATGGACAGCCTCAGGAAATATTTCAGGGAACATGGAAGAGGATTTGTGGTACATGCATCCTTTGGATTTGAATGCCTATTACAAGGTTGCCCAGGTTGATGATCTCAGTTCTTCCAGTTTTGTGTTGTTAAGGTTTTTGCAGAGTTTGGTGGGCATGTATTGGAACAGGAGCAGTTTGTAATGGATGTAGACAAAACTTGTTTCATGTGAGCAGAAATCTGCCTTAGAACACACTGCCAGCAAGTTTGTGTTATCCCCATAGCTGGAGACCCAGCTGTAAAAATCCTGAGATACTGGGCCTGCCCTCACAGATGGCCTTATATGGAACAGAAGGATAGGCTAGAGATTCTCTGAGTGCCTCCCAATCTGAGTCACCATGTGATTCTCTGAGTCTGAATTGCTTCCTTGAGGTAATATTTTAGAAGCAAATCTCTTAGAAGGTTTTACATAAGGTAACTGGAAGGACTTGGAGTAGTTAGAGGTGAGAAAACTCTCCGTTTGTATGAGGGAGACACCTCTGCTCCCTTCTTCCAGTTCATGGTAACTCCTGCTTACCATTTGAATTACTAAGGGCATTTTCCTGTAGACAAGGTAGAGAAGGCTCACAACCATTAATTTAAAGATGGAGCTCAAGAAAGAGGTACTTTCTCTTTGTATCAGTGTTCAAACAAAGCAAAAATATCTAAGAAAGGAAAAAAAGTGATGAAAAACCTAATAATTCTTCTATCGTTATTTTATACAGTATTGTAGTAATGATTTACAACAGCTATGATCTATGGGAGAGGGTGAACACAATTAAAAGTTTGATGCCAAATTTTATTGTTATATGCAAAATGATGTCCGTGAATCTTAGCTCCAGCTTCAGTCATCTGATGGAGTTGAAACTCTTGTTTGGCTTTCCAACCGATTTCTCTAGGGCCTGGATCTGTACGATTCCCAAAGACCAGATCCATTCCCAGACAAGACATTAACTCAAGGAGCAGCCATTAATTTACCTGCCCACTTTATAATGGTTTTTTTTCTTTTCTTTCTTATGTATATCTTTTCCTGAATTTTTATTAAAATTTTTATTTTTATTGCCACTTGTCTCAGCATCATCCTTGACTTACTTGTTTTCAAAAGACACTGCCCTACAGCCTGTGTAACTCCATCCACTGTAAGTAAAGGGAATTTGCTGAGATGGTAGAATGCTCACCCAGCAGGTGAGAGATTGGAGTATTGATGCCTGCATCCTATATTGTGGACCACTCAGTGGGTAAGGAATTGGCTGAATAGTCACGCTCAAAGAGTTGTGGTCCACAGCTTGATGACTGGGGAGCAACCAGCAGCAAGTGTGTTCCTCAGGGATTCGTACTGGGACCAGCATTACTTAACATGAGAGTGACATTTTACAAGGTCATGTAGAGATAGGATAAGGGGTAATGACTTTAAACTCAAAGAGAGTAGGTTTAAGTTATAAGGAAGAAATTCTTTACTGAGAGTTTGGTGAGGCCCTGGACGAGGTTGACCAAAGAAGCTGTGGATGTCCCAGCCTTGAAATTTTCAAAGCCAGGTTAGATGTGGCTTTCAGAAACCTGGTCTAGTGAAAGCTGTCCCTGCCTATGGCAGGGGGAGTTGGAACGAGATGTTCTTGATGGTCCCGTCCAACTCAAAACATTCTATGATTCTATGATTCTATGATTCTATGATTCTATGATTCTATGATTCTATGATTCTATGAATTTGCTTTAAGATAGGGATGTTTGTATGCCCATAAGCGTTGTGAAAAAGAGGAGACATGAGACAGAGACTAGTTGAAAACCTTCTATAATGCACCCATCTGTATATTTTGAATATCCAGTAACACAAATTATTAAGAGCTGGCTTCCTTGGTGAAATAATCCTATGGACTAAAGCATTTTTGGCTGCAGTGGTACTAGCTCTTGTGCAGTCTGGTCACCTTCTGTCTCTCTGACCTTGTGACCCATGAAAGTATTTTACATGAGTGCTTTGGGGTAATTCCTCTTGTGAAGGATTTTCCACTTGCCTCAGTGCAAAGGATTATTTCTTTCCTGCTCCTTTGTTGTAAATCCATCATCTGAAGTATAACTTATATGTACCATCTTCTGTAGTCACAGGGAAAAGAAGAATAGTTTCCCTAGACCAGTTTTTTCAGACACTCCCTCAGGGACACCTCTGCTGAGCAGTGCCAAATGTGTTCTGTCTAATACTTAAAGTGGAGATTTCCAGTCTATAGTCTGTGAGCACAGATAGACTGTTAGGATGAAAAGGGAAAGTTTTCTCAGTATTTCTCCTGTTTTAAACTACCAATCCCCCAGTTCTGCAAACAAATAAAGATAGAAGTTGCAGAACTATGTATGGATCTAGAATTCAATATCTAACATACACTAGAAAGAATGGGAACATATGGAGAAATGAGTAACTGCAGAAAGAAATCTGTGAATGCATAAATTGTTGTAAGCCTTTGAACTTCATGCATGCAGCTCCCTTCTCTCCACTAACTGAAATGGGAACCTGAGAAGAGCTAGCTGTTAGAATCAAACCAGGAATTCCTAAAGGTAATTTTTTTTTTCTACTTTAACCTTAAATATATTCCCATCACTAACAAAGAGTCACTGTTTTGCTTCCAGAAATAGCGATCAGCTTATTAGTGAAGCTGGTTATGCAAAAGATGTGCTTGCCTGAGACTGATGCACAGTAACTCCGCATAAAGGAGCTGAGGAAGCTGCCATATGGGGAGAAATCATTGGAAGCCTGGCCCTGGGTGTGAAGTTCTGCTGTCATGTGATAACTGAGATGAATTACTTTTGGGAGAGAGAGCCTTGCAAGTAAAGGGTCAGAATTAATAATGCGAATAGCGGAACTCCTGGCAGGCGTTTAGTTCCTGTTTAGAGAATTTGCTTTACCAAACCAGAGTTAAGCTAATGCAAAATCTTACATAGCTGCTGACTTTTAATTAATTAAGGCATAGGTTTTTATGTTTATTAATAAAGTCATGTATATATATATGCTCCATCTGTACTTAATACTAAAACTGTTTTAGAGTGATAGGTTGTGACTATACAGAACACTTGCTGCTAAAATTGTCAGTTTCAAATTCAAACTGAAATAAGATACTTCAATTCTAGTATTTGTTATACTTAAATTTCTAGAACAATACATTTCTACAACAATACAATGCTAAAAAATAGTGTTAATTTAGGCTTAATGCTGTTCATAGCCCTTGAATAATTTTCATAAATTTTTATAACAGAAACAACTCATGAAAAGTGCAAAAATGTTAAGGTTATAGCCTTTTTCCCAGGCAGAATTTCCTGGACAAATTGCATTTAATTACTTGAAATTACTGGTTCTCTAAATTTATTAAGCTATTCATTCACATGTGGGAGTTAAGGATATGAACTTTCACATAATCTTCAGTGCTAGGCATTTACCAATGTGGGACATCCCAACAAAGTCCAGGAACTGTAATTAGATCCAAATCTGTTGTAGAAAATAAAAATAATCTGAAAATAAACATCCCCTGCATTGAGACCCTTGGTGAAACCCTGCTTCCAGTGAAGCTTATGTATAGTATAGATAAACTAAACAGAGATCACATTGAGGTCAGGATTTCACCCTAGAATGATCCTTTGCCAAAGCAAGACATTTTCCAGTAATATCTTCAGCCATAGAAATTTATTCATATTTTCAAACAGAAAGCCTAACAGGCTTTTTTTATTTTTTCTTTCTCTGACATGTTCTCTCCCTGTCTTTCTTTTTCACTGTCTGTTCATCTCTCTTTTTTTCTTTTTGAATGGCTCCAAATATACATGAGCGAACATTTCCTACTGATGCCCCAGAAGAATGCTTTGGCTAGCAAATCAGAGAACAGCAATAGCTGTATTTACATTAAGCTAGCTAAGAATATGTACCTCTTGCAATACTAACCCCACCCCAACCACCAGAAAACCAACACCCCCTCCACATCCCTGAAATATTTGATTTTCTTGTTAGGAAAAGCAGCAGCTTGAGTAAAAAGAGTATTTTCTAAATAGAAATAATTTGGAGAAAGTATATTCCAGATTTGTTGTAAATCTGGAGTCCTGGATAACACTGAATCCTTACAGATTTCTGGAGTTCTGAAGTTAAATGAATCTCTATTAACATCTACCTTCTGGGAAAAAATAATCAGAAATAATCAGATTGAAGCTACAGTAATTTGAAACTTGGTCATCAAAACACAGGATCAGATTGAACTCATGTATCCGCTCATGTTTTCATACTTACCCAATACTTCAGCAAGGTTCCCCACAGTTTACAAAATTTTTAGTTAACTTGGATAAAGTTTTGAGCAAACCTGGGGTTAATTATGACTTCATGTAGAAACCATGATAAACACTGTGGTTTTGTAGAATTTTGATTCAAAACCAGGCAAGACTTGTGGGTTTTGGCTAAGCATCACTGAGTTTCAGTTGTGTGCTAACCCAAAACTGGAAACAAAAATTGCCTCTGGTAATATTAAAAAAAAAAATAAAAATCTAGGGCATTGAAACTGCACACAGCTGAGTTTAATACACTGCTATTTGCAGCTTGGCAGGCAGTCTCATGACTTTCTATGAACACCTGGTGACAACTCTTCATGACAACAAATGAAGAGCAATGGTGTTACAGAGTGGCTTTTTCCCATTGTGTCTTGAATGTTGTGGGATTTTCCTGTTAATATCCAGACCTGTGACACACCAGCACAATATGTGTATTTGTCTCTTTGTACTCGACATACTTACCTTTGGAAAAAAATGGTTTATCAAGTTAAAGAGAAAAAAGCTTCTTTCTCTTCTCTATGGCATCTGCTAATTCTGCACCCATGGGAGAGGGGGAAGGGGAAGGGGAAGGGGAAGGGGAAGGGGAAGGGGAAGGGGAAGGGGAAGGGGAAGGGGAAGGGGGAGGGGGAGGGGGAGGGGGAGGGGAAGGGGAGGAGAGGAGAGGAGAGGAGAGGAGAGGAGAGGAGAGGAGAGGAGAGGAGAGGAGAGGAGAGGAGAGGAGAGGAGAGGAGAGGAGAGGAGAGGAGAGGAGAGGAGAGGAGAGGAGAGGAGAGGAGAGGAGAGGAGAGGAGAGGTCTCAACATTACTGGAACAGTTCCTAATATCTGGCTTCACCACAACCGTATCAGGAAGAATTTGCTCCAATATAGCTCCCAGCTGGAGCTGTAATCAAGTCCATCTTTTACAGACAGACTGACTGACAAACTAACAAATAGCAAATGTTGGTGAGAGTGAGACTGGTGAAAGCCAAAGAAATTATCCAGCGCAAATAGAAAACTGAGATATTACTTGTGTATAAAAATTGTTTAGGGGAATCTAGAAATACAGCAGTCACAGAGAAACCATCTCTTGAGCATATATTCAACTGGAATAAAATCCCATTTGGAATAATATGCCTGGCTTATATAAAATTTGTATCTCTTTATCTATTTAGTACCTCCATGTTCATAAGATAGATGCTCTTACTTTAATGAAAAGCCTGTGCTGTGCTTGTCTTGCTTAAGATCCTTCATAACATTAGAATTTATTTAAATTTTACTTGGTATTTCCATATCTACAGTAGCAACATCTGCTTAAAATGTTCTTTTTTTTTTTAAATACGCAGTGTTATTGCTGATATGTTCTCACTTTTTTCATGCATAATGTTAAGATCTGATTTGCTTTGTTTTGCTCTTGTAGTAAAAAAAAGCATCAGTAGAGTTTTCTAGCAGCAAAATAAAGATGATAGGATTTTTCAGGGTATTGTTCTCAACTCTGTGGCTATGGATTCAGGGTATTGTTTTCAACTCTGTGGCTGTGGCTTCATAGCATGTTCTCGCCTAGGCACAGCTATGAGGCATCTTTCTATGTTCAAGTGACTCAATGGAGTCAGACAAGATCCTAAAATACATGCACTTACATTAGTGTCATGTTCTGATAGGGTTAGCAAGCTCTGAATTTTTGACTGAAATTATTGTTTAGGACCAGTTCAAATGGGTATCCCTGTACAGCTTTATATGACATTGCAACCTCCCTCCAACTTACAAATATTAATTACCCCCTGTCATAACTGGTTTCACATCCTTGACATTACTGTAACTCAGTGTATTCTAAAGACTATAACAAAAATTGAGACCTGTTGACTGAATCAGCATTTTTATCAATTTAAGAAGTGTGTTTGTCAGTACCGGTTCTGACTAACACCATAATGAACCATTCAGGGTCTAATAATTGTAGGAATGTTACTATTAATATTGGTTTGACAAAAGTAATTAGTGAATGGCTTTTAGCCAAGATGTGGCCTCTTAATCTTGAATTAGGAGAAGAAATACATAATATTGGTGAGCTATGGTATCAAAGGAAGGAGATGTATTTAAGAATGTTTCCAAGAACATTTATTGCAGGAAGTACTGGCATAATCCTCTTCCACCCTCTGATCTTACCACAAAGGCCCTTTTTGTTCCACTTACAGCTTCATACACAATCTTCCATCACTACACAATATCAGAGTATTGAAATGTGCTTCTGGCTGTCTGGATTAGGACCATATAGGATTTCCCCTCCTTGACACTTCCACGTCTAAACAGTGACAAGCATTAATCATTTGCTGTGATTGCACATTGCTAATGGGTGTTTTGGAAAAGTATCCAAGAAGAGAACAACATAAACAAAGGGGAAACAAAATAAGCAAAGTGACAAAAACAACAGAAAATACTTCATCTAGCTGAACTAGAGGCAAAGGATGTAAATATCCCAGTGGAGGAACTCTGCAAGGGCTTGTATCTGTAGGAAGGAGAAATTAATTTATTTATAAAAGGATGTGTAAAATGTAAGATGCCAGAATCATCTGCTTTTTTTTTTTCCCATTGAAAACCAAACTAACATGTTACTTGCCAAGTTTTTTTATTTGCATGTGGATCTTAACCTTTTCCTGTGTGTGCGCTTCTTTATGAAGTTCAGTAAATAACAAAAAAAATCCCCCCAAACCCAAAACCAAGCAACTACAAAAACCTAACCAGGAATGAAAATGTTATTTCTTCCGTACCCTCTATTTTTACTAGAGAAACAGGCTTGTCTCAATTTAAAAATGTTCCACAGAATTATCTAATAATGTTTAGAAGATAACAAAGAGAAGCTGGATTTAGATGCCATTCTACTCTCGAAGAGCTTTATCAGAAAAGAAAAACAAAACTCAAAGGCATATTTACCACCCACAACTACAGCCTCGGATTCCAGAGACCACACTCTCCTCCCTCCTTCTAACCACAAGGAAGGGAGGCAAGGGGACAAAAGAGGACACATGTTAGCTTTGTTCTAGTTAGTTCGTAGAGGTGGATGGACAACTCAACTTCATATCCTGAGCATTCAACCTCAGCTTTGCATTGATCATGGTTTTCAGGGGTAATCACCACACTTGGGTTTTGAGCCTTTGGCCCAATACAGCTTTAAGTTTAAAATCTCTGTAACTCCAGCCCAGAAATTGCTATGGGTTCAGCCTATGTTTGCTATAGCTGATCTCTGCCAGCAGCAGTTGAAGGGAATTCAGAGAGGGCACCAAGCCTGGCTGTTTTCCCTGGCTCATTCCTCTGGCATTCACCAGCACTCATAGTCATGATTTTATGGATGTTAGAAGATTCACATTTTTCTGGCCCCTCTCAGTCACTTTATGGTACTCTGTCCCTTGTTGAACCTGCTGAAGATTGTGTCTCTGTCTTACACTCTATCAGGAATGAGAAAATTAGGTTTTATTTCAGAGTGACACACTTCTCTGCTGAGAAAAACAAACACGAGACTCACCTAAAAAATTGTCAAGCTGGCATCCAAAAATAAAGGCCCCCAAATTGTTTCTAGTCACTTAAACAGTGAAAGAACATGAAATATACACTGGAAATAAAGTGTCGAAAGTCTGGGGTCAGTCCTTTTGAATTAATTTGTGTGCAGCTCAGCATAATGCTCAGGCTCACAAATCTCAGTCTTTTCTTCCTTCAATATAAATAGCAAGACAGGTTTCTGGGCCCGTGTCTCAAGCTAGACAATAAATTCCCCTGAGGACTGAGGGACCAACAAAAGCCACCTTGCCTTTCCATCTGTTTTTCCTTTGTTTTGCCTTTTAACATACATACAGTAATTGCAGTAATGTGCAATTTTTAATTACACATTAATCCAAAAGATGCAATGAAATGAAGGAGTTAGCTTTGGTTATCTTTTTGGTAGAGGATAAACAGGCAAAATACACTAAAACCAGCAATTCTCAAAGCTTTATCTTCTGACCTCCCTTCTTTCCAGGGAGTGTGATGGGCTTGAGCCCTTCCCTCTTGTCCTAGGTTACAATGTAAAATTGTGCCCAGGGTATGTATTCTATCCCCATGAGCCGTTGGAGCCAAGGTGGGGCAGTGTTCTCCTTATCTTCTGTTAACGAGCCCAACAATGCCTTGCCACATGACTCATAGATAACTTCCTCAGGGAGTTATCTCTGTTTAATGGGCCATCAAGGACCCACTGCATGACTCATGGAATGAGATCATCCCATTGTGAGATGCTCTGCCCAGGGGGAGGAGCCAAGCATTCCCACCTGGATATAATACAGGGTTTGAGACATCACAAGCAGCTTCTATCCACTGGACTTCCAGAGGAGACAAGAACTACCAGACAGAATCACTGCTTTGACAAGAACATCTCATCTGGTTCCTTCCTGGAGGAAGACTGGACCCTTCTCACCATAACTGGCCCCTTCTCTCTCAGGATCATCTCTACTCCAACAGAACCACATCTGCCACTCCAGGACTACTTACTTTTGGACTGCTTCAAACACCCTGACCAACAGGGTGTCAGGTTGTATTGTTCCATTTATTTTATTTTACCTTTTTTTCCTCTCTTCTCCTATTAAATTGTATCTCTGACTGGGAGTCTCACTGGTTTTGCTTTGAAACCAACACACCTCTCATCAAATAAGCATATACCCCATGGCCTTTTCTGCTCTAGATCCTGCCTGTTCCAGCCCCTTGCAGGCAACCTTTGCAACTCAAGCTCCAGCAAAACCAACTGTAAGCCCATCCAGCTCTGCTGGCTGCCACACTAGCCTTGAACTCCCTCTGCAACCATCGTCAACTTTGCTCAAAATACTAAAGAGGAAAATCTCTTTATCCTTCACCTCACCCCAGCTCCTCATAGCTGGGTTCCTGGCTTGTTTTGGCTTCTACTGGAAGGAAAATGAAGCAATATTTTCCTCTTGCCCAAGCTCAGTGTTTGCCATTTTACTGGGAATGAAAATAGTTTGAGCTTGCAGGCAGCCAGCCACTGCCTCACACACCCAGCATGGTCCAGCCCAAGGCACTGTCTTCAACCTCCTCCCACCAACCATCAATTCCCACCACCATTGTGCCTGCTAGAATAAATATTATGTTTCCTATAAGGCTCCCAGGTAGGAGAGAACTGCTGCATTGGAGGAGAGGAGAAAAGGTGAACAAACAGAATGGAGAGAGAAGAAAGACAGATGAAATTTTCTGGTGAGGATTTGTCCCTCAGTTGAAGATACATTTTCAACTCTCCCAGGAGTTTCTGACTTGTTTCACCAGTCAGAAACCAGCTGGCTTAAAATATGCTTAGAAGGTAATTATCAACTAAAAGATGGTACAATAAAAAAAGAACAGATCTTTAAGGAACAAATACAACCAAAAACTGAAAATCTTTAAACAGAAATACTCAAAAATCTGACTAGTTTAGACTTAAGTTTAAAGAAGATGGAAATCTCCGTGACTCAGGCATGAATGAGAGAATATAAATAGTCTTTGTGGGAGATTTTTCATATGTTCTATTATGAGCTATTTATGTTTCATTTGATACATGAATGAGATGTCTTATTTTATCGTAATAGCACCCTCGATTGAATACATTTATCCTCAAGACTTGTGTAGTAGAAGGCAAGAGGGTGATCAGTACTCTGCAGCTTGGAGTCTCCTGCCATGATGGCTTGTGCCCCTTCACATCCAGCAAAACAGGTGGCAAGGAGAATTGGCATGAGATCTGAGATGCTTCATGGCCAGCAGAAAGTGCACAGCATGGGTTGAAGTCCAGCTACTGTTTCACTCATCCTGTGACATCAAATACTCATCCTCTTATTAAAATAACCGTGCTTTTGGGATTAATTTCCCTCATGGTGGCACTGCTCCAACAGGGCAAAAGCCCGACAGAACTAACTAATGGGGCTCAGCAGCAGCCAGGAGCAAATTATAAGAGAAAGAGAGTCAAAAGAGGGGAAGCAAATGCAATAGCAGTCCCCATATCCTCTCACATCTGTTGACATGGTCTGTTTCAGAGATATTTGAGCTGCAGAACGCAGCTGAACCTCAATCTGCAAATAGCCCTTGTGTGTGCAAGGGTAACAGTGAACAAACGTTGCTTTTCCGTGGGTTTATCAAACATCATGGACATTCTGCTGTGAAAGAGGAGAGTTTTCCTCATCCACAGCCAGATGACGTTCATCATAGGACTTTTTATCTTCTCCTAAAGCTTTGAGTTTTAGCTGCTGTTACAAGATGGTTGGCAGGGCTTGGGCCATTTGGCTTTCTGTAAAAAATCTGATACCCTTTTCAGGGGAATTTTCCACACATGGAAATGGTTGTTCTCAATGAGAGCAAACCAGACACGCAGGAAGCTGTGTGAGTGCAAAGAGCTCGTGTAGTGCTACATGCCCAGAAAAACTCCCTCGGCATCTGGCGGTCTATAGCTCAGGCAGTCCTGCAGATGGGGGTCTTCATATTTAGTAGTCTCCAGAAGATTTTCCTTACATCAATGTCCCTAATCCTTTTGAAGTAATGTGAGTTTTTGCAGTCCACACCACAGGAAGGAGTTTCATAGTTCAACTGCTCATTTCATGAAAAATATTCATCTTGACTCCTTGAGCCTGGCTCTTACCAGCTTTGTAAGACAACCACCAGTCCAAACAAAGAGACTGTGAGTCATTATCCTCAGCTTTTCCAGCAGTTTTCATAGATTTTGGTCATCTTTTCCCCAGGCTGAAGAGAAGGATCACACCATATCCTGACAATTTTGATCATTTTTTTCCCACCTCCATACTTCTCCTCTAATCTTGCTATTTTCCCTCCTGAAAGACTGAGTGACCAGAGAGGACCAACCAGTGTTGAAATCTTGAGTATACCATGGAGTTATACAGTAACATACAGTTGTTTTCTAATTGCAACCTATTCCTCTCCTTCTCACCATTCTTCTTGGTTTGTTTTGCTTTGTTCATCAGATTTATCTATTTATAACCACAAATCTTGTTTATGCATTAAAACTGTCAGGTCAGACTCTTTTGCTGGGTGAGTAGTGCTGGAGTTTTTCCTCCCCTGTGTGTACCACTTAAATCTCTGTTTATTCAAATAGCACAGGCCTCCATTTCTCAGGTGAACAAGTAGTTCCTTTTTAGACAAGTTTTTTATAAAGGGAATTATGTGGAGTAATGGGAAACACAATCAATCCTATGTAAATGAGTACAAAGGGGAACTCAGCACTGTTGTCGCTCCTCTCTGTGGTTCCTCTCTAGAAAAATTAGCCTTCACGATCAAATTCTGATGCATAAAGACTATAAAATTGTTGTCCAAGGCAGCAGATGCTTTTCACCCAGCCCCTAAAAGGGCACTGCCTACATATATATATATCACACATTATAAAATAGGATAGATTAAGGTGAGATGTTATTTTGTTAACTAAAATCAGCGTAAGTTTAGGACAGGAGTTTTTACGACACCACTGGAACTATCTACAAAGTTCCTTTATGGCCAAAATTGTTATCAGCAGTACAGCATATCAAATCCCAACTGTGCAAGAAACCCTAAATCAGGGCAACAGCTGCTCAGTTTAAGGTTGCATATCAATATTACAGGGCTAACTATAAGCATGACATTTGGAGTATCTGTTAAAAAGGAGTAAAAATGAAAGAGGCATCCAGATTACTTCCAACTATTTAGTGATTTTCTATACTGCATCAAAATTGTCTTTTAATAGCAATTAATAGACTTGTCTTTCAGTATTTTGCTATCTCAAGTTGAAGAATTTTTTTCAGTATTTTGCTATCTCAAGTTGAAGAATTTTTTTCCATCATTTAAATTTTATGACACAGCTTCTCTTTTTCCAAGCCAAAGAAGATTACTTCATGGAGTGTCCTCTAACTTTTTTATTGAGTCTTTATACTCTCACAATATCCTTACCACCCAGAAATTAGGTGATTTGAGCTGCAAGAATGAATCAAGACACTGTTGTATAGAATGAATCAAGATACGGTTGTTTCAGGGTTGTATTCTGTGGCAGCTGGACTGAGATAATATGTCCTGATACACAAAATCATGAAATATACCAATGAATTAACAAAGAAATGAAAGCAAAATGGTACATGGGGAAGAAGCCCCTGCCTATGGCAATGAGTTGGAATGAGGTGATCTTTTAAGTCTCTTCCTATGGAAACCTTTCATGATTTTATTCTTTCATGCTTACTTTTTAGCAGAATTTGAGCAAAAGCTCATTATTTTAGGAGCAGAATTTCAAAACACATATTTAAAAATTAATCCAAGGACAGCAAGGAGAAACTAGTCTATATTAAGCTTCCCATGTTGTTAAAATAATATGACTAGTTTAATAGCAATTCACTTTCTCTTTGCTCTATTTCATTTTTTAATATGCATTTGCTTGGATGAGCAAAACAATGCACCAAACTGAATATTGCAACCAACAAAACTGTCAAGTGAAGAGCTGTGATAATTTCTGTCCAAAACTTATTTTTCACCTTCACACCATAAGGAACACCTGAGAGATCTTTATATGAAGAAGGTCTCAGAGACATTATGGAGGACAGGGAAAGGGGCCAAATGAAAATCCATGCATCTGCCATCCATCAGAAACACGTGTTTCGGGTGGCTGTAATAGACGGCTATTGCCTGCATCTAGAGAAATAATCTCGCCTCATAAACCCCCAAACTGAAAAGCTACCTAAGATATAGAATAATTTCATAGTGGTATATGCATTTTTTACTGTCTAGAACTCATTGTAAATCATCATGCTGTGTGCACTGAGAAATGAATGGTGTTCAAGGTGAGAACTTGTAGACATTAATTTGATACTGTAGCTAAAATATTGCACCCTCATGTCCATTAAGTGATCTATAAAAGGATTGAGTAGTTCAGCCAAATAACCTTGGTTAACTATCACAAATTATTGTTCTTTCACTCATCTTATGGCCAAAGAATAAAGCTGAATATCTTGCTAAAGATCTTTAATTTGCAAGAACTGTGCAGACCCTGTGCAAAAGGCCATTCCATGGAATTCAGCAGATTACTTCTGTGCTTATGAAAAACTGCAAGATTGCTCTTACCAGCATGTGGAAGGACTTTTATTTGGTCTCAACTAAAAGATAATGAGAAGACATGGAGACAGACAACCATCAGCTCCTCAGCCTACAAAAGGTCTCTTAGTCCATTTACCAGTCATAAACCCCATCAGCTTGGCTGGATATGTGGAACAGGACATAGTGCTCCTGACTTTCCATTTCTGCTTCTTCCACCACTAACATTCTTCCCCATTAGCAAACAAAATGGAGAACTGGTTTCCAGGCTGACAATCCCAAATTCTAGGAGGCTTTGCGGTGTGGCCTCCATCTCTACTCTCTCTCTTTCCATGGGAGGGAGTAAAAACTGGATGTGTATTAGCAAACTGTGCTGGAATGGCAGTGCTTATTTACTGCAGGTAGGCAACTCCTGGTGTGCACCAAGAATTTAAAAGGCCATGTTTAAATCATGGAATCATAGAAATGCTTGGGTTGGAAGGGACCTTCAACATCATCGGGTTCGAGCCACCCTGACATGGGCAGGGGCAACTTCCACTGGTCCAGGTTGCTCAAAGACTCATCCAGCCTGGCATGGAACACTTCCAGGGATGGGAATCCACAGCTTCTTTTGACAACCTATTCCACTGCCTTACCACCTCCACAGTAAAGAACTGTTTCCTAATATCTAAGCTACAGGTACTTTCTTTCAGTTTGAATCCTTTCCTCCTTGTCCTGTCATAAATAGTCTCTCTCCCAGTGGGGAAAGGTATGGTGAGGCGTGGGGGCAAAATTAAAGGAGTAATGGAGAACAGATAATGAGCAGCACACATCATGACAGTAGGGAGGGATGAAGGGGATAATTTATTTATTTATGTTTATTTATGAATACTGAGGTGAGGAAAGTATTAGAAGAACAGCAAAATTTCCAAGACCTGGATCAGGACTTGTAGGACTATGAAATGAAATGTTTAAAAGGACTTTCACAATCACATCATGCAGTAGATTGAGCACAGCAGTTAAAGCTAGGAAAAGGACAAGATGATTTATGCACAGCAGATTAAGAGAAGATAGTGAAACAAATGGCAAGTTTTGGCAAATGTTTTTGATATTCAGAAAGGACAAAATAGTGGTGTTAAAGGACAAACATTTCATGTTGCGCTGAGTTCTAGCAAATAGTCACTGGACTATGAGCCAAGCTCACTGTGGTTAATAGCAATAAAAAATGTGTTAAAGAGCTTATACAGCCTATCTAATATTAACAAACAATATTTGACATGGCCTCAGGAAAGATCATCCACTTTAGAAAAATATGACCAACAACCTTAAAAGATGCTTAACAATCACCCTAACAGGCAATGCAACAAGTTTAAGCCAAGGCACAGAAGAATTAATTCTCTTTCTTGGAGTCAGATGTTAACCTGAGGCTGGAAGAACCCTCTGATGGTCATCCCACCCCTCATCAAAGCAGGGCCAACACTGAAGGTAGAAAAGTTCCTTAGGGTTGTGTCCAGTCATGTTTGAGCATTTCCATGGCCTGAGATCTCAGTTTATAACTGTCAGTCTGACAGTTTGTATCTACACCCATGTTTGACCTCCTCTGTGAAACACCAGTAATCAGGAGAACAGGCAATCTATTGAGGCTGGCTTTAAAGACACCTAACTGTGAAGAAATTAAGAAGAACTTAGGTCTGCAGGCTAGTGGCAGAAGGGATCGCCCAATACAAAGACATTATCTTTTATTGTTTACCAGTTTTCTACCATTACATAGGAGACATTTGCAGTATTTTAGAAAGCATTTTGGCTATGGATTAAATGGCTGTCCTCCTGATAACTGAAATAATTTGGTTTTCCCCTCTTGGTCTTATCCTCCCAGTAGAAAATCACATCCCCACCAAAAAAAAAAAAAACAAACCACAAACAAAAACAAAGACAAAAAACCCCCAAAAAAACACCAAGATGTTTTTTCACTGTCTTCCAACACTGACACACCTGGAAAAAAAGCTGCCACACAAGCAAAACTCATAACAAAGAGACAGAGCCAGATTCAGCAAAAGATTCCACAGAAAGCAGAGCTGTGTGAAAGAACTTGCTTGGCTCCATTTTGCAACTGACATAAAGTTCTCCATCTTGGCAAAGCTGAGTTCATAAGAAATCCAGACCATGCTTGGGAAGGAACATTTCATGGAAATAGAAAAGGACTTCCCTCATCAGAAAGCAATTTTGGCCTGGGGACTGGTTGATTGAAAACTGCAAACCTGAGCAAATCTGGTGGAATGAAGTTTGTACAAAGAGGAAGGCAGAAAGGAAATACACAAAAACATGTTGCATCCTAGGTCAGCAATTTTTGTGAGCTGGGACGAAGCTGACCTCATAGCCTACATGCCTCTGTTATGCATGATCCACCGAGGGAGTAAATGTGCTGCATCCCCAACTGAGGCTTTTGTTGTACTTTTGCAGAGGCAACAGCTGCCCAATCTGCCAACCCTGCTGCTGTGATTCTACCCCTGGGGACTCATGACAATGGTAAAAAAAATCAAAATAGCATGCCCCAGACTGCTTTGTGAAGAAGGTACTGCTTGTGGGACTGAGTGCAGGATCACAAAAGGCACCTTTAGTGTGTGGTGTGATCCCACCACAAAAAATTTGGCAAAAAATTTGCACTTCTCTTCCCCTCCTCCTTCTTTGATACCACACAGATCCTCTGTTTGTCTGGTGTTAACATAAACAAGACCCCAGGTCATGTGAGGAAGCAAGTCCTTCATGTAATCCGAATGATAGATAAAATCCTGGGTATAAAATCAGCCAAATGAACAAAGGATGAAGCGGATACTTTTGTTTCAGTAAAAAATAGCAAGTATTCTTGTGTTTCTTAACCACACATTTATATCCCTCCTTTTTCTTTCTTTCTTTTTCCTTTTTTCTTTTTTTTTTCTTTTTTTTTTTTTTTCTTTTTTTTTCTTTTAAAGTGAACTTCCATGCTAGTGGTTATTGCTTTGCCAGTAATGTCTGGTTCTGCCTGATAACATCAAGCTTTGTAAAACAATGTAGCATTGTCTACAATCCCGGCTGTTATAGTAAGTTAAGAGTTACTGTAAACAGAAGGGCTCTTCTCAGAGAAGATGAACCAAAGATATATTTTGAATTAAGCACAAAACAAACACTCCAGCTGGCAAAAATTGCAGGAATAGTTCATTCTTTCAAAAAATTGCACTGGGTTTGCACTGCCAATAGTATACACAGAGTCATTGTTTCAGTCTCAGCAAGAGGGTTATTTATACACTTTGAATGCGTACTGCTTTCTCTTAAACTTCACAAAAGTGATCCATTAAAAATCATACCAAATGTATGAGGGCTTGTCCTAATGTTTGAGGTTCATTTTCTCTGGTGGGTGCCACTAAAGCTCATTTTAACAGGTCTTGAGAACAGAGGGGAATATTAGGTCACACAGTCAGATCTATTTTATATCATAGTCCATAAAATTTATTCCAGCTACTTCTGTATGGAGCCCAATGGCTGACATTTGGCTGAAGTGTGTGCCTGGAAGATTTGTAGCCTTGAATCTACCACTTTCTGATGTAACTAGTTCCAGCAGAAATCAACCTCACTATTAAACATTTGTATTGTACTTCCATTTGATTTTCTTTGGCTTTGATTTCTCTGCTTAGGTTCCCATTGTGCTTTACTCTGATCCTTTAAAAAGCCCTTTAATAACTGTTATTTCCTTACCATCCAAGAACCTTGAACCATCTGAATGCCATATATTTTTGGTTCATTGGTATTTCTGAGTAAAATCAGGAGAGGAAAAGCAGAGAAGCAGTTTTGACTAGAATCTAACTACATTTTATTTGCCTTGTTTGGGTTTCTTTTTCTTAAAAAAATATAAGAATGTCTGGCTGTTCAAATTTGTTGTTCCTACTTGCAAAAACTTTCAGCAACTTTCAACTTTGGCAAAAGGTGTACATCCAGAAACATCTGCTCAAAATGACTCCAAAACCCAGAAGGAAGTTCAGTAAATTCATGTTGTTTACCTTATCCAGTCTACTTTTTTTTTTTTTTCTAGAATGGTCCCATAAACTTATTTTAATCACCATTTACATGTAACGAGCACTTCAGTTTTTAGTATTATTTAGTATTATGATGACTTCCCTTAAGTGTACCTGTTACAAAACCTCTGCCATTCTTCTTAACTGAATGTATTTGATGTGGAACATGAAATAACCTTTACCATAGCATAAAACATTAGCTGTCTTTATTGTTTTGCCAGAACTAGATGTGTTTTCAGTGCATCAGGAAGGGTTTCATGAGGATGTTACCCCACATTTCTTGAATTCAGATTGTTTAAAGATTATCTACATCCTCAATCCAAAAAAGTTGACTAGAGAGCAAATCCTACAAAAATACACAGGTTTGAATATGTAAGAATGTCTGTCTTCTCTGTATAGTCCTCTCACCCTATCCATGAATAACTAGGCAGAAAAATATAAGATTAAATTTACCATTACTTATCTGTAAACAAACAGCTCCCTGTGATATGCAGACAAGATCACCATTAATATTGCAGAATATATCAATTTTCCATGTTTCTGATCTCATTTTCATACTTGTGTTTCACAAGCCACTATGAATGTTCATCTTTGGCTTCCCATTCTTGCTTTCATTTAGGAGCACAAATCTAACTTGCATCATGGGAGTATTAAAGAACAAAATAGCCTCTAAAATTGTGTCAATGGCATCTATGCAATTTTAATGGAAATACAAAGAGCAACTGCCATATTTTCTGCCCTCATTATGCAAATAATTATATTTTCACCTCCACGGAGCTGTGAGTATGCCTTGCTATTGGCCTTACACCCAACACTAGCACCCCTTCACTTATCAAGGGGATGATGATACACACCGAGTGAAACTTTCATTTTAGCCTGCATCAGCACATTGCAATCAATGTAGTAGCATGCCCTCTGTGATCCTAATAATTTTACTACTGAACTTAATTGGCAATCAACAAAATTAGAATGATCACTCCTCTGTAGGGATCCTCATACACTCTAAAGGATTTAGGATCAGTGAAAAAGTAGGAAACCTGCCAAGACTTTTCTGGCTGCTAAGTCCTTGGAGGCTTATGAAACTTCCCAGACTTCTCATTTTTCAAGAAAAAAGGGCAATTTTTGAAAAGTTTAAAAAGACTGCAGGCTTTCTGGAACTTCATGATAACTTAAAATGGGAGCACTTTCCTATTGGGTAAAGTCACACAGACAACATTTGAGACAACTTTCCTAGGCCAAGTAAAAGCCTTCACTGCACTGACCTCAGCTCTGCCATCCTCTGACGTACAAGTGGCTGAGTTCTCCTGTGCTTCATTAGAGATGCACCCACCAGACTTACCCACCTGTGTTTCTGAGGAAAGATAAGCTTTGCCACCTGATGGTGGCATTAGGTAAGCCTAATATTTCACCAGATTGGAGAATATTTTCAACGGTGAAGAAAATCTTAATAATGATGTTACATTACATTCCTTAATTATTTTTGCATGTAATCTCTTTTCTGTATGGAAATAAAACTGCTGAACAGTGGAAAATGCTGCCTCAAGAAGGAGAATAGGTATGTCCATGAGAACAAACAGATGACTTCAAAATGTAGGAAAAGAATTAGTTGCAAGCCTCATGCTCTTTAGCATATCTACACAGTTTATGAGCTTAATCTGGTTAATGACAAAATAGATACCAATGAAACAGAATTCCCAAAACTCAAGACGTACTTTTTGGCTTTATTTAGCAGATTACATGTAACATCCGTTGTTTGCTTTTTTTCAACAGAATGAAGCACCTGAATACACTCTAACTTCTACAAGCCCTTGAATTATTAAATGTTTTTCTTATAGTCTCATGAACTGGATGAATCCCTAAACCTGGAAAATTCCAAGACCTCACAGATGCCAAAGAGACCTTGAAAAGATGAAAGCTGAATGAAAAGGTTTCAGCCACGGGAAGGGAAATAAGAACAACTTTACTTCCATCCCACCCCAAAAATTCTTAATGAGAGAACTGTAGTAGTTTGTTTGGCTTTCTAACATGCTGGATGGCAGCAGTACAATGCAGCACTAGGAAATGCCTCTCTGCTCTTGCATCTGTATAAGGCAAGCAACTGAACAGACTAGCCAACATTTCATCTATCTCTCACTTTAGCTGAAATGAGAATCTGGTATGGCAAATTGAAGTCCCATTGAGACAGAGCCACTATGAAAATACAGAGGAAATCCAGTCTCAGACTAGTTCTGACACTGCAGAGCTTTCACTTTTAACATAAGATTTTAGAGAAAGTGTTTTTACCTTATAAATAGACAGAAAGAGACACAAGGGAGACACAAGAACATTTTAGTTATTCCTAAATAGTTCCTTTTCCTCTTCTTTGTTTTCCTGATGCAGTCCCTCGATACCAGGCTGTCAGTAACACTCAGGCTTTGCTCTGCAGTCAGATATGCTGTGCAGCACCGCAGTGCAAGAAGGCTTCTGAATTAGTGCCTGAGTCGAGAGGTGACCCAGGAGCAAGTTGCTCAAGTCTAATCTCCCTTCCTTGCAAGGTGCTAGTCCTTCTGGACAAATTGCTTTCACAGTCCAAAAGTAATTTCGTCAATTAAGAGCTAATTTTCCCTCTACTGTAGTCTTTTAGGTCTTTCGCATGTGGTCCATTACGGCCTGCCAAGTATGATGGCAAAACTAGCAAAGTCATTATCCACACAGCAGTGGAAGCTGCTTGGAAGGGCACTGCAAAGCAGTCTCCAGTGACCCTGCTGTATGTTGTGCCACGAGTTCCAGTGGGATGGGGCAAATCCCCCAGGAATGGGTCACAAGCCTGTGTACCTTTCAGATCCGATAAATACAACTGCTTTTTTTCCTCCTGTTGTTAACCAGTAAGAAATTGCTCTACTGAAGGTAAATGCACCCAGTGAAACTATTTAGCTAGCATCAGTTGACAATTTGCTAGAAGAGATTCTTTGAGAAAGACAGAAAAAAATCAATGGGGATATCTCTGGTGTATCGATTAGCAGATGGATATTCATATTATCAGAGATAAAAAGTAATTTAAGCAAAGCAGTGAGAATTGAAATGGATTGGAATCATTAGTTAAGCTGGATAACATGATGCAAGAAGTAAAATGAATTTTGAGCTCTTTAAAGGAAACAGTTACGAATGTTCTCGTTTCAAAGTAGAAATAAACAGGAATTAAATAAGTTTCAGAGCGTCTGCTTAAAATTGCCTCAGCTTCCTGGAACAGAATTACTAAAATGAAGACAGAGACTAGAGGCCTCAGGAAAAAAAAAGTCTTATGGTGACTGCAAGCAGTATCAGAGTGCCCCAAATATGCTGGGACTGTCTGCTCTGGTGACCCCCAGCAGGTGATGGGATGACAAGCCAGTGGAGGTGAAGCTGGGAGGAGCAGGCAGCATGAAGCTGGTTGGTCCTGAGTGGGGTCCAGATACTGGGTGCTGCATTCATGTGGTGAAGGGATCCACAAACCTCCACTTGAAAAGGGAAAAATTCTGAAACCCTCTCTTGAGGGGTTACCTTGTAGAAATATGACAGCCTAATAAACAGAGCTCTGATGAAATATGGTCCACATCTGTAGTCATTTTATAGTTGACCAAATCTGCAGCCTGGAGTTTGTATTTGCTAGAGCTAAGATAATAACAAGCCTGAGAACTCCCAGCGGTTGTTTGCTTTGATTTGCAGAATGTTTGTTACACCACATTATAATCAAAAATTGGGTATATCCGCTGGTAAGAAACTCATGAGTTACAAAAACAAAGCTTCTGCCAATATTGTCTTATATTGAAAGAAGGGGGGGAAATTAACAGATTTTTAATGAGATAGTGAGGGGTTTGTTTTGTTGTTTTTTGGGGGGGGTTGGCTGAAACAGAAACATCCTATGGCCTGTGCTAGGACTCAAAAAAAAAAAAAAAAAAAAAAAAAAAAAAAAAAAAAAAAAAGGCAATAATCTACAACATGCTTATCACCTTGTTATCTGTGCTTCAGGTCACTTAAAAGTGTCTCAACAATGTATATACTGCTTCCAGAAGTTAAATGGAAGTAATGTTGTATGAGGTAAAGAGGAAAAGAAGAAAGTCCATTATTCCATAGTGTAGGTTGATCAGAGGATCAAGGTACAAGCACTAAGCAATTTCAGTGGCTGAAAGAGTCAATTCCATAGAAATGGGCAATGAGAGATTTACTTTCCTAGCTATCCATCTGTTCAAAAAGCAGCACTGACCTAATTGGCAAGGTGTTCACCCTAATGTGTTTTAAAGAGACTTTGGAAGTTGCTGTAAGTGCAGGCAAATTTTAAATTCAATTGCGACTAGAGGAGGAGGATGCAAACGTGATAGTGAAAT
The DNA here is from genome assembly GCA_016584745.2 of Phylloscopus trochilus trochilus. Lineage (NCBI taxonomy): Eukaryota > Metazoa > Chordata > Aves > Passeriformes > Phylloscopidae > Phylloscopus > Phylloscopus trochilus. The sequence continues at coordinate 18,926,396 of WQNJ02000084.1, read as the reverse complement.
GTAGGTAGAAGAGGCGTTAACAGGAGTTAATTAGTATGAGAAAGTAGCACATAAACAGCAGAATAAGGAGCTGGGAGTCCAACAAAGTAGTCAAGTTGTCTGAAATGCCACTTGATGGCCATCCTTTTTTCATGTGTTCAAAAGGAGCAAAACAAACAGATGATAAATAGAAAGCAATAGGGTTAAACTGTTATACTAAATTATGAGGATAATTCTTCCCCCGAGGAAAAAGAAAAACCCCATGGTAAATGCAAAACCAAGGGTAAAGTAGGGTATACAATAAAGGATGCTTGTAAAGAAAATAGCATTACAAAAATTTAACGAAAGATCTCAAACAAACAGAAAAGCTCAAGGGTTTTTGTTCTGCTTTGCTTTTTTTCATTTTAGAATGCAATATACTAGAAACAACAAGGAAACAAGTGTTCAGAAAACGCAGGAGACAGAAAAAGAAAAGACAGAGAAAGAGCTCAAAAAAATCTATTTGCAAAAAAAAAAAGAAAAAAAAAAGCTCAGAAGTCAGGTAGTAAAGTGAAAGCTGAAGTATTGAGTGCCTGCTTCTTTTCAGGCTGCAGGAGGGAGATTAGTCTTCACCAGACACTGAAACAAAGTAAATAGGGAAATGGGGCAACACAGACCAGAGCAGGGTAAAGAGTAAATTAAAGAGTGTTTAGACCGTACAGATGCATTTGAGTCAGCAGTGCCTGACAAAATCCATGTCAGTGTACTTAAGGAACAAAGCAGCTGACAAAGATCTGAGATCCCACACAGACCGGGGGAGGTATGGAAGGACATAATCTGGAAAGAAGGAAAAGGACAGGAATTCTAGGTCAAACAGTCTAAATTTTTTACCCAAGAGAATTGTTACCAAAACCCAACGCTTTTACAGACACCTAGAGAGTAACGAGGCACAAACATAAAGATGAATTTACCTACAGTTCACTTCAAACTGCAGGCCACATTACACTGAGAGCTGCAGGAGGTCTCTGCTGCTTAACACTCACTTTAGATTTTCTCTTTAAGAACTTACTGCTCCAACAGAGAATATGTATCTGAACTACCTGAGAAAAAGCAGGCTCAGGAGCATTGTCAGGATCCAAATTCAGCTCATTCTTGATGAATCCAGGGATGGGTGGTCTGGAATATTTCAGATTAAATTGAATGAAGATAGGTGCAAAAAGCTATGCTGCTTGAAGAGAAATCAAATGTGGAAAATGTGGAATAACAAGCTGGGAAAAACCTTGCAGTAAAACAAAAAAAATATCAAAAAACTGTAGCTCCTACAGGACATCAGAACATTTTTTTATTTTGTTTTGTTGTTGTTTTTTTTTTTTTTTTTTCTTTTTTCTTCCCAGAATGAGCCCTTACATTTCCAAGTCACATTTTGGTTGTCTAGTTGTGGTGGCTCTGTTCTGTAGCTGGGCTCTGCATATATTTTCTCTGTGGAGCTCTTTTGCCAAGGAAAACACAGACTTCTCTGAACTGTTCAGCACTAGAAAAGACCAGGCTAAGGAGAAGCATGATGCTGAAAGGGAGAATGATGGGAAAGTGTTCCTTAACATGTAATATACCTGATTCAAGCAGGAAACTTGGCAGACCTGACCAAGGAAAAGTAGGACCAGACTGCCTAACATCTGCTCAGAATTACCTACAGGCCAGCAATCAAGAGGTGCTAACACCGGGCACAGACCCTTTACTTCTTTTCAGCAAGAAATCAATTCAAACCCTCTCAAGGATGCCCTCGGTGCTGTGTCTTCCCACCAAGACATGCAACAAGTCACTAATTGGATCACCTTATTGGAGGTCTGATGAATGCATTGATACGACCATTTTAGGAATTTCTGCCTGAAGGAGAAATTTAAAGAAAGAAAAAAATCATTTGAAGAGTGGTGTTGCTTCCAATGAGTCTCAGGAAAAAAAAAAAAAAAAAAAAAAAAAAAAAAAAAAAAAAAAAAAAAGGAAAGTGAGGAATAGGTACTATTAACAGTGAAAGAAATCAGATATGCTATTACAGAACAGTTCAAATGGTCAGATAAAAGGCTGATTATGTGGTCTCTTAGAATGAGCCACCATGTAATTTCAATCATTACCAGCCACTTTCTGTCCCAGCAGATAATTACTACTTGCGAGATGTGACCAGAATACTTGGTGACAAACATATCTGCAGTCCAAACTTCAGTTTCAATCTGAAAATTGAAAAAATCAAAAATTGCATGTCATTTCACAGAGTGCTTGGACACAAGGAACTCAGCCCCTTAGATGCCTACAGTGAAACTGCTCTCTGCAGCTCCAATTCTTTATGTAGCCCGATAAAGAAAGCCTCACAAGGAACTGCAGCTCATTTTACCATCGAGTGGCTGTCCTGCACACAGTAGCAAGGCAATCCATTCTCTTTTGCAGGTACAAAAGTGATTGATGACCCAAAGGAGAGCTGGAGAAACATCCTTGTGCCTTAAAACACATAGTCCGAGGTGATCTCTGCACCCTGACCGTGAGCATTTTCTCTGCTCTCTCATATTAAATAGATGCATAAACAAGTATCAAAAAACTGAAACAAGACAGTTGTTAAGAAATTTCCTTATTTTCAGCCTTAAGATGAGACAGGGGACATTCAGATTAGATATTAGAATTTTTTTTTTTCACTGTTAGGGTGGTCAGGCACTGGAATAGGCTGCCCAGGGAGATGATGGAATCACCATCCCTGCAGGGATTTAAGAAGCATCTGGATCTGGCACCGTGTGATGAGCTTTAGTGGTTTAGTGGGTTACAGTGGTAGTGCTGGGTTGATGGTGGGACTCGATAATCTTAAAGGTATCTTCCAGCCTTGATGGTTCTATGAATAATGCAGGCATTTGTCAATAGACCGGTCTTTCTACCAGAGCAAGAAAAAAAAAAAAGGGGCAAGGGAAAAGTAAAACACACTGGGCGCATTTTGAATGCAGTGTTGATGGAGAAAGGAGAAACAGGTCCTCCTAAGAGCAGTCTCTCAGTTTATTTTCCATAAATCTGTTGGGCAGCTTGAATCGATAGAGTCTTCTGGAACACCTGAGGGCTATTAGAGCTTTTTTCCATCATGTACTGCTTTATAAAAGCTCAGTTTGTTCAGGCTGAGTGTGTCCGTTTGCATATCTATCCTTAGAACTAATCTGAAATAATGATGTAATAATGGTTTTAAGGATAGGCCTCTTTGCCATATAAATCTTGGGTTTTAAATTATACAGAGACCCAGTGGCCCTTCAGAGCTCTTGCACTCCCTAACTGATAAGATTTAAGTCCCTGAGGACCAAAATTAACTGTGCTATACCATGCATTATGGCTGCATCACAGAGCAATTTTATCAGCAGTAGGAGACAGCAGAATTGCACAAGTCTGGTGCTATCAATAGGAAGTGATGACTCACCCAGCTAGTGCTTTCAAAGTGGCAATATCCTATACACTAAAAATACCTTTTGAGGGTGATAAGTGACCCCATTGCCAGGAATAGGTGAAAGAATGTTAGCAGCAAGAAGAAGGAAAAACAAGTCTTTACACATTGCACCCTTTACTTCTGATACCTGTGGAAAAAACTCATTTAGGCTGTGAGTTTGACCATTAAATTGAGTGAGCTTTTCAAGCTTCATTGAAGTGATTTTTGAACTGAGATGTCATCCTTATAAAACAAGTTCATGTCAGTCTTCACAGGGCTCACTGACAATAGTCTGATCATATAAACACAGACAGATACAAGGCCTGGGACGTGTTCAAACAGGGCTGTGATAAAAGAACAACCTGATTTGAATGAATGGAGGATAATGTTTAGAACAATAGGTGAAAGGTGCTCAGGAAAGTTAAAATAAAAAGATCTTAGTACTCAGAATGAATCCTGAAGAGGAATGACATGATTTGGTTGTGTGCAAGCCTATCTATTCTGCCATTCAAAGATTCTGAAGACCATTTATATGGAGCTCCAGAGACAGAGTTTGATAAGCTTAACAATCCATGTGGCACCCTTCCAAATCTGCATGAGGCAACAAAAATTCAAGTGGCTTCCAGCTTCCTAGAGAATAGATTGGATGTTAAGTAGAGCAAAGCAAAGCAGGTTTCTGCTATATGTCTAGACTTGGATGGTAAATGACTTTTTTGAGGGTGCATTGAATAGAAAAATGACTGCTTGCCCTTGAGTCACTGCCAAGCTCAGACTGGCTCTGTATCATTGATGAATACTGATGCAAGAGGAATGAATAAACTTCTGCAATAACATTGGGTCTAGGCTGTCACTGAGAACTTTTTGAAAGGACGCATGTGGATAATCTACTTATGTAAAGGAAAAGCAAGAAACAAAATTGCATTTTAAGCTATCTTTATTTATAATATATAGTTCTGTGGGCTCTAGATTTAAGGGCTTCCTATTTTATATATAATCATGTATTTCCTTCGTTAGCAGACTGAGGTTGATTTCTAAAAGAATACAGATGCAAGTTAAAGATTCTTGGGGTTTGTGCTCTTTACGAGGGTTTTGTCCTCTAAAGTTCCTCTGGTGTTTAGCAACCTGTGTGCTCCACAGGAGAAAACCTTCCCCTAACTAACATCTATTTTTCTTTATTACAGAGTCATTCTTCTCCTATGAATCTCACAAGGATTTTGATGCTCTTTTTGAGAATTTCAGACTCTTCCATACTTGGCTGATGTTGGACAATGAGTTCAAATGTCATAAAGTCCCAGGAAAGCCAAACACATGCAGATTGAGAGCAAGTATATTTTGTCTCTGTTAGAAGTCAGAAACAAAGGGACTCCTTGAAATGCTGGATTTGCCCCTGGTTTTTTGCTGAAACTACTCTTCAGCCTCTGGATTTCTCTCTAGTGAAACAGAAAAGTGATGTAAGAGAACTCTAATTCCTAACCTGCAAACGCCAACTGAAATATGTGTGCAGGCTTCATGTTAGGTACTGATAAAGGTAGCAGACTTTTCTTTGGACTGGAGCTTTTACCAGCTTGCTTGTAATCCACTATGAAAAGGTCAGTAAAAATCTGCAGTGCTCGTTCAGGACTCACAATTCAGATGTTTCTCCTTGACCTCTTCTTGAAGGACACAGAAAGAATAAGAGCAAAAGCAGTGGAAATCCAGGGAAATGACAAATACATTTATTTAAGAAAGATAGTCAGAAAGTTCCAGCAAGATAAGGGCAGTGCAACAAATAGAGATGAGGCAAATACTAGGTCCCAGTTCCTACTGAAACCACCTAAAGGGCAGACTGGCACTGTCAGAGAAATTCATGTCTCCTGATTATCTCTGGCTACACATTTCCATCACCAGTTGTGCACCAGTGCCTCCAGGACATGAAAGAATCAGAAAACTAGTCTGGTCAGAAATCTATCACTTTTTATTATTTTGGGACTGGTTTTCAAGCAGATCAGTTTACCAAACCAGTTCAATGGACATCAGGATGAATAGTAGAGGTGGAAAAAAGGAGAATTGGGAATGTATGGCCGAGGTTAGGTGAGACAGGCTCCACTTCTGCTGACTTAGGGCCATCATAAAATCACAGCCTAAGCTGTAAATACTTGAAAAGTTGGTAGATATTTCTTTCACAGTGCAGCTGTGCAGGACAATTCATAGGTAGTGAAACATATGGAGTTCTGGGTCCCAAATAATTGTGTTCACAGGGCAGATAAAACACTTTAGCTAAGGAAATTCTCTTTGATATTATTATAAATAGATTAAAGCATCAAAAGCTATTAACAGAAAAGTGATTTAAATGATTAGCAGCTGACTTCATTTGCACTAAAGGAAAAATATCCAGAATACACTCTATTCCCACACTTGACAGAATTGGTCTAATTTTCAAACTCAATAGGGAAAGACAATAAACTCCCAAACCTAACTTCCTGGGAGGTCAGTAGTGCAGAATTCAGAGAAGGTTTTGTTCTGCAGTTTTAGTAAAACACTGCTTCTGGGGAACTCCAGCTATTGGGATAGCAAATGTGACCTGAAACCCAGTTTGTTTGGAAATGGCTGCATATATACAAGTCTTAGAGGGGTAAAATTAAGTAATTCCTTCCAGGGGAAAAAAAAAAAAAAAAAAAAAAAAAAAAAAAAAAAAAAAAAAAAAAAAAAAAAAAAAAGCAGCTTCTATCTAACTGAGAAAAAGCTGCAGATGATGACAAATGATTACATAGCAGAGCAATAATGTTGCATTCTTTTTCTTTCTTCTAAGATAACCCAGTATTTGCCCACATTTGATAAATTAAAACTGCTGTTTATAAGTAGCATGAAATTCTGAAACCAGAAAACAAAGCACAACTGCTGTGGTTCCTCTTTCAAGCTGCTTCTTCAGTGAGTGCAAAACTAATAGCTCATTTTCCCTGCCTATGATGCAGCTACCTTTCTTTGACAACCAAGCATCCCTGACATCCCTGACAGGGCAGTTTCATTGAACTTCTTATTTCTGAAGACTGCATTTTTTGAAAAAAGGTGCAAGATACCAGCAGATACAGCCATATTAATAAATTCTGGCATCCCATGAATAGTAAGAACTAAAGGGTAGTACTAGCAATCTCATATCACCCATTTATTTCCTGCATAGGTGTTTCCCCCATACATAGAAAAAAGTGTCAAAGCAGGCTTAAGAATAGTCCACATCCAAGCAGGATGAGAAACACTATTTAAAAAAAGGACTTTTCTGATTTGGGGGAAATACAGATTATGTGATTGAATTTTATTTGTTTTTCACTTTTTAAAATTTTTCTCTTTTTCCATTTTGATTTAAATGATTCGTAATCAATAGGTTATTTTGAGTTGGTGTTTTCAGGGTTAGTCTGTTGATGTGGGTTTTACTTTTCTTTTTCTTCCTATACACAGTGTAATGTGTGTCCTAAAACAAATATTCTTCCACTCAAGAAAGAACATCCTCAAAGACACAAATTCCATATTTAAAATATATTGCATTTTGATGCCTCATCCACCTGGCTGATGATGGAATTGAAATACCACTTTGTACACAAGCTTTTGCTCTAAATATCCTTTTTTTTAGTAGTATTTTTCCCTTGGGAAGAAATAAAACAAAATAAAAAATTCATTAGTTCACCTTGAGGGGAGGTATGTTTTATTTTGGGCTTTTTAAAATCAGTTGCATGAGAATGGAAATGATCTTAGATTTTGTAGAAGGTTTTATTTTTTTTGCTTTCTCTGTCTGCTTTCCCCACTTCCATTGCCTCCCATCTTTCACCTGAACCAACCCTTCTTTCTCTTTGATAATCAAACTTCCATTTAACTGCTAGCCTTGTCATCTCTGTAGTTAAATGAAATAAGCATCACAGTGCATGATGCCCCAAAAATAATGAACTTATAAATGAGCTACCTCTGCAAAAACAAATATATACATGGTAGGGTGATCTAATATATGTACACAGGAATGACTTAATTCCGAATTATTACACATCTGTCCAAACATATGGATTGCTTTCAGTATCTAAAAAGTTGTCAAAGAGAGAGTCCAAGTTTCTCTGTGTTTGAAAACAGATGAAAGCTTCCTCTTAGCTGAATTCAAAGGTGTCCAGGAAAGACCATTTTCTTTACATTTACTTCTTAACATGTTAACACCCAAAGGGGTCTTGCTTTAGGAATTAATATTAGAAACAGAACAGTTTTAATTTTCCCCAGTGCTGCTTATTTCACAGATTGCAGATGAAGGTATTTGTCTTAGGCAGATATCTCTTGGGTCCCAGTCCCCATTCATGAAAACTAGGCTCTGGTCACAATCTCTTGTGGCACCCTTCTGCCCTTTTGCCTGGTTTCCTTCCAGAGGATACTGGACTGCAGAGGAATGTGCTTGGTTCTGAGCAGTGATTTCAAGTGCATGCTTTGAAATCTAGGCATGAATGCTAACAGTGCAGTGACAAAAGAGCAGAAGCTGCACAGGGAGAGAGTCTGTGCTTTATGGAGAGGAGAATAAAGTCATAGCCTGGTTATGATTTCTGTCTAAATCTGCATCACCAAAAAAATGACACAGATAAAAAACACAGCCTTCTTCCATTTCCCCAGGGAAGATCTGAAGCAGTCATCAAAATATTTATCACTATCAGGTGAGGGAAAGGCTGGTTTTGTATCCTGGCTTACATCTGTCATCTGAACATGACAGTCCTCACTCTTAGTGGAGCATTGCATTCCCAGGCATGCAGCAGGAGATGAAGCTGCATGCTCTAGCCTAACTCTGAATAGACAGTATGAACAGTAAAACCACATTGCCATTTTTTTTTGCCTTGGGTGCAGTGCACACCCACTGCTTCAGTTGTAGAGACTCCTCAAATGTGGGCTAATGTGTTATGTTCTTAGTTCCCTGTTTCCTGAACATTTTGAGATCTTGATCACAATAGACATTGTAACAAAACGGACTTGGGATATGACTGGTTGCAAGTAGCTCAGTTGTTAGTCACAACTGAAATATGGGGTTGCTCTTAAAAACTTCTTTTGCTATTAAAATAGGATGCTTTTAAATTTCAAAAATCTCTTAAATCCATCTGCATATACCTCTGTTGCCCTACTTGTGTATTTACCTACCTGCTTACCAAGCAGCCTGCCTATCACTCAAACACATTGTATTGCAGAGGCCCCCCTTTGTTAAGAAGGGGAGAAAATGAGTGCTGTGTGATGTTCTGTGTCCCCTGGTTCACAGAGGTCTAATCTGAGATAGATTCAGAACTGAATAGCAAAAAATGAGCCAGTGAAATCAGTGGCTTTGGTTGAAAAACAGAATAAGGAAAGATTCAACAAAGCTGGCTGTGCCACTAAAATGTACATCAGCTTGTAATACTTGATACTTCTCAACAGGAAGAGTACTGCTACAGTTATGGGTAGAGCTGTATTTGAGAGGTTTGAATTTCCAGACTCTGAATACATCAATCAGATTGTGCTGTTTACAAAAAGGACAAGCCTGAATATCATGTTTCCTGAAGGTGAGACAGCTTTGATGTCATGACTCTCACTGCAAGATGTCTAGAACAGCAGTGCTTGGGAAAAAGTGCAGCTGAAGGAGTCTATAGGCTCTTGACAGCTTTTGGTATATTGCTGCCCATCAGCATACAAAGTTGCAGGAATGACCTATTCCTTATTGAGAGCAAGGACTGACAGAGGCAAGCAAGGCATAAGATGGGTATCAGCAAAGAACACTTCTTTCTAAAGTTCTTCCAGACTGATGGAGGTTCAAATTAGGAAATGAGACAAGAGAAAATAGAAGGGAAATTACAATGACACTGGGTAAAGCAACAAAGAAAAGGTGCAGCAGTGACAGAAAAACAATTATGGTCTGTGTATTTTATAGCTAGAGTGAGTAGGAGTGTTTCTCCCACCACACTGGCATGAAAGCAAGAGCATCATCTCATGCCAGGGGAGTAGCAGATGGAGCAGCTATATTTCATATGAGAACTTGTGTTCTGGGACTGTCAAGCTGCTGTGGGAGCTGCTCAAAATTTGTGTGTCAGCATCGCTGCAGCCCATGACTTATATCCCAAGGACAAAAAATCATTTGGGGTTGTATTATTTACACAAGTACAGGTTGTCCTTTATTCTGTGTAAGTGGTTTTACTGGCTTCTTTATCCCATGTTTAAATACTTTCTGGAAATGTTTTAACTAATCTTTGACACGTGTGAGTCATTTCACATCCAGTCTCCAGAATAAATTATGTGTGTAATACAGAAATTAGTTTCCTGTTACATATAAAATGTTGTCAAGGAAAATTTCCCCTTACATGACAAGAGGGATGTGGGACATTCTGCAGCAGTTCATGTGAGCTGGGGACTTCTGGAGATGTCCAGCTGTTATGGTGCATTTCCATCTGACTGGAAAGTGTCTGTCACATTTGTAACAGAACAGCTTTTTGGACAAACAGAAATAGCAAACACTTATCCCCAAATGCCTCTTCCACATGGCAAACTATGGTCTGTGAAAACTCCTGAACCTGTATGCCATGTGATTTAAATCTGCACACAGAGGGATGGTGTTATGGCCACAGCCTCTCATAGGGCTCTCTCCTTTACTTCCAGCATGAGCTGAAGCTTCAATGAGGACACCTGGTTTCTTTTCATTGACAGGCTGAACTTACCCAAGCAATGGACCACACTGACTCTGTGGTAGCCCACATGTGATGTAGATGGCAAACCACTGCCTGCCTACTGACTAATTTTGGTTAAGAACTGAATCCACATCATGCAGGATCTCCTAACATTCTATACAGTGCAGGCTGGAGGCACAGACCCCAATTATGAGCAGTGCAGAGTTGCAACTTTTACAAGAATTTAGACATACAGCATCTTATTTCTGCTGATCTGTTCATATTTCAGTGTTTGAATGTCCTGGGAAAGAAAAATAGAATATAATCCTTTTCAAGGTGGCAACAATGCGAACAGAAAGCTTTAAACCAAAATTTTTTTTTCTAAGATACTGTCTGGCTTTTAAGCCTTAATATTTCATGGACAATTAGCAACTTCATTGATAAACTACAGGGCTACCTACAGCACAGGTCAATTAGCAGCTTCAACCTATCTGTCAGGTTGCTGAAGAGCAATTTTCACATCCAGTTCTTTGATAGATTATCAAATTACTTTTTCAAAGGAGGAATTTATGCATAATGATAATGGCTAGACAAATGACATGAGCACAATTTATCAATTACTTTTTTTTCTTCTTGTAGAGGACAGTCTCAAAAGCTGACACATCCCTGCAACAATTTCAGTTGAAAACTGAAAGCAGCTTGAAAATCCTACCGTCATCTTTCTGTGCTTCAGTTCAGCAGGAAGAAAGATGAAAAGTTATTAAAAAGTTACATTATCCTAGCAATCAGGAAGCTATTCTGCTTATTTAGCTCATTTTTACTCTAAATATTTAGAAGAGAAATGTAGAGAGAACAGGATGAGATAAAATAAAAAATTTAAGTACAAATAGTCAATGACAAAAGAGCAGAGTAATGACCAAGAAAAAACTTCTACAAAAGTACATAAAAAGCCTGGGCTGGATGTGATCATATTTCAGCCTTGGACACATGCTGTATTCTTAGAATACAGGAAGCTCCTCATCATGTCAGCTTTCAAACAAAGGCAACAAAAAACTTTTAAAAGCTAAAATACATTCTATTTAACAATACAAAACACTCAAAGAAGAAAAGACAGAAATATCTCAAGCTCACATTTGGCTAAAATCCCCTTTTCAGCAAAAACCCCTAAATTTCAAAGATCAGTTGAATCCATTTAAAGAAAAGAATTGATCTGGAGAATGATTTTGCATTACTCTTATAACACGAATTCTATGAACAATAATTGTGCCTCATGGCCCACTAGACCTAGTAATGTAATTCAGCCCAGAAATTTGCAAATATATTATACATTAACATGAGAAAAATGAGATACTAGAACCAATTGTGATATCTGCAGATTTTTTAAGGCTGACAAACCGAATAACACTAATGGCATTTATCTATATGTTCCATATAGATATTTTCAATATTTAAAGAACACAGTAATTCTAAGAAGCATTGTTTATAATTAAAAGAGCACGGAGCAGTGAGTTCCTCGTTCTCGATATCCCTGCAGGAGCAGGGGGGGCTGATTAAAAGAGGGCTCTAGGGAGCGCAGCGAACGGGATGGGGCAAGCAGGGGTGTGGCACGGCTCAGAGGGCGTGGCACAGCAGTTTGCGTGGCAGTTTGCACAGGCAGGGTTGCAGGTTTCCTCCTGCTAGTGGGGTTTTTAGTTTGTTGTTGGTTGTGTTTCTGTTTGCTGGTTAGTTTGGGTTTGGTTTTTTTTGTTAGTAGTGGTTTTTACGTGATCAAAACCTGCAGTTGGTAAAAGTCTGTGTAACCAAATAGAACCCTCCAAAAAGGATGTGTCTGCACAGACCCCTTCCTGTGGAAAGTGTTTGAGCTTATCAGTGGGACCAAGGGGCGTTGCTGAAGAAGCCTGCCTGCAGTGTGAACAGGTGAATGGTCTCCTTTCACTGGGGTCTGAGCTTAGGGAGGAAGCTGAAAGATTAAGGAGTATTAGGGAAGGTGAAAGGGAAACAACAGATTGGTGGAGTTCTGCCCTTCCAGCCTTGAGGGAGGCCCACCAGGAGTCAGAGGACTCCCGTGCCTGCCTCTGTCAGGCAATAGGAGGATACCTGGCGGATGAAGGGGAGTGGAAATGGGCCCCTGCTTGGGGAGGTAATAAAAATTCCTCCCAACCCCCGTCACCTACCCAGGTGCCACTTCAGAATAGGTATGAGGCCCTGGATCCAGAGAGTCAGCCAGATGACGTAGAAGAAAATGATCTGCCCAGTGGGTCTTCCAGTTCCACTTTGTCTGTCAGACGGATCATCACCTCTAACATTAAAAAAAAAAGAAGGGTAATTGTAGTGCGTGACTCCCTTCTGAGGGTAACAGAGGGCCCCATATGTCAACCAGACCCATCCCACAGAAGTCTGCTGCCTCCCTGGGGCTCAGATACGGGATATTACTGAAAGACTCCCTGGGCTGATTCAGCCCTCTGATTACTACCCACTGATGATACTCAAGGCTTGCAGTGGTGAGATTGAAAAGGGGAGCGTCGGGGCAATTAAAAGGGACTTTAGGGCACTGGGTCAAGTGGTTGATAAGACAGGAGCCCAGGTTGTGTTCTGCTCAGTCCCTTTGGTGGCAGAGAAAAACAATGAAAGGAATAGGAGAGCCCACATTATCGACAAGTGGCTCAAGAGTTGGTGTCATCAGCAGAATTTTGGGTTCTTTGATCATGCAGCAACTTTTACAACACTTGGCCTGCTGGAATTGGATAGGCTCAATCTCTCTGTTAAGGGCAGAAGGATTTTAGCTCATAAACTGTCAGAACTCATTGAAAGGGCTTAAAACTAGGTTTGAAGGGGGAAGGGGATGCAGCTGGGCTATCTGGAAGCAGGCCCAAGGGTGATACACCTGAGTTAGTGGTGAAATCAGCAGCCCAGCTGAGGTGCATGTATACCAATGCACACAGCATGGGTAACAAACAAGAGGAGCTGGAGGCCATGGTACATCAGCAAAGCTATGATGGTAGTTGCCATCATGAAAATGTGGTGGGATTCACATGGCTGGAGCACTGTACTGGATGGGTACAAGCTCTTCAGAAGAGACGGGAAAGGGAGAAGAGGTGGTGGGGTGGCCCTCTATAGAAGGGAAGCTTTTGATGCTATAGATATTGAAGCCTTTGATGGTGAAGTTGAATACCTATGGGTAAGAATTAAGGGGAAGGCCAACAAGGCTGACATCCTACTGGGGGTCTGTTATCGTCCATCCAACCAGGAAGAAGAGGTGGACAACTTATTCTACTGTAAGCAGCTGTTGAATGTTTCAGGATCACCAGCCTTTGTTCTTGTAGGTGAATTCAATCTGCCAGACATCTGCTAGGAACTTAATACAGCAGAAAAGAGGCAGTCCAGGAAGTTCCAGAGTGTGTGGAGGACAGCTTTTTTTGTCCCAGCTGATGAGTGAACCCATCAGGAGAGGCACTATGTTAGATCTGTTGTTTACAAATAGAGATGGGCTGGTGGGAGATGTGGTGGATGGAGGCTCTTGGGGCACAGTGATCAGGAAATTATAGAGTTCTCAATACTTGGTAAAATGAGGAGAAACATCAATAAGACTTTTACATTGGACTTCCAGAGGGCAGGCTTTGGCCTGTTTGGGAGATTTATTCAGAGAGTTCCTTGGGAAGCAGCCTTTAAAAACAAAGGAGTCCAGGAAAGTGGGCGTGCTTTAAAACAGAAATCTTGAGGGTACAGGAATAGACTGTCACTTTGTGCCAAAAGATGAGTCAATGAGGCAAATGTCCAACCTGGATGGGCAACAAGGTTTCAAAGGAACTTAACAACAAGAAGAGGGTGTATCATCTTTGGAAGGAGGGTCAGGTCTCTCAGGAAGTATTTAATGTTGCTAGGGCATATAGGAAAAAAATTAGGATGGCCAAAGCTCAGTTCAAACTTAATTTGGCAACTTTTGTAAAGGATAATAAAAAATGTTTTTACAAATATATTAATGGCAAAAGGAAGGGTAAAAGACTAACCTTTGTTCTCTACTGGAAGCGGGAGAGAATTTAGTAACTGCAGCTGGGGAGAAGACAGAAGTGCTTAATGCCTTCTTTGGCTCAGTCTTTAGAGGAAAGATGACTTGTCCTCAGGACAGCTGTCCTTCTGGGTTGGTAGATGGTGTTAGGGAGCAGAATGGTCCCCCTGTTATCCAGGAGGAAGCAGTCAGAGAACCTCTGAGCCACTTGGATGTTCATAAATCTATGGGCCCAGATGGGATCCATCCAGGTGATGAGGGAGCTGGCAGATCAGCTTGCGAAGCCACTCTCCATCATTTACCAACAGTCCTGACTCACTGGTGAGGTTCCAGATGACTGGAAGCTGGCCAGTGTGATGCCCATCCACAAATGGGTGGGAAGGAGGATCCTGGTAATTATAGGCCAGTTAGCCTGACCTCAGTACCTGGTAAGGTAATGGAACAGTTTATATTGGGTGCCATCATGCAGCACTTACAGGATGGCCAGGGTATCAGACCCAGCTAGAATGGGTTTAGAAGCAGTAGGTCATGTTTTACCAACTTGTTCTCCTTTTATGATCAGGTGACCTGCCTGGTGGATGCAGGACAGGCTGTGGATGTTGTCTACCTGGACTTCAGCAAGGCCTTTGACACTGTCTCCCACAGCACACTCCTGGATAAGCTGGCAGCCTGTGGCTTGGACAGAAGCACTCTCTGCTGGGTTAGGAACTGGCTGCATGGCCAGGCCCAGTGGTGGTGAGCAGTGCTGCATCCAGCTGGCAGCCAGTCACCAGTGTGTCTCCCAGGGGTCTGTGCTGGGGACAGTTCTGTTCAATATCTTTATTGATGACATGAATGAGGGTGTTGAGTCTTTCATTTGTACATTTGCAGATGACACTAAACTGGGAGCATGTGTCAATCTGCTGGAGAGTAGGAGGGATATGCAGACAGACGTGGAACAGTTGGATGGATGGGCAGAGTCCCAATAAGATGAAGTTTAATAAATCCAAGTGCCAAGTCCTGAACTTTGGCCACAATAACCCCCTGCAATGCTATAGGCTGGGGATGGTGTGGCTGGACAGTGACCAGGCAGAAAGGGACCTGGGGGCACTGGTGACAGCAGCTGAACATGAGCCTGCAGTGTGCCCACACGGCCAAGAAGGCCAATGACATCCTGGCCTGGATCAGGAATGGTGTGGCCAGCAGGAGCAGGGAGATCTTTCTCCACCTGTACTCAGCACTGGTGAGGCCACACCTGGAGTGCTGTGTCCAGCTCTGGCCCCTCAGCTCAGGAAGGACGTTGAGACGCTTGAGCGCGTCCAGAGGAGGCAACGAGGCTGGTGAGGGGCTGGGAACACAAACCCTGTGAGGAACGACTGAGGGAGCTGGGGGTGTTTAGCCTGGGGAAAAGGAGACTCAGAGGTGACCTTATCACTCTCTACCACTCCCTGAGAGGTGGCTGTAGCCAGGTAGGGGTTGGTCTCTTTCTTCAGGCAGCAACTGACAGAACGAGAGGATACGAGCAGCAACAAGACAGAAAGAGTCTTAAGCTGCACCAAGGTTGGGTATTAGGAAAAAGTTTTTTACTGGAAAAGTGATAAAGTACTGGAATGGTCTGTCCAGAGAGGTGGTGGAGTCAACATCCCTGGATGTGTTTAAAAAAGATTGGATGTGGCACTCGGTGCCATGGCTTGGTTGAGGTGTTAGGGCTGGGTTGGACTCAATGATCTTGAAGGTCTCTTTGAACCTAGTGATTCTGTGTAAATTAGCTCATTATCATATCTGAGTATGAAATGACATATGACTGCCATACAGTAAGGTCCATTTTATTTATTCCAGGCATTGAAAGAGTATGAAAACTCTTCCTTGTTTTTTTCTTGAGAAAAAATCCATTTAAATTAGCAGTGATGTGTATAATAAGGATGAATTTTCCTCCAGGAAAGTAATTTTGGAAGTAATCTTAAATTGGTCCACTTTCAACTCTGTGAACTTTAGATTAAGGCTTACAAGAAAATAGTTTAAACATCTATTGAAACAAAACCACAACAAAACAAAAAAAAAGATTTTCATTTCAGTCTGGACCCACAACAAAGTTATTGATATTTTCATCCTATTTTCGTTGTTGGATGCTGCTTTTTATTGTAAAATTAAGACTTAGACAGACAGTTGTCAGTACCTCTCCAACCTTTTAACTATCTGAGATGTTCACAAAAATCCATCAGGGCAGTCCTTCCATATGAAAAGATTCTTAGTTGTTTGATACTTTATCTAGGGGCAAAAAAAAAAAGCCTGCCTAACATATTGAGTTTGGGCTTGTACCTTTAGCAACCTGTACAATGGAAATAAGACAGGGGACAGACAGGGGCTGATGGCAGTGTGAAGTAGAGACAGAAACCACTGTGCTGAGTGTGTGGCTCCTGTTGAGACAGAGCCACGGGGCAGGCTCTGTAAAACAAGCCACTTCAGATCCAAACTGTTGCACTTGCCCTTTCTGCTTATTTTTTCCGTTCATCAGGAGCTTAGACATCCTTTTATATCCTGTATGTATTAGTTTATGGATACATTCTGTATTCAACACATAGTGTTTTAAAAAACTACCATATTTGGAAAGTGAAATAATTGTGTGGAGATTGACTCTCATTAATGTCATACTTCTGCCATCTTACCAAAAGGTTAATGAAAATGTGAAAAATGTCTGGAAACTAGGATGGCTGGGTTATATGGCTATCTTCTCTCTATGGTACAGTATTTTGAATTGTTCCCACTATTTTCAGAGATTTTCTTCATTTCGTTTAAAAGACTATGTAGGCCTGAATCTTTGCATATTCCCCTCTCAAGAACAGACCTTGAAAAGCTCATTTTGGGTTTTCCTGGTTTAGTGTCTGATGTTTTTTTAAAGCTTAGTTCTGAAATTATACAGGAAAATACTGTTCAACATCCCTTGGATATTAATGCTGTTGACAGGACAGTATTTCAAAGTCAGAACTGAATTAAAATTCAGAGATCTAATTTATATGAGTTTGGTGTTTTGTTGTTGAACTTCAGTAGCAGATGCATTTGTGATGTAAAGTTAAAATATGTTTCCGTTTATTCCTTTCACAATTGATCTAGAACTGCCAGTCCATTTTCTCCTCTAATCTCTTTGGTTTTGTCTTTGAAGTTACAGCTCTGTTAGAGAACTAATGTAATTTATTCATGTGTAGCATAATATTTAAAAGAAATTACTGTTTGGCATGGAGAAAATAGGTTCTGAGAAATTGTCTTGAACAGGCTCATTTGAGAGGTTACATAATTGATATTTACTATTATTGTCTGCAGTTTCTTGAATTTTTCATATGAAATTTAATCAACAAACAAATAAATAAAATAAATTAAAGCAAACTAAAATATAAATAGATCCACTACCTGGCAGCTCATGTCAAAAAGTAATAATAAAGTATGTTTTCAGTTTAAATATTTATACAAAAAGATTTTGTGAGACAGCAAGTGTTCTTAAAAAAGGTCAATTTACAGCACATTTTTTTCCACACATAATGAGGTTCCTAGAGCTTAAATAATTTCATGAATTCATTTATTTTGACACCTCAAGAAAGCAGTTTATAATGAAGAGATGCCCAAACAAATCCACCTACAATGCACTGAAGAAAGTGTTAGCCTGGGTTTTATTGAAGAGATAGGAGAATCTTTTCCTATATAAAAAGTCATTTTATTTT
Organism: Phylloscopus trochilus trochilus; assembly: GCA_016584745.2. NCBI lineage: Eukaryota > Metazoa > Chordata > Aves > Passeriformes > Phylloscopidae > Phylloscopus > Phylloscopus trochilus. The sequence goes on along the minus strand of WQNJ02000084.1, from coordinate 18,908,675 downwards.
CATAAATATTCTTTGTGTGCAAAGAAAATTGCAACCACTTGATTGAAGACCAGCACATGCTGCAACCCAGTTGAAATGAATAGCTAAATTTCTTCTGATTTCAGTAAAAAAGAACCTATTTCAAGGCTTTACAGTGATGTAAGATGGCTGAAATTATTTAGTCAATTAACAAAAAGGGAGAATTTGCATATCCTGTCTCATCAAGGCATGATACATTAATTTCCATGTAAACATATTAAATCCTTGAAGTAGCTAAGTGGGAGCATATGTTCTTGTATATAATAGAAAAACTGAAAACCGTGAAAATTATAGAATTATATTAACAGTCCAGAAATTACTCTCCTGCAGGTCTCTCTGTGTTATGGGTTGTCCTACACTTTGTGTTGATCTTGTTTTTTATTAAAACATATAAAAATTATAGGAAACTTTTCAGCCACCACCAATGATCCTTCCTGACATTTTGAGATAATAAAAAATCAGCATCTATTCATGAAAACAATGCAGACAAGGTTCTTTATTGCCACAGCATGCTGAGTTGGCCCTGGGACAACAACCAGAAATGGGTGGGAAAAGAGTCACATGTCATTGTCTGTCCCAAAGATGGGGTGTCACAAGGGACTCTGTGAGGTGTAATATGCTTTGGAAGACAGATGCTGCCTCTCTGCTCCTTCTCAGCTCATGGGCAAGGGGAGGTAAATGACAAGTTGTTACTAGCAGAGATACAGTTGTCCTGTTGGAACAAAGGGCCACTTTACTCAGGAGAAATCTCTTAGATGGGTAAGAGATGGAAGGAAGGGATTACTAATGATAAATTAAGAAAAAAAAAAAACCCACACCATTGTGCATTGACTTGCAATTGACACAATGACTTGCAGGGATATGGAGACATGAAATGTGTAAGATTAGCAGAAAATTTACCTTCTCAGGGAAAAAAACCCCACACCGTTAAGCCACAATACTAAAATCTTGGGAAAAACCCTTTGCTCAAAATAAAAGTAAAATGTAACTTTTTTTTAGGAAAGACAGAGAGAGTAGATAGGCAGAATGATGTTCTGTGGAGCCTTCAACACACCCTTGTTTGCCTCAGAGCTATTAGTAATATGGGGAATATGGGACTTTGAGCATTCACAGGTCACTTATGGTTCAGTAACAAAACCAGTGGAATGTTCTGTAAGCTGTAAACCAGAGCAAGTTACTCAACAAGCACCAAGTAACTTGTGCAAGTTGCACAACATATATTACATTCAGTAATATATGAAAAATAAATCGTGTTATTAATGTCATCAGTCCAGGAAACCTTTCATGAAGGATTTGTGTGGGGCCCCATTACTGTCCCATGATGTTTAAGAATGGAAATTACAAAGTAAGGAAAAAAAAACCTGCTTCTGCCAAAGTGCAGGGGCTTTGAGACACTGGTAAACAATAATGCAGACAGGGAAGCTACACAACAAAAGCTCTCTTAATAGATGGGATATACCAACAGAATACAGAACTGTAACCTGGAAAGCAAAGGCTCTGTAAGGAATTAAAATTCACAGCAGGGGAAACAACCTAATTAATGCCTCTGAGTGACATGTATTAGTGAAAAAGCACTGTTTGGACCCTGTAATCCATGAAGTAAAAGTAATTTTATCCCTGTGTGAAACACAGGTGAGGCTAATACTGAAATACAGCAAGCAATTTTGGTGGCTGCATTTATAGTGGGGTTTAGAAGTCTCAAGAGAGCTCTGATGATAACCACAGTACTTATTCTATTTTCTGGAGAAAACATCTTGCTGTTAAAAGCTTAATGCTTAAATCTGGTTAGCTTATTAAAAGGGAAGATTGAGGAGTGATTTGATTACAGAGTATAATGTCTTCACAAGGAGAAAACAGGGGGGAGTATATAGCCTTTTATTTAGTGAGAAAGGTGTGAGAAAATCTAAGAAATTGAATCAGATAAATTCTAATAGGAAATAAAGCACTAAACACAGTAACACTCCAAAAGATTATTTCCTGAAGTAAACTGCTAAAAAAATCCATCATCTCCTAAACTGCCCTCATCCTTAAATCAAAGCAGCACAATTTGTTTTGAAGATGTGCTATCAAAAACCAAAGCTATTAAATCCAGCAGAAGTAGACTAGCATGTGGTAAGTGATGCAGGTGATCAGCCTAGCAGACTGAGGGCTTACACTACTGCTTGTTGGAAATCCTTTGAATTCACCAAATCACCAATTTCTAAGCCCCTTAGTTTGCATCTGCTCATCAGGTACTGAAAGACCTTTAACAAGTAACTGGCAGGAGCACCCCTCCGGCAGTGAGTAGGCTCCATCCACACACAACCCATGAGCGGCATCCCATCTCTCACCCAGCTCTTGAAGAAGTCATTCCTTAGAGCTGCAGAACTGCAGTCCTTGGACAACTCTTCAAGTTGTTTCCAGTCCTTGGAGAAAAATAAGGTGTGGGACAACACTGTAAAACAATGTGATCACACACTCTCCTGCACTGCAGTGTCTTGCCATGCAAATGCTTTTTGCAGTGAGGAGCAGGAGGAATCAGCCCCTCTAGACTGCAGGGTCTGACATGGGTGTGTGCTAAGAGACCAGGGTGGGTTGACAGGCAAACCTCGCAAAAGAGGATGAAAATGTCACAGGAATAAAGATGAAAGCAAAACCAGATGTGAACATGAAGAAATGCACTATGTGAAAACAGAGAAGAGAGTCAGAATGGACATAGCTGGAAAGTGAGGAGCTAGGACTCCTGCATATGGAAAAAAGGCTGTTTCCAAGTTGAGTATCCTAGCTGAAGCCACAATGCCTACTGAAATTCTGAAATTCAGGGTTGGGAAGGTGGCAGGAAAATTGATAATCTGTACTAAAAGAGTCCACAGGACTAGATATTAAAAGATAATGTCAGTAGATGATAAAATTGTGATTTAAATATACGGAAACATAGTTTTACCCAGAAATGCTAGACTTATGAATTGCTAAATACTGTAAATGAGAGCACAATTCCACACAAGGATAAAAAAGAAAGGGAAATGCTTCATAAAATATATTCTATACATTCAGAATGGCCTCATTATTACTGGAATAGTGAATGCTGCAAGATAGGGGTTCATCCATACAGTCAGAAAAATGAAGTTAGCAATGAGATTGCTATTGCCATGATTCCTATTGTTGCAGTTGCTACATGAGCAATAGCTCTGCTATTAAATCTTTGAGCACAGAGGAAAGTTTTCAGCAGTGAGTAGTTGAGGGGGGCTGAATGTTGCATTCTGCCTGGTTCATTTTATATTTAGATTCACTGCAAGTTTATAGGGCAAAAGGATCATTCTATAAAAAGCCTGAAGCAAAGAGGAAATGAGAACGGAAAACCAGGTGCTGTGGAGACCGCTCCTGCCTCCTAAAACATCAGTGAGCAGTTTAAAATAATTCTTGTGAGGCAATAAAAAAGTAAATAGAACCCATATCCAGGAAAAGTTTGCCCTGCTTGTAAAAGCTAGGATGACTGCTCTTCCTAATGCACATACAGCTTCTGTGTTCAATTTCCACTTCTCAGTCAGTTTTTCCCTCTGTTCCTCAGATCACTTCACTTTCTGGTTTGAACTGCAAAGCACACTTCAGATGTCTAGGCCAAAATGTCAGTAATTTTGTTTGTGAAGTTGCTTGCAAAGGCAAGGGGCCTGTACTCTCTGCAGAACTCTTCAGTGCATGCTTTTAAGGCCTGGCTATTTTGTAGAGTTAGACTCCTAAAGCTGTCAGCCGTCACAAAGCAGCTGTTAGAGCAAAACATTTAGAAGCACTTGGAAATCTGCAAAGAATCAGAATTGGTGAATCATTATCTATGATATTTGAGGAACTGAAACACCTGGAAATCTGACATGAATCATCATATTTCTCTTTGTCACCACCATGACTCAAGGTTTCCCACTTGAAATAAGATGTTCTTTAACTTTCTTTCTTTTATAATCTGGGAACATGGGAAATATGACTCAGGTAACTGGAATGATTTTTCCTGAAAAGAGGTGATCGTACCTATGTAAGGAAAACTCACACAGTGGCAAGAAAAGTTCCAAGGTCAATATTCTTATAAGTATCAAGCTGCATATTAATTTTTAAACATAACTTAAAGCACAAGTATATACAGCCTCACCTCAGGGGATGAGACACACGTGGCTTCAGAAATGATAAATAACAGGTGTGGAAATTCTCCTAAAAGCTTGTTGACAGCTCTGAAGAAACCACCTGCTCCCAGAAGCCAAAGGCTGACTGTCACACCAACAATTTGCAAAAGTTATACTGAAACTCCATTTACACACTAAAAGAGAGGGCAAAAGAGCGCATTTGAAGACATGCAAAGGCTCTAGGATGGGAATACCGATGAGGGCGGAAAAATGTTGGGGATTCACCTAGAGATAACCACTGGAGGTAGAAACAGAAGTCTGGGTGCTCTGTAAAGCCCATCTTTCTCAGTTCCAGGCAGTCTCCTTAGAACAGTCTCCCTGGCTTGCACCCCAGTGCCACTGTGCCATGCTCCTCTCTCTTCTTCTGAAGAAGTATTTTCTTTCCATGACTTCTTGTGAAAGGTGAGATTTGTTGGGGAAAGAATTCCAGCAGAAATCTCAAGATAAAAACATCTCAGGGTCCTATAGGTTACCATGTCCTCTGATAAATTCACTTTCTAAAATATTTCTTTTTCAGCTTCAAAAGCTTTTCTCAGATATTTTCTCCAATGACCATTTTAAAGGCTTCTTCTCCCTCTTTGTATTTACACTTCTCTTTGGTTTCCAGACTGTTTGAGCACAGTATTTTTTTTTCATTAATCTCTGCTGTCCATTCCTAGATAGTGTTTTCATTGGTATCTTGCCCTCCTTTCAATTTTCTCAAACTGAAAGCACCTTTCTCTTTCATACGCTTGTCTTTGATTTATAACATAATACTTCTGTATTTTCTCTTTAGAAGAGGTGTTTGCTGTTATCTAGGTCCCATATTACTTTTTGGAGGACATTATATCCCCAGAGGCTAAACAGAGCAGCACCAATTTATCTAGTATCATTTTCCCCAGAAACAAAATGAAGTCTGAAATCTCTCCCAACAGCTATAAGAAACATTTTCTTTCTGGGATGTCATCCTATCCATTAAGGGTATATTTAATTTAGCAATAGAAAGAAGTGTCATGTAAATAGAATTAGCAGTGAGCTAATAACCTAATAAAGCATTTCTCAATGCTTGTGTCCTGATTAACAACACTGCTGTACCAGGGTTGTATTATGAACTAAAATCTGGCACCAAGTGATATCTTGTTAGTTTGTTACTCAAGACCCAGGAACCCAGGGCGAGGGGAATGGTGCCAGTGGTCTTTTTTTTTCTAGCAAGGGTGAGAGTTACTTGGTGTGTGGAGGCTGTTCCAGTGCAGACAGATGTTTCATGAATGTTCTTAAGATTGCTGTTGAGGAAGTCAGTAAGTGCTCCCCAAAACATGGCCATAAACCCCACATTGCATGCTGTTACACCAGCAGGGAGGAGAGCAGCTCTGGATGCCCTCAGGACACTTCAATTGTCTTAAAACAGACTAGATAAACATTTAATTCAGATTACATAATATGGGGGGGGGTTGGTTTGTTGTTTTTTGGTCGGGGTTTTTTTGTGTGTTTTTGTTGTTGTTTGTTTGGTTTGGTTTTGTTTTGGTTTTGGTTTTCTGTAGGGCAGAAAAAGGCTCCATTACTCACAGAACTCCCTATTTTATTCTTTTTTTTTTCAATGATGTTATTCCATGTTATTTGATTAGGTTGTCATTCCATGGTATGGACTTCATAGCTCAATATCTGTTAGGAAATATTTTTAAAAGGTCATTAAAAAATGAAAAGTTGTAATAGGAATAGGAAACTCTCTCAAAGAAAACTCTCTTGAATCCCAACTTACAAGATCTTTTAGTTAATTTTCAATGTTTCAATGCCAATATGCTCACAATCCTTAAAGGATGGGAGGTAGAACTTTTTCAGAAATCCTCATCTCCTTTGGGATGTTTGTTTATACGTGTCTTTGAATGAACTTTTGGAAGATAATTTAACCTGACAGCCTTGTGTCAGATAAATTTGTAACATGAGCATTAGATGAAAATATGTATAAACCTAGTTTATTGATTGAAAAAATACATAATTCGTCTCAGCTTGCATTGCAAATGATGGGCCAT